>JANEYF010004613.1:0-246742 GCA_029963845.1 Rhamnusium bicolor | reverse complement strand
ATATAATATCTGTTCTATTTTTTCCCATATTTTTTCTTCCTGACGTTAAGTTACGTTATTTTCTAAAATATTTTATATTTAATGGAAGGTAATGCACACTAAATTTTGCTTCTGGGTATTTCTAAAATTCTCACCTCGTTTTTTGTTCTCACTTTCCATGGTTTCTATGAAACCATTTAATATTCAATACACATAATACATACACGAAGGATAAGGCAGCCAATTGCAACGAATTGGTGAAATATTAATGCAGCCAATTTACAAACAAATTATACAAACTAAAAGAATACTGACTAACAGATAATAGTACACTTGATAAACAGTTCCAACCAAGCATTGATAAACCGACTTTAAATAATAGAAGAACATGTTTTGATGTGTTCTATTTGTATAAACTTATACATAATTTGTGGTATGATGTAACCACACTAGACAGAATATTAATGAGAAAGACATTTTTGTAGACATTTTTCGTACACTACACCTAGAAAAAATTATAAACTAGTCACCTGTGAGAATAACAAGTTATAATTCATTATAAAAATACTTAAATAAAGGGTGTCCCAAAAGTCGCACACCACTTTGAAAGTACGTTTTCAAGGGATGTAATGGTGTTCTGAAAAAATGTTTAAGACATTTATTGTACCTCACTTTAGGAACTACAAGCTTTTTAAAAGTAGAAAAATTGGCAACACTCTTTAATAAATTCTCGACACTCTTTAGCAATAATATGCAATACATTATTATAATAAATGTTCGAAAATCTGCCCATTTGCACATAGACATGCATTGGGCCTTCTTACGAAGTTCTCGTGCACACATTGGAGCATTTCAGAACTCACAGTAGCAGCCATATCTTAACTGTTGAAATGCAAATTTTATTTATGATTTTAATAAACCTTCAAAGCAATAACTCTCTCAGTTTTTTTATTTCAAACTTTTCAATGCAATGAGTTATACATACAAACAATCTTTTAGTGTAAAATAACTCTGTTGACCCTTAAAATTATGACTGCAATTATCTCAACAAAAAAAAGGTAATTTTATTTTAATGTTCTCTTTTTTCGCTATTAATAATATTGTCTTATAGCGTATCTACAAGGTCGTGCGCGTCTCTTGGGATGTACACATAGTCTGTAATTGAGGCGTTCAATATCAAAACTTGTCTTATCCACTTTTTAAAAATATTCAGCTTAAAATATAAATCAATTCAGATTTCAAAGCTCTATCTAATTATTTATACGAGACGTATCAAAACCGTTCTTATCCCGCTGTAAAGCTGTGGCGAAAATACATGTACACTACAAAACTCGTCCTATCCGCTTTCTCGTTTGTGTCGAAACTTGTCTTATCCGGACAGCCAATCAGAGTGAGCTTTGTGCAGCACGTGATGGTTTATAGATTATAACCTCAGATGAACAACAAGTTGTTGTTATTGTAGTGAATGTGATTAGAGACACATTATTTGCTGTATTTGTTGGAAAGTTAATAATTCAAGAATTGCTTTAGAACATGGAGTTAAGTATTGTGCCTGTAGATCCATCCAAATCGCGGAAAAGAAGAAGTAACCGCTCGAAATGGAAACGTGAAGTAAGTGGAAAAACGTGCAAGGTAAGTACAGATAAACAGCACCTAGTCTGATATTCTTCAGTTTCTTTGTGTTTATATATTAGTGTTATTATGTTTATGTCTTAGAGTATCTAATAAACATACAATTTGGATTTGTAAAATAAATACCGTTTTTCTTTTCTCGGCAGCACACAGTTTACCAAACTTCCCTGCATGTAGACATGATGGTAAAACATACAGGTGCTCTAGACTAACTATGAGGGATGTTCGAGAATTGCATGCCAATTTTTATTCTTGCGAATCAAAAATTAAACAATATTATTTTCTGCTGAAATACGTAACCATTCGCAAACCACAACGCGAAAGAAATATTAAATAAGGGAGCAGTAGAAAAGGAGTCTCAGATGGATACTTCGTTAGGATCGCGCAACGTAAGAAGTTTCAGATGCAGGTTTGCCAAAAAGCATTCCTTGAAATATTGAATATTTCGAAAGATCGTGTCCAAAGAATTGCCAAAAATCATTTGCTGACGGGTCAACTTTCAAAAGATAATCGAGGTGGCGACAAGAGTTCAGCAAAATATGAAGAAAAGCGGAAGAGTGTAAAAAGTTTTATAGAAAAACTGAAAGGTTTTGAAAGTCACTATCAGAGAAACACGAATCAGAAAAGAAAAAAATTGATTATTGAAAAACGGGTATTCAAATTACGGGCTGCAGCATTCTTTGATAAACTAAAAGATGAAAAGGAAGGAATGCTAGCAATATCTTATGACTGTCAGAAGAATTTGGTATATACGAAAGTGTCTGATTAGTCTGCTTACTATAGCCGTCAGTTGTACACTTACAATTTCACGATTGTTAAAAGTTCTTCAAAATCCAAACTCAACAAAGACAATGTACACGTATACACATGGATATAATATGAATATCATAAGGGTTCTAACGAGATATCATCAGCAGTATTCAATTTCCTCTCCAAAGAAGAGCTCTTGGAAATTTCAAGTATACGAATGTGTGCAGACGGATGCGGAGGGCAGAACCGAAAAGCGACGATGATTGGTATGTGTAGCCACTTTTTATCAAATATAGCTCCTTCAAATGTCAAGGAAATAGAGCTGGTATTTCCCATACCAGGTCATTCTTTTATGCCTCCAGACCGCGTATTTGGACCTAAGAAAGGAAGTAACTATAGCTAACTCCGACAGATACGTAGAGCTATTTAAAGATCATGGTTTGGTAGTACAGCTGGGACGAGATAGTACCGTTCCAGATTTTAAGTCAGAAGCGACTCAATACTTTAAAAACGTGAGTTTCTGGAATTTCAAATTTTCTGAAGCGAAAAGATTTATCTTGACTAGGACTACTTCCAATAACAGTATGGTGAGGGGAGAATTTTTGTACAAATCTGATATTAGAGTTGGGAAACCTGTTCTTAAAAGAGGGAGAATCGGTACTGCCGTCAAGCCTGATAAACTTGTAGACATAGAAAAACTACTCACAAAGCATTTCGGCAATAAATGGAGAACCAGAGAGGTACTTCTCTTTTATAGAAATCTTCTCAGTGTACAGAAAAATTTAAATTATACCGATGAGCAAGATCTCAGTCACAATGATTTTTGTGAACCCAAGGGCAAGGAAAGGGCAGAGCCTAGAGTCTGATTATTCGGAAAATGTTGAACATATTTGTTAAATAAATTAAAACGTTTGCACGATTTTGACCGTTTTTCTTATCTGTACCTAAGTAACATTTGATGTTGCAAAACCGGACATATCCATTTTACTGCAACAAAACTTGCCTTGTCCAAATAAAAATGTTAAAATTTGGAAAAATGAAGAGCTTTCTATTTTAATAAACCTTATTAACTGATTTTTTTCTACTCTTTAAAAACAGAGTAAACTATTTCGGAACAATAGTGAAAAAAAAAAAGAAAATGACGGAAGGTTTTTTCTTGATTTCCCAAACATTTGTTTATCGGAATGTGATAAGTTTTGATATGGAACGTCTCAACTGCCTCTTATGAGCTGTAAGCTTGTAAACATAGTATATATATATAGTTATAAAATTTGCGACTATTTACCCATTATACTGTATGGCTCGTATTGAAATGTTGCCATTTTTAGTGTTCTTCCCATCTGATTTATTAATTTGTTAGGATACAAATTTCTGTTATACATAAATGTCTGATTTTTCGAGAACCAAAAATCTAGAATCAGTTTTTCATTATTACCAGAGGTCCCAACATATTTATGCGTCCACAATTTATAGACAGTGTCATCTTTTTGGTAAAAATCGTGTAATTCCTATTTTTTGTTCATACTCTTCTACAACTAATAAGTCAGAAACATAATGAAGCTCCTCTTGTTCAAAAATACGGTTGAGGTTCTCCTTCATATTGTCTTCAATAACAAACAAATATTTTCTATTATTAAATCTCTCCAAATTTAACCTAATTTCACTTTCGAACTTTTGAAAAATCCATAAGGGCTTAACACTCTTTACTATAACTTCTTGACACCCAAAATAGTGAAAAATAACATCTGTATGAATATTCTCTGATGCTGATTCTATGTTAATATTGATAACAGGCACATTTCCGTTGTAATCAATAGTATTAAATTCATCGGTAAATATTATTATACATCGTGCGTTTAAAAAATACTGTTGAATCAAAGTTTTAATTAACAAGTCTATATATAAGGCCATATTTAAAACAGTAAGAAGTTGACACTGAACGAATTACGTATATATATTAGATTTTCATTGTTTTATTTACTTACTGCGTGGAAAAATTCATGAATACTTTATTTGTAGATTAAATACAACTTTCTTATTAGAAGTAATATGTTTGCCAACATTTAAACATTTACAAATAAAGCGTTATCGTGTTGGTAGATACAAGGAGTTCCACTCATTTCTCAATGGACTTTTTTTTATCGCAGTATGTAGTTATTTTAATTTCCATATACATATTTCCTATAGAGGTTAAGTAAACTAATTTGTGCTTTTTCAGATTAAAGCGATTGTCAAATAAATATTTGCAATCGGTAACTACGAAGTTTGCTAGTTCTTTCAACTTAAATATGTTATTTTCATAATATACTTTTCTTTAAAGATTTACACAGTCAGTGTGGGGATCGTAAGATATGAGAAATGTAAAAATGGAATATGTATAACAGTCAGAACTGTTCACAAATCACACTTGTTAGAAAATAATAGAACAAAAAAAAATGCAATTTCAGTATGGTTCACTATCGGGGCATTGGAAGAAATTAACTCACTCAATGCGAATTTCGAAATTTAGGCTTCGTCACGACATACTTATTGATCTACTCTGTACATTTACAATAAATATATTCCATTCAGTTTTAGTTTGAGGTAAAGTAGGATATGATTTTTTTTATTTAATACTGGTTGCATTGCCAAAATGGTAAAACAAAAAGTTATGACAGTATTATGTCAATTGAACAATAGTTACTCTATTGCCTGTTTTGCAGCAATTCATGAAATAACTCCTAATTTCATTGGTTTCAATTTGATATCGACCTTATTATATTGTTACGTGTATGCTATCCCCACACAAACACCTATACTCATAGATTCGTTGATTGAAACTAGGTAACACTACATTTTTACTAAACAGTTAACAACAAAATTAATACTCTTAAAATAATCACACTTGACATTTATAAGTCTTTTTTTTCTTCTTTTACTCTTGTTCAATTGACTGGTTGGCCCACCGTGCGTCTTTATACATCCTTTCACACGGTCTAGAGCATTCCAGAATATTCCCGACCGTTCGCGTACAATTTAAGTATCATCTAATCAGTCTACACAGTCCAGTAGCGTAACAATATTAAACCTCTAAAGCAACTTAGCCCAGAAACCAGAACCCGTTCGCTAAAAATATTTACCGAATGAATAATGTAACAAAGTTTTTTCATTGTTTTTCCTTAGCCTTGAAGCAAATTTATGAAAGAATATTGTTTGCTTAGAATGTAATAAAATCATTACCACACCACTTTCCATTACTACACTCCTTTTAAAAATAAATAATGGCAACAAATAAGTATGGAAATTTATTGATTTAACTGCAAAATATAAAACATAAGCTGTTTTATATAAATGTTAATAACACAATTTTTTTTTTAAACAAATTCTGATGAGCGAAAGTTGCGATGAGTTTTTGTGACTACATTAAATTCTTGATTATTTGAACTAGTTATAGGCTCCACACACAGTTCCAAATTTTCCCTCGGATTTTCCTTTCTTTTTTTATTTTCGGCTGAATTTTCTTTCAGCAACAGTAATAGACTGCCAGCCACCATAGCGCTTTGCTGTTAAGAGATCCGCCCTTGAATCTGCTAACAATGACGTAGATGACCTTCTGAAACAGCGGCTATCTCAGGATGTTGAAGTTTCAGAAATAGAGCAATTTGTTTTGGTAGATATCCAAACTTACTGATACCCACAGGTTGTTTGACGCATTTGTCTTTTTTGTATTGGAGGAAAAACCGGTAATACTCATTACTTGGACGAAGATTAATGTAACTTCGAATCATTTTAACTATATTTATACCATCAATGTAGATCTATGGACCTTTCGTGGTCCTACGGACATCTAATTTGGTGGAAAATGTACATGGTAAAAAGGTCAACTGTATTTCCCTAGAAGGACGCCCTAATATCAATTAACAGACATTTAAGAACGTCCTTAAAAGATCCTTGTCCTATATTGGATAGGCTCTACCAATATAAGAAGAAAATTATATAATATGTAATTAATATAGACCAAAACCTGCATACATTTTTTGAGTGACGCCCTCTCCAAATCAGGTCTGGTTACGATCCTGCACAATTTAATATTTGCTTAAAAAACAAGAGAACATCGTTCTACCTCAAATGTCTCCACCATAATGAGGGGACTTGTTTTTCTCCTTCGTTTACAATGAAGTTGTAACCTCTTCAATTGTACGAGTTTGAGTCCGATTACTAACAATTCTAAATGTCATTATTTACTGATATTCTCTATCCTTTTCTAATACATGTGATAAGTGAATGGTTGTGTCTTTATTGTACACTTTTGATTTTCCAATTTACCATTTTGTACGGTCCCCATCTGTATAAAAACTTAGCGTGTGACAGTAATTCGATAATCGATATGTGGATAACGCAAGCAGTAGAACTGAATTAGTTTATTTGCCTATAATCGAAGCGTTTTCTTAGAATTGCAACCAATCATGTGAAGAATAAAAACATACGATCTCAATAATTCATAAGATAGTCTTCATCAATTCATTGCCAAACACTTTACGAACTTTTTCATCACGCGTTGTCGTATAACATTAAGTAACAGATTAATATAATTTTTATACATCAAGCCAAAGTAGTTTTGTTCATTTCTTATTTATAACACTTCTTTCTTAATATGTATATATCTTTCATTTGTTCATTGGTGTAAAGCGTAGAACCTAAGGTAAATTTATAAAAGTGATAAATGTTGATTGAAAATTGGGTAAACACATTTTTATTTTTTTTGTAATCAACAAGAAAACAAACTTAAGAGAACGTATAACAAGAAGTTTTAAGATTATTTAAATAATTTTTAATAATTTAATTTAAAAAAATATATTAAATTTACCAGTTTTTCGAAAAAGATAATAATTAAGCATTAATATTAGTATCTTTCATATAGTCGTTGTGGAGGGTTCGTGTTACTGAAACTACACTTTGTAACGAAATGGTCAGGGCCAAGAGTCACCGATAATATCCCTGCAAGAGGTGCTATTACCATTACTGCGGGTTACTGGGGAATTGAAGCAGACAGATTTCTATAAGAGGCCAAATTGAAGTGGCAGATTATCGTTACAGCTGAGAAGCCGCTGCAGCAGAAAGAGGTAGCTCTGACAGCGATTCTGGATATCGAGGGAGTTTTCAACAACTCAATCTTTGATTCTCTTTGGCAAGCAATTGTGGGCGGCAACGTGGGATCATTGTTCATTTAAGAGAGTGCAACAGAAAAGTGATTTTTTAATATCATGAATATTTGATTGAATCGACCTTTACCTGGTGAAAATCCATGTTCAAACTGAATGAAATAAAACTTAACTGTTTTACGATTTTCACAAATAATTTTTTATGAAAAGCATAAAACAGTTCAGTTTTATTTCATTCAGTCATGAATATTTATTAATTTCTTTGAACAAGCGCCTCTTATAGCTCTGTTTTGAGCATCCGCCTGATGACCAAAATGGAGCTATAGTTCATTCATTTAATATGGTATATGTAAAATGCTCGAGCACGTATTTTTGGATAACGTTCTCGAAGCACCAACGAGCATGATTAGAATAAACGAGTATTAACGAAAAAAAATTTGAGAATATGTATTTTAAGTTAAAAATGTATCAAAAAAATGCTTTTCTGAATATGTTCTGAAATTTCTTATTTTAACACTAACAATTTTGTTCCCACGATTATAGTTACTTACGTAACAAGACCAGACAGTAACTATTACTGGGCGAGCTGGTAGCAGTGAGTCCTGGAAGCCGGCTAGCCCAGTAAAAACACTTTCAGCATGTTACGTACAATACTTTTTCTGCAACCGTTCTTGTTACTCTCAAAGCACTTTTGACCTTGAAATCTTTTGCAATCAAAATTCATAAAATTCAACTCACAGATATCAGACGCTGTCGTCTAGAGCGCTTAATTCAGGTAAATACCCTATTGTTGTCAATCAAAAGTGACATAAGGAATCAGAATAGTTATTTATGTAACAAGGTTGTCAAGTTTATTTTCTAGGTCGAGGTGCATACGACGTTTTTCGTACTACTAGCAATATTACAATTTTTAGTAAAATTCATTAAAAATTATAAATTCATATTTCAAGATTTGTCGAACTTTTTTATTAGTTGGTCGAGACCCTAATTGGAGTGTTTGCTATGAAAATTTTATAGTTGCTATGGTTACTGTCGATAAGATTATTGTCAAATTCATAACTTGATAATAATTTCTGCCGCTCAAGTTATTTACGTGAGTTTTTGCAATAGAAATATGGATTGTGATGAAAGTATTGACATTCAGGAGACAGCCAAAAATGCGTGCTTCGTTGATGCCTGAAAAATCAAAAGAACGATATAATTTTTTATATTCAAAGTTCAAAGACTGGTGCGCCTCAAAGAAACAACAGTGTGACTAAACCAGCTCTTCTGGCTTATTATTTTAAACGATCTGAGTATTTAAGGAACCCTTCAAGTCTGTGGGGTCAATTCTCCATGCTTAAAATGACCCTATGCAAATTTTTTTAAATTAAGAGCTTTCTTGAAGAGGAAAAGCGATGGATATCAATCAAAGAAAGCAAATGTGGTTTCAAGAACAAATTTTTAAATGCGATACCTTAGGGGAACTATTTCTTGATGAAGGTGTAATATTCATTTTTAATAATATTCTACAAGGGTTCTATCTTTTCGAAATTTTTTTTAGGTGGTTACAATTATTGGAGGCTCTGGAGCTTGCCGCAAAGAGGAACTGCTTAAAATGATTTTGAACATTTACTATCGTCGATGATGAAATGAAGGATATTCATTTTCTTGATATATTTAGAAAATATAAGAATTTAAGATCCAAAATTGTTAACCAGGAACGTTTTTTTTTTAAATATGAAAAAGAAAAATGTCTAAATCAAGTTGTAGGTAAAAATACCTTAGCAAAAGTGTCTTTTTTTAATTGTTCAATATCCAAAGTTGAAAAACCCTGAATGTTATATAAGGCACTCATTTCGGAGAAACTCAAGCGACATTGATCGCTGATACAGGTATTGACACATTAGGTTTAAAAAGGCACGAAGGCTGGAAATCTAGCAGCGTTGCCGATAGTTAGGTGTCTGATTCTTTAACTAATAAAGTCAAAGTACCTAGAAGAATCTTGTACAACAAAATAGATACAAATAAAAATATAGAAATTATAGTACTTTCTACAAGTTTTGTTAACGATGCAAATAAAAATGTTAAAAATTTTAAACTGCAATACCTTCCACAAGTTATGTTGCCAATATAAATAAAATTTCCTTTATCATAAATAAAATTGTTATAAATTTTGAAAGTCATAATGACCAAATATAAGTTCTACTTTAGTAAAAGACAATATGCCTGCGCTAAATATTAGTTATTCAAATTGCACGTTTTCGTTTAATATTAATTAGTATATTATGATTAATTTAATGTTGATGAGGTTTTTGGACGGCCACCACCTTTGAATTTCACTCGGTCTTCATAACCCAACTTATGTCCATTTTTCAGTTTTAATATATTTTGTACAACACTCATATTTAATAGTAAACACCAAAAACACTGTTTTACTTAATTTCACAAGTAGAGATTTACTAATAAAATGTTCACAAATAAAAACATTAAAAACAACGCGACAGAATTTACCGACCAACGCGTACATATTCAGCATTAAGACTGCTCTATTGAACTTCGTGCGTTACCGTTTCCGTAAAATGTGTCAGGGACATTGTCCCCGTCAGTGTTTCATGTCTCTTTTGCTTTCTGACGATTCGCGCATAAGTCTAGTTCACTTTAATTCGTTGTAAATTCGGTCCGTAACTAGCTTTGTGGACAAGTTGTGGATTGACCCAAGATTTTTAAATTCTATAAATGAATAATGTAATGAATATGAATGTAGAGGTTCGGTGCTCGGAGGGGATACGAAATCCTGCGATCTAGATATTTGAATAGTATTGTGCATAGAATGAACTAGAAACTTTATTGTATTTTTTAAGAATATTAAAAATATATATATTATATATTTTTAAACTTCAGAAAATGAACAGCTCTATTTTTTTATTTGTATGTGGGAGGTCATTGACCAAATGACCCTATAGAAGAACCGCCAGTGTTGTTTCGAAATCTATGACGAATACATTATATATTTTAGAATAAGAAGTATTTATAATTATAACGATGTGACCTTACTTCTTGGAGTGATAACTAATACACAAAAAAAAACAGATATATGTTTAATTTAACTTATTATAATTGTTTACTATATCATTGTATTGTATTTTAATAATTATAATACATGTCCAATTCGATTGAGGATTTATTTGAAATAACGTGTTATTTTTTATCTAAATTACTACGCTTCGATTTATTAACGACAATTTCTATTAAGAAAACTACAATGCTTGCGATGTATCCTATGCATAAAATGCCAAAGGCTCCTTCCACATGTGGCCACTTTAGCTTCACCACTTTGTGTTCAGTGTTATGAGCATAGTAATAAAATTTTACAGCTTCTTGAACCTTGTTATCCATATATAAGGCAGTGGCCTAAAAGAAATTAAATAATATAAGAAAGAAAAAATTAAAACTAACGTAAACCGTGTTATTTAAAAGATTATTTGGTATGCAGTTGTACAGGATTATTTATTATAAATTACCCTTATCATCGTTATTATTGCCGATAGAAAAAAAGTTTTAAATAAAAGTTGTGTAGTTATTACTGAATTTTGTTAAAGTGCTATCAAAAGTTAATATATAATGGATAGAGAGGTAAGCCACCTCTTTATATTTATAATAAACTGGCCTATGTATCACTGCTCACGCTCTGTGTCAATAACCCAAATAATGAAAACAAAAAAAATAATTGTTATGAACATCGAAAATACTTTTCTAATTAAAATTCTGTTCATAATAAGAGTCGATTGATTGATTATTATATAAAAACATATTACGTATTTTACCTCATTCTGCCAGTATGAAATTAATCCTGCTTCAAAAACATGTAATATGAACATATCCAGAAGATTAAGCAGAACCGAATTCTTTCGTGTCATAATAACACACTGTTCCCAGTAAAAGTCCTCTCGCATTAAATGGAAATTTCTAATTACGTCTTCTTTAATGTACGTACCTACTGCATAATTGTCTAAAAAATGTTTCTTTTGTTAGTGTTAATTTTTCATTTTTCAGTAATTAAATTTTCAAAAATGTTTTCAACATGGTTTAATGTATTTATCCACGATAATTAAATAATATATTCATTATATAAGCGCATCCTCGAGGATAATTCACTGTAGTGAATAATGATCATATTATTCACTGGTTCTGAAATTATTTATTAAAGTGTCATCGAATATGTCATAATATGTCAGTCAAAGTGCTATTTGATTTGGAACGTCAAAATTTGACAGATTTTTTTTGTCGCGATATTTTACCAGAGATCAAAGATTTTGACAATAAATAATGTCATGAAGTTTTTAACTGACACTCCTGATGATTCCTTTTTGTTAATGAAGATTGTACTGACATTTGATCATAATGGTGCTGTCGACATGAGGAGCCGTGGCACGATCAATGGTGACGACATTGAAGACACCGAATCGATTGGTTGTAACAATGCATAATATGAAGACAATGAAGGAACATATATATTTGTGGTAACTTTAAGAGTGGCTGACATTAATAGAAATAAATTATATCGAAAATATTTTAGTTTACAACTAAAACCTGTTGATTATCGAAGGTTTTTCTTATTTTACAAAAATGGCAAATGCTCCGTGCAACCAGTAGGAATTCATAGTCACGCCAGTATGCCTAGAAAAATTGCGTGTATTTGCAATTGCCAAATATCAGTAGTGGCATGGGACATTGTTTAAGCGATCATCTGCTACCTCACCTGCGGACAGTGGATTTGACATTCACATGCTGAAAGGCATGAAGGATAGTGATCGACTACCGTTGATAAGGGATATATGGAAAGCAGATTTAGCAATAATGTAAGAACTTCCAGAAATAGTTTCAGTCAAGAAGTAAGTGAGCCGTCTTCTTCGATAATTTATTTCGCAAAGTAATCAACACCGGCATCAGGCGAAGTTCTCGTTTCAACATCTCTCACTGATTTGCAGACAGCGGCAACAGTTAATATACTTACATTGGTATAATATTTTCTAATTTGAGCAATTATTGTACATTCAACATCTATACTGATAAATTCAACAAATAAATTTATTTAACTGGAATTTCGTGATATTTTGTCGGAACTGAATTGGATAAAAATGTAAGAAAACCTCAATTTCTCATTATGTCGATGTTTCGACAACATTTATTGTATTAGATCTAAGAAAGTTTATCAATATAAATAAATTTATGTTCTATGTTGAAAAGTGATTACATATGTATATGCAGAAAAGTCACACTTTTCTAAATGAGAAAAGTAAGTAGAAATATAGTATATTTCCGTCTAGATTGCCAAAAAAAATGCATTATTAGTAGAAAAAAATTAAAAAATGGATATCATACCAGAGTGTACAGATTTGCAAAGAGAGATTGTGGCCAGGTCAGGTCATATTTTAAAAGTTTAATTTCATTATTCTTTCGTCTAAAAAATCGAGAATACTTATTATTCCAGTTGCATATTATTTCAGTTTGTAAATAAAAACATTTTAGAAAACTTTGAAAAACATTAATAACAAATAAAACAATTTAATTTAATTAATTACGTAGGAACATATAACTATGAGTTGAGAAATATTTGTCATAAAATATTTTTGTACTAGAGGTCTATTTCTTTCCTTACCATGTGGCAGACGTTCAACTGAAAATGCAAATTTCCCATTCCTTGAATATTCTCTCAAGTTTTCTTCTGATGTAGCCACAAACTTGCTCACAAGTGCCTGATATGTGGGCTAAAATATAAGTATACTCTGTCATTACCCATAGAAGCAAAACAAATAATCAGATTTTTTGCAATAATGATATTATGGTATACATTTGTTTGGTAATTAGTTGACGAGTATATGATTCAAATGCGTATAAATACTGCACTTTAACGGTTAATGTAAAGATCAAAAACGGCACAGCAGAAAGAATTTTAAAAATATAGGGGATATGTCCGTTCATGTCAGTTGTATTACTCACTAAAATTCGTTGCTAATTAAAAAAAAAAAATAAGCAGCAAGATTTTAAAAATACATTACTACTTTTACATAAAACCATAACAATACATATTGGAACCAAATTTAATATAGAAATCAGAAGTAGTGAATACTCTAAATTGGGTAAGAGGCGTACTATATTTGTTTCGTTTGTCCCTCCCCATAACTACGACACTGATTAGAATATTTATCCAATCATTTTTGAACAAGTAAAGGTCTACAAGTAAAACATACTCACCAAATTACATCGCCATCTTGCACCGATTCGAAGATATAGAAAAAATAATCATTTTTGTACAGGGTGTTTCTAAATATCATGTACATACGTAAGGGGATAATTCTTTCGCTTATTTCATGACTGAAAGTTTATATAAACATAGGTCCGCAAACGCTTCTTTACTGATCTGCAGGGTGTTGAAATTTGAAGATTTTTTTTGGCATTTTTATGAGATTATAACGAGTATTAAAACACATATGCAGACACAAGTTACGATTTCAAATGCGACTTGCTAAAATTAATAACAACAACAGATTTTTCAAATAAAACTGGAGCCTACTAGGCCGTTTTAAAAATTTTCAATTTTATCTAGCGAATTACAGAAAATAATTTTTTATTTTTTTTCTCGATAACGGTCGCATATACGGAAAAACTACAAGAGACCAAAAAGTTTCTAAATAAAACAGAAAATTCAAATTGTATTTTAGAATCTACCAGCGGCGCATCGAAACGGGGAGAAAAAGGGGCATGACCCTTGAAAAAAATCTCTCTGTAGATTCTCACAACCATTTGGTATGTCCAATGATGTAAGCCCTACAGCGTAACCTATATTCCAAATTTGAGCTATATATCTCAAAAAATGCAGGAGCTATAAAGAAAAAAAATTAAAAATCTTCAAATTTCAACACCCTGTAGATCAGTAAAGAAGCGTTTGCGGACCTATGTTTGTTTAAACTTTCAGTCATGAAATAAGCCAAAGAATTACCCCCTTGTGTATATATATGATATTTAGGCACACCCTGTATATATTTTCAACACCCAGTATCTTAATAGTTCAATAGCTCAAAGCAACTTTGAGATATCTTCAAATCGTGTTTTTAGATATTTACGCGAATATATATAGCATATTTCAAGTTGTAATGAAGTAACACTGGGTTATTTCTAGAACGAAATATGACTGCGTTACAGTCGATAAACCAGTGTTTATCTTTAAAAATATGTTATTACAGAGAATTGTATTGTAACAATGATTTCATTAATAAGGCAAAAAATGACAGTTGCAAGAAGGTGAAATTTTGTTCTCCATTGACGTTTGTTTATTATTTCCAAGCTTTCCGATATCACAAAACTTGGACTACCTTGAGGATCTACTTGAATCAAATAATCTCAGTCAAGATATAGTTGCAGAATGATAGAGAACATCTGAAATTTGTGTCGATTCAATTCGATCCTAAATTCACCCTTGGTATTGGTAAGATTTTTAAAGACTTAGGTATAACAGTGGTTCATTCATCGGAAAATAATCTACAACAACTTTTAGACAATCCAAAAGATAAAATTAAAATAAACAGAAAGTCAGGGATTTACGATATTAGCTGTAAGGACTATCATCAAAAGTATGAGGGACAAACTAAACGATCAGTTCAAACTAGATTCAAGGAGCAGATGGCCCATCTCAAATATGGTAGAACAAATAAGTCTAGTGTTGTCCAACATGCATTTTAGAACAATCATAAAATAGAAATTAGCAATTTAATATTAATTAGAAATGTAACAAATACTAGACAGCTAAATGCACTTGAGAGCTTGGAAATCACAAAGTGTAAAAATAGTATGAAGAGTGATAGTGGGCCAATCCCAAATAGATAGATAGATAGATCTTTATTAACCATACACTGGGTGTACATTATGGTACGTCAAAACAGAATAATACAATAAAAATGGACATCGCTAAAATATAAATATTTTTTGTTCACACACAAGATATGCAAAACACAAATAGTAAATAACATCACTTAAATATTTACAAAATAAACATTACATTACAAGAACACTAATAATAAATAACACTACTTGAACATTACAAAATACGAACATTATACATTTAAAAATTCTTTTATGCTATAAAAGGCAGATTGAAATAGGAAGGCTTTCTTAGAAATTCAAGAATTTTTAATACAAATTTTATCAAATTAGCCACGATTAGAAACAATCCGTACTGTCAGTCATTCACTTAAGTCAAAAAATGCCACCGCGTACATCAACGAAGACTTTTTGAATTTGTTTATTATTTATGGAGAATGTGATAAAGTAATATCAAGAACTTGTAGTATATTTGCTACGCGGTATCCACAAAAACAGAAACCGTCACCAAACACTGTAAAAGGCATACTGGACAATTTTAAAAACTATGGCTCCGTCAAGGCAAGAATTTAAAAGCGGAAGCCTATTGTTGATGAAAAAAACGTAGAAATAGCAATTCTGGGAAATCTTCATGCATTTCCAATGATGTCATTAGACAAGCTGCTCTTGAATCGGGACTATGCAAGGATTCAGTTCACAGAATCTTAATTAAACATAAATTTCACCCATTTTCGTTCCAAGTGGTTCAACGAATAGAACAAACAGATTTCCTAAGAAGAGACAATTTTTATGAATTTATTCTAATAAGGTCTGTAGGCGACGATTCTTATTTGGAAAATATTATATGGTCAGATGAAGCTAAATTTACCAAAAATGGACTTTTTAATCGACACAATTCATATTATTGGAGTGACTCGAATCCTCATGTTTTCAGGGAGCGAAATTTTCAAGAAAGTTGGCAGTTTAATCTTTACTGTGCAATAAGAACCGATAGAGTGGTGGCTTTAGAATTTTATCAGGAAAATTTAAACAGGAAATTATAAAGATTTCTTCGTCTGCTAATATGTATAGTTAATTTTTTAAAAAAATTATAAACACTTTTTTTACTTGTCTAATTTTCACTTTATTTGTTATTTAACAACTAGTTTCATCCTATTCGGACATTTTCAAGTAAACTAAATTATACACAGATTTTACTTTCATTTAAATATAAACTGACCTGAATAGAGGATGGGTCACTTTATGGTTGATAATATAATTCAAATTTGTACAGATGTTACATTTTTAAATGTAGGGAATTATATTATCAACCATAAAGTGACCCATCCCTCTATTCAGGTCAGTTTATATTTAAATGAAAGTAAAATCTGTGTATAATTTAGTTTACTTGAAAATGTCCGAATAGGATGAAACTAGTTGTAAAATAACAAATAAAGTGATAATTAGAGAAGTAAAAAAAGTGTTTATAAATTTTTAAATCAAAATGGATTTTCATAAAGTAACTTCATCTTCAATCAACTTTTTGTTAACTTTTTTGTTTTTATTTTTTTTTTTTTTTATGTGAAAGATCTAAATATTTTACAAAATTTGAATAATAACTATTTAGAAAATTTACCTCTCGCCGAACATAGAAACATTTTTTATCAGCACGACGGTGCTCCCCCATATAACGCGTATTTGATAAATAATTTTTTTACAAGAAACTTTTTTACGATCAATAGATCGCCAATAATGGGCCTGGCCTCCTCGCTCGCCCGATTTATCAATTTTAGATTATTTTATTTGGGGAACTATTAAAAATAAAGTTTATGAGAGCCCATTAACAACTATTGAAGATTGTATGCAGTAAGCAAGAAATGCATTTCAAAACTTATCACAGGATTGAATTAGAAGAGCTACCCATGAAAAAGTAATCCGAAGGTGCGAAAAATGTGTGGAGGTTTGAGGGCGGAATTTTGAATAATTATTAAATTAAAATGGAATCATGTTTTTAGTTGATTTTATCTTAGCTATTTTAGTTTATGCAAAGTGTCTTCAATCCAATTAATAGGCATGTTACAGTGTTTAATGTTATTTTCCGTTTTTTTGGATATCTAGTAACAAATGTACTGCAAGTTCTTGATATTACTTTATCACATTTTCCATAAATAATAAACAAATTCAAAAAAGTCTTCGTGGGTGTAATTTAAATGCGGTGGCATTTTTTTGAGATAAAAGAATTACTGACATTACTGATTGTTTCTATCATGGCTAATTTGATAAAATTATTACTAAAAATTCTTGAATTTCTAAGTAAATCGCAAATATTTCAAAAAGTTGTATCTTAAACCCTATAAAAAATTATTCAATTTTACATAACTTGATGTAAAAAAATACAGGGTGTTCCATTTGACTTGAGCAATTTTTCGTGGTATGAAGTTTACAAAATGTAACGTCAAAAATGGAACACTTGATATACTATTATTGAATTTCTTTAAACTGTGGAGCGTAGCTCACCTTATGGTTTTTCTGCATACCAAGAAGCAAATGAGTATCTTTTACACGAAGAAAGTTATAAAGGTTATTGTAAACCTTTACACCTGTCAAAATTATTTTAAAATGTCAAATATCTCTGAAACGGCTGGGTTTAGGCATAGGGTATCCTACATGTTTTTGACTCAGAATATTATACTCATTACGAAAACCTTAGAATATATAGGATATTATATTTAAAATAAGCAAGTTGGTGTCGACTTCCGGTATAACCGGGAGTGTCAAATGCTTGTAATATTTTAGTTGGATTCACCACACTGCCATTAGTAGGTCTCTACATTTTCAAAATTTTCTGATGCATACTTTTCCCTATATCGATCGATGCAGTTCCTGGTGAGACACTTTGTATAGTGTTTTGGCATTTTGCGGAAAACTACGTCAGTGTTATCGTCACATCAAAGGTTCTAACCTACTTTAGGATTATAACATTGAGATAGCCTTTTCAAGATATAGTGTAGCTTTGAAGTAGCGAGTTAACTTGAGAAAAAAAAAAAGCTTTATTATTTGTTCTGGAGAATCTACTATATCTTGGCGCCATATTTACGAATCACCTTGTGTAGACAAAATTTCAGATGCCTATAAAGGACACTGTGTGTGTGGCCATATGTCTGTGTGTCTGTGGTTCTAAATATGCTAAACGAAAATTTGATCCTTTATTGAGAATCTATAATAATAATTTTTGGTGACTGAAGATTTATATAACAATCTAGAATACACGAATTTTTAAAAACACAAAATATGTAACATAGTTATTTAGTATTATTTTCAAAAAATGGCTATTAATTTTGACCCCTATTGAACAAGACAGGAATGGTTTTAATTTAATGTCACGAAAAGAAATTAATTTATGATGTTAAAAGTATTGAGTTCCATGTTAATCTCATTTACTCGAATAATGTTTTATTACCCTATTACTTAGAAAAGTCATACGGGATTAAATTAAATGAATGTGGCAGTCGTCTGGCGCCATCCATATGTGAGATTTTACAGTTATTTTTTCAACTCGAATAAAAGCACTTGGCAGATATGAAACCCATCACACTTGATTACACATATTCGACGAATTATATAACTTTTTGTGGCGACGAATTAATGAAATGAAATATAGCAGGTCATCAAATGCGATTGTCATTATCAAAACTACTTTCCCACCCCACTAGTTTAACGTATTGTTAGGTTAGGGCTGATAAACTTCAGTAGAATTACTGCCAGTGTTTGCAGCGGTACTTTGGCTTCGTTTTAAGTTAAATTAAATTCCTTTCGAAAATCTGTTCAGCAAAAACATATGTGATAATTATGTTTCAATTTTGGTAAAACTATGGACGAATAAATGGAGGATGAAAATAATTATTTTGTAGTTTTATTAGTCGGTTTGGATAAAATTAGGAAAGAAAACCCCAAATTCTCATTTAGTCGACGTTTTGACAAAATTTATTGGAAGACAATAAATTTTGTCGAAACGTCGACTAAATGAGAATTTGACGTTTTTTTACTAATTTTATCCAAACCGACTAATAAAACTACATTAAAAGACTGTGGATACGAAACTCCTTAGCTTAAAAAATAATTGTTTTAATTGAAAAATATATAAAAAATGAGACACCTACCGTTTATAAACAGGAAGAAAGTACAATTACATTTTTTATTAATAAAAATAAAATGTATTCTAGGGCGACTAAAAAATGAACGTATACCAGGTGTAACAGGATCATGGTACACCCCCCTTTTCTCCTTTAGTTTTGAAGATAATTGATTGAAATTTGAGATATCTTATATACATAATAAGCAGCACTTTTTGACATTCAAGTGATTTTTTGTTCACTTCCGGTTTCGCCGGAAGTGACACTAACTTTTGATTTTTAAATGGAACACCTGCATATTATTGCATTTTTCAATTCTGCATAATTTTCTGAATCCAGCAATACCAAATAAGAGACATTTCAAGCGTCAGTATTTTTTTATAATATAATTTTTAGTTGTCCATTTAAGTGAGCCATGACGGTTCCGATTTATTCTAAATGACCCATGTAGTGCTAGAAAAATCGAAATCCCGTCAAAAATACTAAATTACGTGACATATTAGCAAATAAAGTTCATCAAAATGGTTTTTGGGACCAACATAGTCTTTCTTCATGCTTTTAATATTTGGGATGCCTCTACTGCTGTTTTCAATCAAGACAAGGGAAGTTCCTACAAGTACTCCAAAACACGGGCACTTCTCCGAGATACATTTAGGTATTCCGAAAGGAAAATTCTTAATCTGATGAAATTGCTAGAGCAAATTATTTTCAAGCGTTAGATGGTTTCAATGAAGAAAGAAAGCAAATTCAATTTTGCACTGTCGCTAAAATATGCTAAAGACCTACTACCAAGTCCAATAACAATATGGAGTGAAGAAGAATCGAAAAAAATGCGGATGTAAAAGTAAAATTGGTAATATTCCAATAAATTCAAAGCTATATTACTTCAGAAGTTCTGCCCTAATTCTCATCTTGTAAATGCAGGAAATAATGTAGAGTAACATGGGATTATAAAATATACAACATTACAGAATCGATTAATCTGATAATGAACTGGTACTAAAGTAATTTTCTTACCACAAACTACGATAAGACAAAAAATTTTCAACACAACAATATTGATAACAATGAACCTGTTGAACTACTTGGAGTGTATTTATATACAGTTTAAATTTTCAATCATAAACCGAACAATTGTCAAAGCAGTTATCGACTGGCATCTTTATAATAAGACAACTTAATAACAAAACTACATTAAATTGCTTGAGAATAACTTACTGTTATTTTGCGCAGCATAATGACGTATAGGATAATTTTATGGAATCACTCGAATAAAATTTTTAAATTACAAAAAAAAGTTATGGCACAAGCTGAGGCATGACGAATATTGCAAACCTATATTCAACAATTTTAATATATTGGCCAGTGAATTCAATGCAGGTCGGGGTATTTGCCAGCTGAGTAGTTGTTTCCTTCAAATCATATTTAATAACACATTAGTTTAGTCCACCTGGGCTAGGGGTCGCCGCTCTCGGTACTTACTGTGATGCAAGTCGCTATCCGCCACAGAGACATCTAGGATGTCGGTCGGATAGTAGCATTCAGACCATAATATGAGAAGTTTCATACCTCTCACCACTATTCACTTCACCTTAGTTAGTATATAACTAGCAGGTTGGCCACTATCATTTGTCTGTTCCATAACCTATGGCATACTGAAGAGAACAAATAAGTTCGAAATCGATCTATGTCTGGTTAGGAATTAATTGACAAATGATATTGGCTATCGATCTATCATGATTTGAAGGTGTAATTCAATGCAGGTCGGGGTATTTGCCCGCTGAGTAGTTGTTTCCTTCAAATCATATTTAATAACACATTAGTTTAGTCCACCTGGGCTAGGGGTCGCCGCTCTCGGTACTTACTGTGATGCAAGTCGCTATCCGCCACAGAGACATCTAGGATGTCTTTCGGATAGTAGCATTCAGACCATATATATATATATATATATATATATATATATATATATATATATATATATATATATATATATATATATATATATATATCGTTCTGGCAGCCGGTGTTATGGCTCGAAACAAATTACAAATAAAATTACTTGCTCCGGGATAGATATCGAACCATCGATATTCGGTACCGAGTAAATAGCTATAAGCGCTTTACCCACTCAGCTACTATACCCTCCACAACCTTATTTACTTAACGTATATGCATAGCATGAATAAAGTTCAATTCTATTAATGCCATCGAGTAATCACTGTTATTAAGAAATGTTTATATCTAATAAATCTTCTATAGTGCAAATTTGGTTAGAAAATTATAATTTTAAATAAATAGAACAATGTAAAATTTACAGTATACCTCTTCAACTTTTTGAATGGAGGTTATCCAAGCTTCTTGAGTTGCTCCCCAGTATAAATCACTCTTCACAAATTCTTCAACGGTGTTAATTGGATTTTCATATCTTGGAATAGTCATAACAGCAGAAAGTCCACTGCTGTATGTACTGGTTAGAAATAGGCTTAATAAAAAAAGTAAACTCATAAAATATGTTCCGTTAAATCCTTTTGGCATTTCTTCTTTGGTAACTATTTGAAGGATAAACAATTTTATGACGGTGAATATAGATTGACCTAGTAGTTTTGAAAATCTTTTTTCGGACCATGTTGTATCTAAAAGTAATTTTTTAAGCTTAAACATTTTTCTACCTAGGAATATGAAACAAGGTAGGTTTAAAATTAATTACAAGTCTAATTACATTAATTACATCTCTAAACAGAGAGAAAAAT
The DNA here is from genome assembly GCA_029963845.1 of Rhamnusium bicolor. Lineage (NCBI taxonomy): Eukaryota > Metazoa > Arthropoda > Insecta > Coleoptera > Cerambycidae > Rhamnusium > Rhamnusium bicolor. Next base: position 224,518 of record JANEYF010004613.1, on the reverse strand, counting down.
AAATATTTAAATACGGTTTTTGCATAGCTACTGGACACAGTGATACATCGGCATGAGTTAAAACTTCCAGCTCCTCGGCCGGGGATGGAACTCAAAACTCCATTATGAGATGCAAGTGTCCTTACTGCTCGATCACGAAGCCATATAATGGTAAAACAGCCATAAATGTTAAAACACGGTATTTTTGTATATAATGGAGTATGAAGTATTATTACTAAAAATTTACCGTTATCTGTATTTTTGAGCAATAATTTATTGTAGGATTCAAATGTATTGATACTCTACTTTAACGGCAAATACCCCTAAAGAGCAGAAAAAAAAAATAAAAAACTTTTGTGCATTATATGTCAGTATAAACCATACAAATTTGAATGGCTTATGTGGGACTGTTTAGAAGCTAATAGAATTTTATCTGATGTTATTTTTTACCAGGTATCAATAAAACTTTTTTAGCATACCACAATGATAATTTCCCTCTATTGTTGTTTAGTTTGACCCTGCCTGAGTGCCTTTAATCGTTGGTATGGCTGAGCTTGCCTCGACATTTGTCTGAAATCTCCTCGAGGGCCCCTTCCTTTGTAGTTCTGCTATTTCTGGGGGTCTTCAGTCTGTCTCGATACCCCCTGTATGTTACTCGAGACCGACTCTTCATGTTTAAAGACATGTTAACTTTTGAAGCGGGTTTTGGTATAATATCTGAGGAAAATTTTTCTAGGTCACGTGCTGCCTTTACGCGCTCCCCTAAGTTGCTGCCAAATAACCAGCCATCGACTAACACGCCCGAGAGCGTAGCTCTAAATTGCTTGTCAATATCAGAGGATACTAGAGTTCGTCGACAGCAGGAATCTACATGGTAGATGTCACAAAACAGTCGCCCGGCATCACTTAATAATTCGATCAGGTCACGGTTCCCCTCCCCCTTTTTTCCAATAATATTGTTAGGGCCTTGCCAACAGCAGTGATTGCCGGCCCTAATTGACTTTGGAGACCTGACAAACGTTGGTCACGTTGCCGATGTTGTTTCCTCAGGACAGAAAGTAACTCTAGATTTAACCTTGGGACCACTATCAAGCTGAGGTTTCCTGAAGGTGGGTACTTTTTACCAGTTCAGTTACGGTCATGGAACCTAGTCCATCCTATAGGATTTGTTGCCATATTGGGGCGAATTCTTCATTAATATCCTCTGATTTTTATTTATGTAAATCTGTGTTTTTGCTCAGCAAAGTGAGTATATCAGATCCAATTTCGTTATTAATTTGAGCTTCCACCTCCCCTGTAATGATAATTCAGGGAGATAAAGAGTGTAAGGCCAAAAGGATGACTTAAATTCGTGCCTAAAAGCTTTACAGACGTAAACTCAACATCGTTGGTATTATTTTTGTATCTTAGAACAGGAGGCATACATCAAAACTCGTTGTTATTATATCAGGGGTTATAAGACAACAGGTAAAATTACATCAAAACTAGTTGATATACTTGAAGTGCCTACGGTCAAACGGACAAGCATCAAAACTCGTTGATGACTTATTTTGCAGAAGGTCAAAATACGTTGACGTTCATACAAGTAGCAGTACATATAGTAGTTAAACGAAAAATGTCAAAACTCGTTAAACATTTTACGTATCCCATGACTATAGCCCACATTTAAAACAAATTTTATTAGTACTTCCATTCATTGTCATCCTCGGAATATTCATAGTCTACCAGTTGCGGGGACGCCACTGAGGCACTAGTTCCTGGTATTTCGCTTGCACCACAATCCGATGATGATGACTCAATTTTTTGTTTCTTTCATTTTAAACGACTCACTTTTTCACTCAAAAGTTTAAGTTGTTGCCGAATTACCACAAGCTCGTCCTTCGAATGGAGTCCGAGGGCTGTGGCGAATATGCTCGTTTTCTTTTCGGCATTTTGTTTCATTGCGTAACGTTCGCACCACACGCAAGAGAATAATGAGGTTATCATAATACCGCAGGTAGAGGGGAAGTATTTTTGTCTAGCTTTGGACTGAGTGGCGTCCCCTATCGGAAGAAGAGTAAACTACATTGTGATCTAAAGGAAGAGGCGGGAAATATATTTGCTTGTAAATTCATCCATTCAATTTTAATTACTACAAACTATTACTCTCTGTATATTAAGTATGATATCAGTGAAAAGTTTGGCAAATGGTATTTTGAATACGAAATTAAGTGTTCGACCTAAATTTTTTGAGAATAAGTAAATTTTTAAAATATTATCAACCTACATAATATTAAGGATCGCGCCTAAAGGGATGATTGATAACGGAATTAGATGGACCTGCCGATGAATTATCATTAAAACAATTTTAGTGTCATGTTTAAATCAATACCACACCGCTGAGTGCCAAAATTGAATCCCTTTTAGCATTTAGAAATCATAACTAGAGCTGGGACACCAAGGACAGATTTTGCGTAGAACGTGAATTGTTCAGATTTATTTTGCAAATAAGGAAAACGTTTTGCTGTTTACGTATAATGCAGCTGTGTACATGAAAGTAGCTGGAAAGCTTTTGAAACAAACCTACTTTAACATGGTATGTCTGACGTGTTGGGCATATGACTTCACAGATTTGCCGACATCGTTAGAAAGTGTTATCCTGATGTCAACAGACTCATATATTAAATGTAAAGAAAGTGTTTTCAAACGCGCATACGATTACTTTGCGATATTCTTCCCAAGACGCCATCCTCCAAAGCTTATTTTGCCGCGGTGGTACACTTGGGTGCATTTTATTACTACACAAATTTTGAGAAAGTGGTAAAAGTAGCATTACTAAATGTTAATAATGCAGTTGCTATTTTGAGTGTTTAGCAAGCTTGTATCCCTCAAGTTCAAGAACATCTAGTATTTTTAATAATTCCTTTAGCCATGCGTAGGCCTGAGCAGAGAACAACAACAGTGAAGTTTTTTGTTATGCACGCCCTAAATGTTGTATTCGACTTACGACATTTTATTTTCCAGTTGACTGGAACTCCTGCAGAAAAAATGCAACACAAATTCGAAATAGTTTTTCACAACAATCCGGTGTTTATCACTCTCTCTCTTGTTGTAGAACTGTTTACAAGAAAAGAGATAGACTTTTCATTACCCTACTTTTTACGCACTTTAAATGATATGTAATTAACATAATAACGGTCTTGCAAATCCATCTGAGTCTGCCCCTTATATTTGTGAAATAGCAACCTGAAATCCGAGCTCTAATCATAACTATCAATGTAATCCACACTAAATCTATTATTTTATCCGTAATTGATACAAAATCTTTTGATGTTTCTTTGGTGTTGCTTCAAGCAAACGAATTACCTTCCGCCCACGCGCATTGGTAGCCCATCTTTTATGTGACCTTGTAAAGTGAGATCTCTTCTTTATCTCACTGAGAGGCACGATTCTAATAATTGTAAAACGCATTCGTAATTAGTTTGATAAATATATTCTTGAGTGAAACTGAAAATAAAATTTAAAAAAATTGGGGTTATTTACGAGTAGTTGAATTGGCTTTTTGAACAAGCTAAAATAACTTTAGAGGCAGCACTAAAACCCGAATGTTATATATCAACTGTAACTTTGATGATAACTTAGATATTCCCTCAGTGATTATGGATCAACGTGGACATGGTTTATTCAACTGAACAAAATTATTAAGACGGGACATTTCATATGTTTGTAGTTCAATTTCCTTGTTTCATTTCCATATTTCTTTAATTGATTTTGTATGATTGTAGCCAGCACTTACGTGATGTTCCTATATTTGGTTTTGGCATCAAAATAATGAATCAAGAACAAACTTAAGGTACAAACAATAAACATGATTCCCACAACAGTCCACATCACTGTTGAATATGAATACAATGGTGTTAACCATCCTGCAGCCAGCCTAAAAACAATTTAAAACAAATAAGGTATTTTTAATAAAAGTTCTATTCAAAAATGGAATGAAATGGAAATATAATAACAACAAGAATATTTTTGCTAATTATTATTTCTTAACTTTTACAAAAACTTATCACTGATAAACACTTATATTTTCCCGGCTATTTGCTTTGATAATTTTATTGTAAAAGAAAATAATAATTAGCAAAAAAATTCTTGTCGTTATTATATTTCCATTTCATTCCATCTTTAAAAACAATTATTTTAAATTGCTTGTAAACTGTATTGTTATATCGTGTATTAAATGCCAAAATTGTTCAAATGTTAACAAAGACCGATCCAACATGAGAGATGACCATATCGGTAATGGTGGGGTCACGATGTGTGAGAGTTAAATCAAATTTTATTGAATGAAACAAAAATCTAATAGCAAAATACATTTATTCAAAATAAGCAACATATTTGACTTTCTTCTCTGGGATAAATCAAATAAAACTTAAGACTAAATGTACGGCAGTGACCAATTTAAATCATACAAAAATATCAAACCAACTTAGTTGTTATTGGGCGCCACCATCTCTTTTTTTTTTTAGTTTAAAATATACAATAATTCTCCATAACTAACAAACAACTGGCCACCTTTAAAATATAGAAAATAGGTAGTTAGTTAAATAGTCAATGTAACCACAAATGCATGTAATGTACGGTAAACGGATTCAATTTAAAGGCACGGGAAGGATTTGCGAATCTTATAAAAATTCATTGTTCACCCTCAAGGCACTCAAGGTCTGACAAGTTAATTGGTACTGCCTGGGTACCTAAGGGTTCGAAGTAAATTTGCAAAATTTATGTATTCTTTTTGTCGTCGAGACGTCAATATAATGAAAAATTCTTACTCATTCCTCCAGAGCTCGGCTTACAGCCTTGGCCTTACAACACTTCAACCACATTGGACATTTTCATAAATCAGCATCACCATTGTGTACTTTACTAACTCAGAAAATTAACAATTCAAAAATACCATCTCAGATCATCAATGTTTTACATACAGCGACTTTCCGTGCCGCTATCCGGCCTAGTTCTGACGTTCTCCTACTAAAAAGCACACACCCAATTTTTGAACCGTGCGCGAGATGGAGCCTAGCCGTAGCCGATCCTACCCGACCGCACAGTAGCGTCGCACTAAATAGTACAATAAGGTTTATTAAAGTTATTTTATTCAAATTTGGAATTTAGTTTATAATTCAAATGTTATCCATATAGTTTATGAGGAATGTAATCCAAATTATCCATCGCAAAAAACGGACCGTTACTAGGTGGCTGGTGAGACACATGCTGCACGTATCCATGCGTTCCTAGGTGTCTTATTCTATCTCATTTCATCCAAATTCTCAGCCACCGCTCATGTTTTTTTTTTCTACCTAGCCGCATTTGGTATTTTACACACGGTATATATTTTTTTTATTTATCATATTGGTACAATTTTACTTAGCAATAATTAGAGCCTCCCTGTTTTTAAAAAACACGTGTTCATAAATTAAGCGATATAACCAACTGAAATTAATCGTAATCTGAATACTTTTAATATTACTTTCTGTGAATCCGGGTGATTTCTCAGTAGATATCGTGTATCAGTCCTTAATAGAAGCTGGCCTGAAGCTGAGTCAAAAATATTGTAGGCGTATTCAGGTACGAATTTGACATTTCACGTAAAGTAATTGAAATGAAAAATTTTGCTCATAATTGCTATGGGTTGGAGTATCTCCAGAGTTTGAAATGGGAAGCAAGTTGCTGTTCATAAAAAAACCTAAAAAAAAAAAAAATTGAATATGGAAACGATAACTTGCATCTTAAGAGACGTTTTTCAGTGATTTTATTAGCAATGGTTCATCAAAATAAATAGAATGGTTAAAGTACCTCCTCTCATTTGTAAAATGTGAAAGAATTGAATACATTATATTTTTAATCTTATTATGTGATTTTGGACTAATAACTACTTTGTTTTAACGGTTCAAACTCTTATCCTAACAGAGAATACGTTATATCCTTCTGTTATTGGTATTTTGTGTATTAACATTACAAACAAAATGTTTGTGTTTGTTTACTTCTTTTTTTTTTTATGAATGAATTTTAGAGATAGGGCGCCAAAAATTATAGCTATGTTTCAATGAAATTTTACATCCAGATCAAGAGTCAAGTCAGAAAATTATAGCAGTTATATCAAATGCAACATTTGAACCCATTCAGTACTTTAAGAACATGGTTTTATTCAATTTGATCATGCCACATGATTGTTTTTATGATTTAGACATACAAGATTTAGAGAAAACATTACATTAAGAGTCAGACAAATGTTTCAAAACGAACAATTTTATATTTTCTTTTCCAGTAAGTAATATGGACTTTGATAAATTATTAGTAATTTTCTTGAGATCCAAAGGACTCTTAATAAACGTCAGGGTAGCGAATTTTTATATTACTAGATATTTACACATATAATACGAAATAAAATTATGAGTAATACCCTTGACCATAGTGTGTAAAAAATAATATACTTATACATACTTAGGAGCTGGCACCAAACAGGTTATACCGGTCCGTACTAATGGTTTAGATAAATCTAAAAAATGGTAGTCCTCTTCCCAGGTGTATAGGGCAGCTGAAAAGCAGTGTTAAAGATAAAATAAAAAAACATTATTTACCAAGTGAAGGGCGCAGAAACCAAAATAGTCACATTTTATAAATTTTACACTAGAGCAATTTTAAACCTTAAAACTTCATAAAATTTACAAAAATTATAAAAAAAAATATATTTAACTGATCAAATCGTTTTGTGGTTCAAATTTTATTTTTTTTTTGTGCAAACTTAATTCATAATGCAATTTAAATGTACAAACTACTGTACAATGTGGAGAAAAAGCAGAAGAGTCCCGGGACTTCATTCACTTTTCCTCTGTAAAGTTAGATACAGGTATGGAAAATGAGCGAATTTTAATGAAAATATGCAAAATTGAAATAAGTACATTTTTCATTAATAGTACAAATAGCTAAATATATATAAACATACATATTTTTTACTTTGATTAGGTAAAAAAATATTATGTTGTAAACACGTCACAATGTTATTGGTGGACTGTATTAGTTCTTCAGCTCTATGAACATTCTTTAAACGTATGTTTTGAGCTATTTTTATAGTTTTCTCACTGATTGACATGGTCACTCGCTAGGTTCTATTATGATCTAAAAGATAAAAATAAATCACATAATCGAAAAAAATTGATTTTCCTTGTTTTTTTTCCTACGCCCTTCAAATAAGAAATATTGTCTAATTTTAATTATTAATTAATTAATTATATTGCAAATATTTAATGCAATATGAAATGATATTCTTATGTACTATGTAATAAATCTGTTTTCTTTATAAAAATAAGAACAAAAAATTAAAGCTTTTTATAAGATAAATGGACGGGCAGCTATAAAAAACAATTACTTACTGACGAGTGTCCAATAGCAATAGCGAATGTATCAAGAGATAGGGCGGATTTGTCTTGGCTATGACGTTACGCCCACTGCTCCATGATGAATATACTCTAAATACGTAGTATTTATAAAACGTCTATATGAATAACACATAGATACGTAAACAGTGCGAAACTAAATACAACGGAGGTTAACTTTTAATTATTTAGACGATTTTTGCAAAAGTGTATTAGTGGGCAGTATAGCGATGTTCAGGTACCACCGGAAACGACACCAAGAAACAAATATTTATCACAGAGATGTGACAAAAAATTTGTTCTGCTTTGAATGACAAAGCGTGGATGAAACCACCAATGCCTGCAGGTGGAAGGTGGCAAATGTTTTAGTGGATGCATTAATATTAATAATATACCTTTACTCTTGTAATCGCAAGTTAAAAATATGTATATACAGTGTGGAAATTAAGTAACGCATAAATTCAGTAATTCCGTTGATATTAATTTTTTTGGAAAAAACCTCGAAGGGGTATACCGATTTTAACTTCAGTCGATTTTCAGTTTCTTATGTCATTTATTTTTTAAGTTATGACGTCATCGACTTTTTTTTTAAATGACAACCTATATTTTTTTATTACTGATTTTGGTAGTAGTATTTATTCCGGTTCCGACTGTATAAAATTTTCAATATATTATATTTGAAAAAAATCGAGAAAAACAGTCTTAAAGTTCAAATAACAAAAATTCATTAAATTGGGAAAATTTATCTAGTTGCCTAAGTTTGACGGAAAGTTATCGATGGCACATTCGTTTTTATTTTGAAATTATACAAATAGTTGAAAAATCGAACTAATGTGATACACCGGCAACTCGATAAATTTTCCCAATTTAATGAATTTTTGTTATTTGAACTTTAAGACTGTTTTTCTCGATTTTTTTTCAAATAATAACATATCGAAAATTTTATACGGTCGGAACCGGAATAAAAACTACTACCAAAATCAATTTTCGATATGTTATTATGGATATTCTTGAGTTATGAAAATTTTGGTTAATTCGTCCTATTTTGACCTCTAAATCTCTTTTGTTTAGCTAATTTCACATGAAAATATTTCATTCTATCTAACAACTTGGTACATACAGAAACCGATATCAGCTTTGTCCGTTGCCAAGTTCCCTAAAAGTCCGTTTCCAGTCCAATTATTAAATATTTGTCCCCAATAATCTTCCGTATTAATAACTGCAACAGGTGTCATATTAAACGTTTTTGCAAACATAACAGAAGTTGACAACTCGGAACCTTGGTACTCCTCCACAGTAGGACCTAAAATTAATAGATACGATTAAGAGTTGGCAAATCTAACGCAATGCGGGATAGGTCTACACATTTGGAGACAATGGACAGGATTAATTGCTGGTTTAGTAAAAATCCTAGCTTCTCGACCGGGGATCGAACCTGGGCCTCCAGAGTGAGTTTCTAGTGTCCATATCACTCGACCACAAAGCGACATTAATAATTGTAAATACCAAACAGATATTCGTGAAAGCCTCTAACGGGTTATAAGTGTCAAATTAGTTACAACTTCCATGGCAACCTATTTTACCACGTTGGGGGACATGGCTAGCACCAGTTGGACACTACCATGAGTATTTTCGATAATTAGAGTATTTTATTCTACAGTTCTAGTGAATCAAAAGCCATCTCCGAAGCCCAAAACTGTTTCAAGAGTAGAAGTAGGAGCAGCAATACATGTGAATAACAACTATAAGTTATGCAGTGGTATTGGACAGTAATCAACTATTACAAAGTCCTTCATTGTCATTAGAAAATTCTCCACAGTACAGATAATTTATAATACACAAAATAAATTACAAACTCTAAAAGATAACACTGTTATGCGAATGAGTCAGCGTTATAAAGACATTTTACATAAAAATCAGGGATATAAAACGGTATATAATGTTTCAAGTTTGTAAATATTCCGTCGGTAGATGTCGAAAAATCATTTTCGTTTTACAGACGTGTTTACGCCACAAAGGAGACCTTTTTCAGCAGAAAACATAGAAACTGTGCTACATGCGAATGTTCGTTGATGCCATTATCCTTGGTCGCTATTACGTAAAATGTAAGCAATTATTTCATTATCTGCCATAATTATAGCGCACGCAGGTGTCCACATGGGACGCTTTTTGCCACACTCTACATACGATTTTACAACTTTAATAATTATATAAAAAATTCAATTCTATTTTATATGAAATAAGGGATTTTATCTTGAGGTTTTGCAATTTAAATTGGGTAATGTTGTCTTCATATATGTTCTTAAATCACAACGTTTATAAAACAAGATAGCTTTGGGAAACATAGTTAAGAAATTTGCGACTGTTTACCGATTATGCTATACTAGGTTCGTACTGGAACGTTGCCATTTTTAGTTCCCTTCCCATTTGATTTATCAATTTATTTGGATATAAGTTTCTGTTGTACATAAAAGTCCGATTTTTCGAAAACCAAACATCCAGAAGCAATTTTTCATTATTATACGAAGTGCCCAACATATTTGTGTGTCCACAAGCTATAGACAATGTCATCTTCAGGTAAAAACCGTTTGCTTCTTTTTGTCACACTCTTCTACAATCATTAATAGATCAGAAACATAATAGAGCTCTTCTAGTTTAAAAATATCGTTTAAATCCTCCTTCATATTGTTCCCGGTAATAAATAAATATTTCCTATTGTTAAATCTCTCCATATTTAACTTTATTTTGTTTTCAAACATTTTAAAAATCCATAAGGGCCTACCACTCTTTACTATAATTTCTTGGCACCCAAAATAGTTAAAAATAACATCTGTGTGAATCTTCTGTGATGATGATTCTATTATATTAACATTAATAACAGGAACATTTCCGGTATAATTAATTGTATTAAATTCATCCGTAAATATTATTACACATCGCGAGTTTATAAAATACTGCTGAATTAATGTCTTAATTAACAAGTCTACATATAAGGTCATTTTTAAAAGAACAAGAGGTCGATACTGAACGAGCTATATACATTTAGTTCTGTCTGTTTTATTTCTTATTGTATGTAATTCATGAATAGTTTATTTGAAGATTAAATACAATTTTAATAATAAAAGTAATATATATGTCAACATGGAATGATCATCATTAAACATTTAGAAAAGGCGTGACCGCAAATACAAGGAGTTCTAATCATATTTTTGTAGAAAATATGTTTTTATCATAATGTAGCTGTATCTGTAATTTTCTTAATCCTGCTTTTTTGTTTATATATTCTACATTCCTCGGATCAATACAACTCTTTTCTTTATATTAGTTTTGTTAATATATAAATGAAAATATGCGATATCTTGTCTTGCTTGATTGTACATAATAATATATTATATCATATAATACTAGTTTTTATTGAATAAATATTATAACACATTAGCAAATTACAAAAAGAATTGTTCACAAATATACTAAGAAGGAATTTAAGTACGTATTGTTTTTCCATTTAGGACCAGTCTTTTCACTTCCTGATAAAGTACTGGTTAATACCTATCGTTCTGATACCTACTAAAAATTACTTTTCGTGACTAGATATTTTTAACAGTAGGATTAAATTGACTTATTTTGGGGCTATGTTAACAAATTACTTGATATAGATCTACAAAATTATGTACCTGAAATTAGTCATTTGTCAACAAATAGTCGATTTTTGTAAAATTCTCAAGAGAACTGACGAATATGATGAAATAATAGATCATCAGTCGTAGATCAGTCAGTTTATTCCCCAGTTAGATTTCTTAAACAGATAGCTGTTAGGAAGTTTGTCAGGTAATGAGTGCACAATATTTGACTTACTCTCATTCTTTTATAATTATAAATGTTTTGCACAGTTCGTGGCTAATTTTTTTCACATATAGGTTAGCTCCAGGTAAAGTTATCTATTGGCTATCGTAAATGTCGTCAATGTTTGTTTTCATCACTGTCAGTTATTCGCTATCCATTCGTTAAACTAGATTTAAATTTATTTGTAGTTGAATTTTAGCTTTATAACCTTACACTAAAACAAGTATTTGTGAGGGTGCCCTTTATACTACTCGCTACCCCTCTCTTTTTTAATGAAAATAAATTCCTTATAGTTGTCTGAGTTTAGGAGTCTCCTAAAGCATTGAATTCATATCTAAATGGAAAATGTCGAAAATTATTGAACATTCAATACAAAATGCTTACATACGTGTCGGTCAATGTTATGCAGCCACAATTACCGTAAATCTCCAGCCATGTATTATTGAAATTTGAGGCAGTTCTTCCTAATACTGGGTTAAGATTTATCATAGCTCCTTAAGACTATTAAATCGATTTCGGCCATTGCTGTGCAGGCTTACAAAATAATCCAGTGGAGTCAACTTAGGACTGTAGAGCAGCCATGGCATAAAAATACGATTTTTCTAATAGTGTTCAATTTGTTCCTAACAGTGTGCAATTTTTTTTAAGAAATTTTAAGGTTCCGGTGAATAATCTTGTTTTTGCCACCCAGCGCGGGTATTCTATGTTTAAACCAATTAGGGTCCTTTTATGGCAACAAATCAGTGATAGAAATACTGTAAATTCAGCCAGAAAGCTGGCCGCTCTGCATTTCTGAAATAAATCCACTGGATTATTTTGCATGGCCATATTTTCTTCAAAGGTTGCACGACAATAGCCAATATCAATTTAAGAATATTGAGAACCTACAACAAGGCTTAACCCAACATTGAGAGGAACTGCCTCAAATTTCTGTAGCGCGGTTTATACATAGCTGGCGGAGAAGAGAAGAAGAAATAAGGGATATGCTGTGCTAGGCTTCATTACCTACTTATTAATTGAATCTTTATTGTTTGAAAATTTTGATTTCTTTCACTGAAACGGTTGAGAAATAAATACTTGGCACGCAACATATCAAAGTGTAATTTTTGTTCCAGATTTTAAAAGTGGCAAGTAGGCCTTTCTGAATTATATCCCCAAGAGCAATGGACCGATTTAACAAATCATAGTCTTAAAATGTAGGGGAAAGCTCATTCGTTCGAAATCTCTGTCAGTAGTTCTATCATTTTGACAACTTTCAATTAAAAAGACGAGCGTAGTTTTAATTGCATCTGCCATCTTGAATTATGATATAACCATATTGGCATTTGCTCTTTGTAGCCTGTTCAATCAGTTAACTATTGACATCAAGTTCGTTAAAATCGGCCGGGAAACAATAATTTGGTAAAGAAAAATAAAAAGTACGGTTTTTTGGCACATCCGGAAAAATTTGTCGTTGTGACAAGTGCTATAATTATGTATATAAAATGTTTTCATTGTATTTCATTTTTAGGGAAGTTGTAATAGTCGGTATATTGTAAATTTGTATGAGTAAAAATTATTATTATTCTTTTAAATATGGTCGGCATAACTCCGTTATACCTAAATAAGAAAGACATGGACTCATCAATGATTTTTCTGAATAGTAAAAGTGCTCTCTATGTTTGGCGAGTTTTTAATTCCAGAATTCCATTCCATATTGCATCATATTATAAAAATAAGAGTAATACACCGATTTTGCTGCATAAAAAACCCAATTCGGATATAACTGTTTCCCTCAGGACTAATGAGGTATTTGTTTCATTAGTCCTGAGGAAGATAATAAATATTATCAAAACGTCGACTTAATGAGTTTTTTTACGTTTTATCTCAGTTCCGATAAAACGTGAACAAATTGAGTAGTGGTGGATACAAGACACTTACTAAATATTAAAAAACAAACAAAAAATAAAAAAGTATACAAATACACACTAAAAGCATAGTAATACTAATAAAAGTATCTATAAGCTAAAACAGACCATATCGTACATCTGCCCTCTATATCCGTTTGGTAAATTGCATTAAAACGGTCCGGCATTATTCAGTACACCTAAAATTATAATTTTTTAAAATGCTACGAATCGATTTGTAGTTATGTAATGTATTCATAAGAACTACATTACTATTATGTCTTTTGTAAAATAGACGGATAAATTAAGCAATTCCTTGTTAGCTCTGGCTTATATTACTTCCTCATCTCTAAAATGAAGAAGGCAAGCATTAGCGAAAAAAGAACCTCCAATAAATTATGAGAAAACACATGATTTTAGGAGAGACGTTTGTGTGTGTCTGTTTGTCTGCATGTATTGTGATATAGAAGTCCCGTTTTTGACATACAGCTTTTACTCATATTCTAGAGACTAAGTAAAGGATCTGTTTGTCGACGAGCAAAGCAGGTCCACAGAGACCACTTTTTTTTTTATTTTAAACGTTCCAAAATAAAAATCAAATCTATTAAAATCGTGCTTTAAAATCACCTCACGAAATGTTGGGATAAATTTGGCAGTTCTTGAAATTCTTAACGTCCAAAATTATTTTTGTTTGTGTTCTGTAATTGTGAATTTTATTTCCTTGTTTATTTTTGTATTATGTATTTTTAAGTTCATGTTTATTTTTATTATATTCATTTATCCAACACCTCCCCTGCACTAATAAAATGACAGCTAAATATAAATTTAAAAATGATTGGAACAGTTCAAAAATTCCAACGTGAGTTTTGCCATGCTACCCGCATGGCGAAAGCTCTTTGTCGCGAGATGCGTTATTTATAAAAAAAATTAATCGTACGATGTTGCTAGTTTATCTCTCTCGGTATATAATACGCAGTATAAGGAAGAGCATGGTTGAACGGTAATTTAAAAAAAAAACTTAAATAGATGATACTGAAAGTCCATAAAGAATATAGAACAATATACACAAATAAACCACTTACATCAAAGGTAATGTTTATTTATTCTTAGATCAAACGGTAGAAGGTAATCAATCAGTAAACTATATTTGTTTCCTTTGAATCGAAATTGTTTTTATTAATTTTAAATAAGGAGTGGAATTTTATATGTCATAAAACTACAGAAGCTCTGTTATAATTTAATATGTCTAGATATAATATTCATAAAATTACTTTTCTATGAAGACCTATTTAAATTATTGAAATAGGATACACATAGGAAGTGCATATTCAGAAATAATGTGTCAGAGCACATAAATATATTATTTCGTTACTCTCTTATTTTTACGAAGAACTAACTATAAAACAGGGGAGTTTCTAATGGCGTTATCACTCTGCCTGATTACATCAAAATTGATATCGCCAATTACACAGAGTGATTCTAAAAGATAGGGCCGTCCGTATATAGAGAACAGAAAAATAAAACTTGTAATATATTACAGTCAGATAAACTATAAATTTTATGGTAAATTTTCAAATCATCAGCGTATTAGAGAGATGAGGTCAAGTACAATATCATGTATGAATTTAATAAATAACAAGTCTCAATATCGAACCCTCTGTAACGCCATGTTGAGAGGTTGAGACATGAATTCCTTAGACACTGATATTGTACAAAAATTACGAAGATAGGACTCAACAAATGAATTAATTCTAAATTAAAGCCTAAGGAATATAATTTTGTTTAATAAAATACCATGGTCTATTCTGTCGAATGCTTTAGAAAATCTATATAAATGACACCGACAATTTCGAATGCCTTACAAAATTATTTATAACTATTATAGCGTGGTAGTTTAGTATATCAGATTTATCGATTTTTTTGTGAATTGAGCAAATGATTGGGCAATAAGCAGTTGCTATATATGAATCATTTTTACAGAGGTAAGGTCTTCCTCCAAATTTTCTTACGCGCCGTGAGGTTGTTGTTGATGATTTCTGAAAAAGTGTGTTGATACACAAGCAATTGATCGGATCAACAAGATACAGGAGTACATATGTTGCTTAAAATTTTTTAGGGATATCAAATTCTTAATCAAAGTACAAAAATCCTAAGATCTCATTTGATCCCAGATTACAGCCTACGAGAAATTTCGATGTAGTTTTTTGAAATACCCTGTATTGAGTGCGAGGGCGATTTTTATCAGATGCCATAATGGGAATCATATTGAGTTGCATTTCTGATATATTCATTAAAGGAAAATTGCTGTCAGTTTTGTACCAATAGTTAGCCTGGTCCATATAGAATCTTATTTGTACAACAAAATTCTTAAAAATTTTAATATTTTTCACTTACGGGCCATGCTTTTTTACCTAACTACTTGTTTTGTCTCTTATTATTCAGTATTAGATCATAACATGATAAAGTTGTGGTCCTCAGATTTGGCATAAAGACAACTACCATTGTTTAAACTCATTGAAAAACAAATCAGATAGCCTTTCCCATGTATTATTAGAATTTTATATGAGAAAGGTGTATATGCATTGAATTATTATTATTCTAATTATTTATAGATAAATAAAAGTGGGGGTAAAATGTTTATTTACCTGACGGACATTCCGTGTTACGCATGTATGATGATTTTTTAGTGGAAGGTCAGAACATATTACAGTACCCATTGCTGATTTTATTTGGTATTATTATTAATTTACCAGTACAGGTAACGATAATCATGATTTGTGAAGTGAAATTTTTTAAATATGTATTCGCATTGTTGCTCTTATTGAATGGAGCTGTTAATAGTATTGGTAAGTAGAGCAAAAAATATTGTTTTATTAGCACCTAATTATATAACATGGCTTGAAATATGATAGGTAGTCATTATTAGACGAGATTGTCTGATTCAAGAATCAAAAATGGACATACGAAATAAAGACAGGAGAATTCATTAATATATGTTAATTTCTTAAGTGATTTTCTATAAGGAACTATAATCTTTTCTTGAAAAAATCCGGTTCAAATTTCTGGGGCTATTTATTTTTCAAAAATTTTTTTTATTGCAATTAGCGATTCAGATTTAAGGGAATTAGTGTCTGGATATAACATATTTAGAAATTTTTTAAATATATGAAAGAAATTTGCTTTTTAATGTTTCAAAAATATTTTATTAGAAACTCTACACATGTTTCGGCTTTTTAGGCCTTTGTCAAGAGTACAGGAATACTTGAACAGTAAAATTTGTGTTCATTGTTTATATAACCACATCTGGTACCTACTATAAAACTATTGTAAAATATGTTTTTTATAAGTTGAATGTTACTTTTTTATAAGTTGAATATTACTTTATCGTAAATTATTTTATTTAATAATAGTTTAGATTTAAATTTAAATTTAGATTTAGATTTAAAAAAATAAAGTAATATTCAACTTACAAAAACATATTTTACAATAGTTTTATAGTAGGTACCAGATGTGGTTATATAAGCAATGAATACAAATTTTACTGTTCAGTATTGTCTGTACTCTTGACAAAGGCCTAAAAAGCCAAAACATGTATAGAGGTTCTAATAAAATAGTTTTGAAACATTAAAAAGCAAATTTGTTTCATACATTTAAAATATTTAATAATGTTTCACAAGGAGCCAACCGCAGAATCAGTTCAGTGTATATTTAGAAAATTGTTCATAACCAAGAAAAGAAAATTGTTCGTAACTAAGAAACATATAAATACAAAAATCATATAATTTTCATTTAATTGAAAAAGCAATTATTATAATTTATGCATTTTTAATTTTCAATAATAATTGTTACAACAGAAAAACAAAAAAGAGTTTGTCAAATTGTATCTCATACTTAATATAATCGCATTATTTTGAAAATAACAAACTTTCTATACATGCGGTTTTCAAATAAAGTTTTCTGTTAAAAAATACTTTATTTATTTTCACAATATGCCTGAAAAATATGTTTTCTTGTGAGTTACAGGTTTTATATAGGGTGATCATAAATTCAGTATAATCCGTAATAGAGTAAATTCTACTCACAGGAGTAAGATACCCGTGGTTTTCGTTTTGCCGAAAACCCATTTGTAATAAATTTATGATTCTCCAAAACGGACCTTTGAAAAATTACCTTTCATCAATATTTTGAGCATCCCTTGACCCATTTTGATGATGTAAATTTATCAAATGACTTCATACCATTACGCACAGTAGTGGTTCAAAAAGCGATTATATCTTGCGCTAACGCTAACGTTTTAAACCTTTGACTGAGGAAGAGTACTATTTTGGTTAAAAATGAGATTTTTATAATTATTTCGATTGATTATTAAATTAACACTTTTTGGTAAAAAAAATTATAATTTCAATTTTTTTACAAATTTTTGGTAAATATGAAACACTAACATAATTTTAATAAAGCAAAGATACAAGAAAAATAATGCACTTATAATTGTATTTATTTACTAATTTTTAATATATTATGCAAACTAAATTTCATATAAAAAAACAAATGTAGTAAACGATTAGAAATATGACACAAAATTTCAAATTCTGATACATCGTCATCTTTACTACCAATATCAATTTTATTGTCAATTTATGTCCCGTCTATTGTCTAGGTAAACTTATTTCAGTCAACAGTGTTAACATTTCCGAACACTATTTATTTATTTTTTATTTATTTATTTTTTGGTAGGCTTTTTAAGGCTTATAATATGTGGAATAGATGAAAACTTACCAAAGACTATTCTGTAAGTCCTAACACTTTTTAATTTTTTACATTTCTCTTGTAAAATTAATTATATAAATTATACTACTTAAATTTAGAAATAATTATATAAGAAATATTTGTTACTGTCAAAAGAATTTAATATTTTACATAAATAAAATGAAAAAATAAAGAGTATATAGTTAGCTTTAATTCGAGACACAAATTTACACAAAATAATTTCTTTTCTTGATTTGGGAAGTCTTTTTTCTGTATCGTACCTTTAAAGATTTTTCCAATGAAAAATCAGTTGAAAGTATCTCCTTAAATAACATATTTTTTTTATATTAAATTTAATGCTAACAATTTTACGGATAATGTGTAGGTAATTTTTTTATAACTTAAATTAAAAATAAAATCCAAAATATAATGCATTTATGCAAGAAGTTAATTAAGAGTTTAACGCAACTTAACGAATCAATATATTTACAAAGTAGCATAAGCATATCAAAATAAAGACTTGTATATTTTTACTTTTTCTTTTGCATTATTTTTGAAATACTTGTGCATCCTCATTTTCGATAAATGTAAAATGTATTTAGTATTATTGTATATTTTTTCGTTAATGACATAACAAAAATATCCGCACTTTAAAGGGTTTATAACTGAATGAATAGGTCTCAATTTATTTGGGCAAATATTTACCGTGACTCACTAACCAATAGAGCTGACATTTTGGGATTGGCCCTCTACCACTATTAATACTATTTTTACACTTTGGATTTCCAAGCTTTCAAATGCACCCAGCTGTCTAGTATTTGTTACATTCCTAATTAATCTTAAGTTGCTAACATCTATTTCATGGTTGTTTTCAAACGTATGTTGGGAAACACTAGACTTATCTCTTCTACCATATTTAAGATGGGCCACATGCTTTTTGAATCTAGTTTGAATTGATCGTCCAGTTTGTCCAACAAACTTTTGATTACAGTCCTTACAGATAATTTCGTAAATTCCCGACTTCAATTTTGTCTTTGGATTGCCTAAAATTTGTTGTAATGAATGAACCACTATAGTCATATCTATCTATTTAGAAATCTTACCAATACCATGGATGAATCAAGGATCGTATGGAATCGATACAAATTTCGGATTTTCTCTGTTATTTTTTAAAAGATGAATTTCTAAGTATCTTTTTCAAAATTACGTTTCCTAATTAGGTATATTTCAACTAAACTTAATAGATTATCTACTATTCACAGGCCTTAATCAATGCCATTTCGTGTTAAGCACAATGGTGAGAACTCTTAGAGATAGATATATCTTAAAGTAGTGGTATCTTTTCCGTCTATGTCAAATTCCGACTTATTTTCACTATTTCTAATTATTAATACATCTAAAGATGGTACTGTACCTGTCCACAATTTTCAATTTCAAATATGAATTTATCTGACGCGAACGACTGTTTAATTTAGAAACAAAGTTATCTGTATCAGGGACTTTTGTATCAGACACTGCAAAAATATCATCCATATACCTAACCCAAACCCTGGGGAAATACTCAAATTCTTTTTTGCTTCTGTTTCGAATCTATTCATGAAGTGATTGGCAATGAATGGTGACAAGGAGTAACTCATTGCCCAGTATCCGTTACATTTTACATATTGTTACTGTATTAATTCTATTAGGGACTCATCATGATTTGGTTTAATTCTAAGAAATGTGATTTTTTTTGTTTTTGTTCAAAATTAATCGCCTTTTAAGCACTGTGCCATACGGTGATTTGAATTCAAAAATACTTGTTTTTTGTAAATGTTAGTTTAATATTATGTTTATTATATATCATTGCCCAAAAAGATTGTTTTACACTTACACCATTTGACAATTTTCCATTAAGTAACGACATAAAATATCTGTGTACAGTTTAAAGGAGTATATAATAATAACACGATACTGTTGTTCGTCCGTATTCTAATCGGTCAAATTTATAAGCTCAGAGACGAATTCTAATATATTCTGAACCATTTTTAAAAATAATATTAAATACCGACCACAGTTGTTTTCATCAAATAACTAAATGGTTTTCTTAGAAATTATTTTACACTTGATAAAACAAGGGGAATTTGCATAATACATAGTTTCTTATTTTTTATTGTCAAAATTTATAACACACAATTACCTAGTTTTATAATTTTCACCTTGAAATAGATGTATAACAAGTATTTTATTCATTCTACATCATCATCAAATGTTATGAATATATTTCTGAATGTACACATATAAATAATTAATACTAAATCTTTTCCTAGATATATCTACCGTTTCGTTGGATAAAATTATAAATGTGGACTGGTACAAATATTGTGTGGAATGCATGTGCTCTTGGAGTGCTGTACAATTTAGGGTCCAATTGTTTCAGGGTCGAGGATTGTCTGCTTTAGGGAGATTTAAGTCTCAATCAAAAATTTCCTTTTCCACGGGGTGAGAATAATATTTTAAATATTCCTCTAAAAAAACCTCCCAAGGATTAAGATCTGGTGATCAAGAAGGCCTTAACTTTCATCCTCGTAGACCAATCCAACGACCAGGATATGTAATGTTCAAATATTGACGTACAGTGAGGCTAAAATGTGCTAGGGCATTATCATGCATAAATTCATTCCGTGTTTTCATGTTTCCATACTACATAAGAAAGCAACGTTGTTTGAACTCGTGTATTCAAAGTAGTGGGGAAAATCATGGACTGCATCACAGAACAGACATAGACTGCATGCGCTGTGGTGACAAATTCTTGTCACATTTTGTATCTTGGAGACCGCACGAGCTTGACCGAATTCTTCCCTATGTAATGTTTTGAGATGAAAGCACGAAATAGCTTCATTTATTATTGCATGATATCTTTCTCTTCCTGACAAATCTAATATTACAATATCACCAACAATTCCAGTAGATGTATTTTCTGTAAACTGATACTGAACATTTTTCGCGCTATTTCATGTGGGTTCTCTTCGGTCTCTACATGATTGTTATGAAAATTTGTAATACTGTTTCTCGAAAAATTATCCCAATCGGTGAATATATTCATAGATAATATCTGTGGACCATTATCTAACATTGTCAGAAACTAACTAGTGGAAGAAAATCTAATGGTAAGGGTACAACTGCTTTTACGAAAATGATCCAATCGAGCAAGATTATTTAAAAAAAACTCGATAAAGATGTATAAAATTAGCCTTCCTATCCTGCGTATTAGCACCTTTCAACGCTCCCGTAAAGAACTCGACCTTTTGCACTCATTGGTTAAAAGTTTTGAGATAACCAATCACATTTAGGCAGGTGACGAAATAGATACTGGAATGTTTAAATGCGTCCTGGATGTATAATTCACTTCTAAGCCAGAGTTCTGCATATTCGCAGATAGGTGTGTAATTATAATTTTAACAACTTTAAAGGAATATGTTATTCTATTTAAAGAAATGTTTTAAATTAGAACAAGCTTTTAATTTCAAGTAATCTGTGCTTTATTGGAAGTATTAGAATAAATATTCACAGATAATAATCAATTAGACCGTTTTGAACACGCCAAAACAACATTAATTTGCTCATCCTTTCTCCTAAAATATATCTTTTGGTAGTATACTTTTCTCTAAAGTCATACAAATTTTAAGTGAGTGACAGTAATACGAGAATCAATATGTTGGTAAAGCAAGCGGAAAAACTGAATGATGACATATTTCATTCGCCTATGTTCCGAGTGTTTTCTTAGAACAGCCATCAATCATGTGAAGAATAAAAATATGTGGTATGTTTTCATAAGATGGTCTTTATTAATTCATTGCCAAAGACTTTACGATCATTTATATAACGCGGTGTCGTATAATGTAGGTCACAGATTAATATACTTTTTATATAACAAGAAAAAGTAATACTCTTCATTTTTTATTTATAATCATTTTTTCTTAATATGTTTCTTATACATCTTTCATTTATTTGTTTCTTGATTATGAAACGTCAAACCTAAAGTAAATTAATAAATAAGAAATGTAGAATGGAAATGAGATAAACAGTATTAGTGAAGCAAATTGTTTCATTTTTTTTTATTAGAAGAAGAGGTTCACATAAACGTATTGTATTGGGTGTTAACTAAATCTTTTCTTGGGTTCAATCGGTATTATTTAAAAGAAGTATAGGTGTCCTTCAAAAATATACTATAAGACAACAATGTATTAATGATGTTTGAACTTTAATTAACGAGTATTTGAAGAGTGTTTTGACTTTATCTTTCCTAAAATTCAGACAAATCTTTTGTTATAAAAATTTGACAATAAAATAAATATGAATTGTTCAAAAATTATGTATGGGTAAAAATTAAAATTAAAACGTTCAAATTTCAACTAACATTACATGTGTAGTAGTATAAAATTCATTATAATATTCCCTACACAAGTATTAAATTTAAAATAATAATGAATTAGCTGAGTGGCTTGAACAACATGCAAAAAATATTATTACCTAATTATAATTTAATTTAATTTTTTTTAAAACAGAAAGCAAACAAGCCTGACAGAGTTTTTAAATCTTGCGTAAACGTCCCTATCTAATAGTGAAGACTTCATATTAATGTTTTTAATAATAAAACCTTTATAGGGGGTTGTCTGTTCTTTGTGGGACATACGCTGTACATAATTTAAAAAATAAATTGATGAAGTCACGCCTTATAAAGTCTAAAGTGGGTAATATATATTCTAGAGGCTAAAACGGTGCGATTTACCCTTGTTGCAAAATGCACTTCAGGGAAATCCCTCGGAGTTAGAATACAATAACATTGTCCGCTGAGAATATTATTTCATAGCATGGACACAAACAAAATTTTATTTTAAAATGTTTATTTTATTGTCTAACTTAGACAATAATTGTATGAGAAATTTTGTGTTCAGAAATTTGAGTCACTTATTTTAGTATATACGAAAGCATAAATGGTTTTCATGTCAAACCCATAAATTAATTTTCATCTCTCCCCTAAATTAGCAGTCTTTGATATCACCAATAAAATCATTTGTAGAATCAAAATTGAAACATGTATGTCTAAAAACCTAAAGATTTGTTTAAATATTCTGCAATCATTTAAGTTCTTGGTACTCATAGGTGTACTTCAAGGTTTGCAGATAGCGACTTAAAATTGGTAATTTACAATTAAAACACAAACAAGAAAATTTGAATGTCATAGAGACAATGACTTAAAGTACTGATAATTTCGCCGAGAAATTTTCTCGTTATAAAGTTTAATTTTCACTTCTTAAGAAAAAAAAGATAATTTTAATTTTATTTATAGAGTTAATGCTTTTACAACCACGGCGAAAGAGAAGGCAGTTGGTCTCACCTTCAAAGAAGAAGAATTTTATTGCAATCACTTCATACCTAAATTTAATATAGAGCCCCCGCGCAAAATACGACAAGATCGCGCGGTCAGGTCGCGACGGCCGCCAACGGTATATATGGAGTTATATGTCCTACCGCGCACTCGCCGCGGTGGCCAGCGATTCGCGATGGCCAAAAGAATACGAGCGGTACACACGCGGCCAGCTGGCCGCGAGGCCAGTGGTTTGTACATAATATAATAGGTGGCCGCGCACCAGCAGTTGACTGCACAGCGGCCAGTACAGTATATTCTATACATAAACATTGCCATGCGTCCTTACCATTTTCAACAGGATTTTTTTTGTCAGCTCATGTGGGACAATTGCTACCATTGCCCTCCCCCTTGGATCCACGCTTGCATTCTGGGATACCGTATTGGCATAGAATATTCTGTGGCATTGGTACCTGAATTAATTGTTCTTTGTCATCGTATGTGTTTGTGGCTGAAAATTTTTAGATGCATTAAGGAAGTCTCATGTACATAGTTTTAAAATAAAATTTTTATAATTTTCTCTAGTAGATTAGGTAAGTCTTTGCATTTTGTAAGAGAATATTTTACGGGCACTTCTTAACAATAACTGTATTATTATTAAACAAGGGTCGGGTCATTTATCCTAAATTTCCTTTAAAGATACATTATACGATATTCCATCTCTTTAGAACTGAATGTGATAATTTTCTTCAAAAAATCAGCCTGTAATAATGCAATGAAATAAATCAACAGTCCATATCAAGATGTCTGCTAATGTAGTCTAATTAAATTAACTTGAACAAAACAGAGAATGTTTAATTCCACTACGAAATTATGGGTAACATGAAGGTCAATACCATAAATTACAACCTTAAATGTGAAGTAATACAACAATAATTGATTCTTCCTCTTATTTGTCATACTTTATTACTTGTGTATGATGTATGATAACAGTAATATGAAAATCTTCATATGGTTGGTCAACTCCAGCCTTGAGAAAGAAGATCTATCTTGTTTCATAAACGATCAAAAATGTTTTATTTTATTTTTCAATAAAAAATTTAAAAACGCAAGTTTGCTTAATTTTTTTTAAGTCTTGTGGGGAATTTAAGTTATGTACTTTTTTTTACATAAATATAATTAATGGACGATAATATCTAGGATTCCAGTTTTCTGTTATAAATTACACCGGCACACAAAAAAAAAGTTGTTTATACATTTGACGCCACCTACCTCCCGACATGTATTTCGACCCGCTGAATCCGAATTTGAAGTCAGTTTGGACCATACACCCTCAAATATCGAGCAAATTGAAGAACCGTAAAAAATAACGAAAATTGGGTGTTTCGATAATAAAAAAAATTTTGTGGATCTAAACCAAGCCTAATTTTTATGTATTCCGATCCGCTGAATACGAATCTAAAGTATATTTAGACCATAAGCCGTTTTAAATCTAAGTAAATTGTAAAGAACCCTCGAAAATTGCTAAAAATGGCAAAAAATTGTGATTATGTTGATGAAAAAAATTTTGTAGACCCGGATCGAAGAGGATTTTTATGTAATTTGATCTGCTGAATCCGAATCTGAAATATATTTGGCCCATTAATCCCTCAAAATCTCAAAAAATCACAAAAAACCGATAAAATAGCAAAAAATTGCAGTTGAAAAAATTGAAAAAAATCTATGAAACACGATTAAATACGTTTCTTGTATTTTTTTATGCATAAAATACAAGTTTTGAATCTGAAAATGTGAAAAATTGCAAAATCACAATTTTTTGCCATTTTTAGCAATTTTCGAGGATTTTTTTACAATTTACTTAGATTTAAAACGGCTTATGGTCTAAATATACTTTAGATTCGTATTCAGCGGATCGAAATACATAAAAATTAGGCCTGGTTTAGATCCACAAATTTTTTTTTATTATCGAAACACCCAATTTTCGCTATTTTTTACGGTTTTTCAATTTACTCGATATTTGAGGGTGCACGGTCCAAACTGACTTCAAATTCGGAATCAGCGGGTCGAAATACATGTCGGGAGGTAGGTGGCTTCAAATGTACAAACAACTTTTTTTTTTGTGTGCCGGTGTTATTTTTACATATTATTTATATTTGTATAGAAAAAATCTATATCATGTGTTGTTATTTGGTGAACCAACATCTGCTTAAAACTAAGTAGTCTCAAATACAAAATCATATACGTAAAAACTCCCTGCAATTTAATAATATCATCAATGACGTTCTTATAGAAATTTGTTATCAGTTTAAGGAACTCGGGGAATTATTTGTTTGCAAATTCACTTTCTGTTCTCATGTTAATCTAATTACAAAGTCAGCATCTAAGTTACTTGTATTTTTTGTTAGGAATTGGCGCTGTTTCTCAAATGTTGAAACTTTAAAAATACTTATACGGTTTCCTATCCATCGAAATTCAGTATTAGTGATTGAATCAATGCAAAGAAAATCTATAGTTACTTTTTAAAACCAACGGTTTTTATCCCCAGCGAGATATGGACAAAAAATTTTGATTAGAAATGTCCAAACTGACTGGTTTTCCACAAGACACCAAAACATCATATACTGCATATTGTTTGTTCCAATTTTGTCTTTTGGAATGCTTAAAAGTTGTTTTAGCTTATTTTCCGATAAACGAACCACTGTCATACCTATATCTTTAAAAATCTTACCAATACCACGCGCGAATCGAAGATCGTATGGAATTGATATTCTGATTTTCTCTTTCAGTGTCGCTTTAAATTTACATTTCCTAATTATTTCAGCAATTAAACATCCATTACTCAGAGCTATATCCTTAATCATAGCCAAATATTTAACATTTCATTAAGTAATATCATCTAATCAGTGTGAATAAATAATCTCATTAATTGTCCGTCCCTTATTAACAAACCTCGTTTATAGATTCCTCGGCTTCATTCACTAAAAATTATCAGCTATTAATCAACATAATAATTTATTTCATTTACGGACATTAATTCCCTAATTTTTTATTTATGGGATGTAGTTAATTAAAGATTACCTTGGCAATAACATTATTTTTTTATCAAAAATACTTAAATCGATTCAGCTTTGAGGAAATTAAGCGAGGTTTTTTTAAAATAACAATAACGATTTTATCATATCCACGATATTATACAATTTGGTCATGAATATTATTAATATTAAGTGACTCATTTAATATGAAAATAAGTATTCATTAACATCACTAATTAACGTTGTGTGCGTGCAATAATTTATTTTTTGCATTAGTAGTGAGCTGCATTAATATTTATATACGAAAAAAATAGGTGACCTTACTGGTTACTCGAACAAAGTTTGGGAAATTGAATTTTTAATGAATAATATTAATTCAGTCAGTATGTGAGTGATAATTTAAACATTTGATTATCTTTATTTTCAGATATACCCAATGTACAAAACAGTTTGCGAAACAACAATAAAATTAGTCGTAATAGCAAAAGATCCACATTTTGTCCTGCCAATACTCAGTGTGTTCCACTTGCATCGTGTCCCATATTAAATAATTTAATAAACAACGAATGTCTGCTTACAAATAGGTGAGTTATCCAGAATTTCCCTCATTCGAAGCAATCATTACATCTAAAGGTGCTTCCAGATCAGGCAAGTCGCGCCTTTGGCACGCACCTGCCACCCCTATTATAAAAACCACCTACAATAGGAATTATGCTATTACTAAAACATATTTAAAAGAAACAAACTTTTTACCTTCAAAAGTAAGACATCGTTATCCAGAGCATTTTGTAAAAAACATTTACCTGCATTCTCATAAATTTTTACTTTACTGATTCAGGCACCGTCGCCAAGGTAAATATTTTGGGTGGGCACAACCTGGGCTAGTTTTTTAAGGGTGAGCTAATAAATCACCACTTTTTCTTTAACTTTATTATATATAATCATACGTATCTTGTATGTTATAATTAAGTAGTACCATTTTGTACTGGATGGGCATTGAGCAATTGACATTTGGGTGTTTAGCCCATCTCTATCGACGTATTGATTCTCACTTCAAAATTGCAGTTAATCTTGGAAACTTCGTTATTTATACGTTATTCTGCAATATGCTTCTTTTGAGTAAACTGACCATACAGTGGACGACTTCATCGTTTTAGACTTTTTTTACAAAATAGGCGGGTAGAACAGTAAATTAGCAATTGTAGACCAATGTAAAATAATTCGGTAAATACATCAGTGTTGTTTAGCATTGGCGATTTAGGATGTGGCTACCAGGGTTCTGGATTGATATGTTGTCCTCATGCAAGCGACTCATCAGCGTCGTCTCCCGGAAAACTAGTGGATGGACAAAGATGTGGTACATCGCAGGTTCAAGGTGAAGGATATGATGGAATTGGAGCTTATCCTTGGATTGTAAGAATAGGATTCCGAAGTATGTATTAACAGCTAAAATTTTAGCAGATCATGATAACGATAATCTTCCCTGTTTAGATGTAATTACTGGTGAAGTGAAATATCCTTGTACGGGGTCAATTATAAATAACAGGATTATTCTCACTGCGGCTCATTGTGCTTTAGCAAAAGCAGAAAACTATAAACTGTAAGTAATAACAACAATAATAAAAATACTGACAATCTTGCTTATAAGCTTAATGATTATGTATTTCGTTTTTGGCATAGACGTTTAAATTAACTGACCATTGATATACATCAATGTATATACAAAATGTTTGGATAATATGCCCCCATATAGCCGAGTCTTCAGAGAGAAATAATGGGGGTCAACGAGGACTAATTCCTGGACAGACATTTTTTCCCACAAAATGGTAGATTTGAGGGTAAAAAAACCGTGACCAAAAAAAAAAACTTATTGGTGATTTCAGAAAATATTGACTATGAAAGGTGCAATTTTGGAATTTCTTCTTATAACCTCAAAATAATCGGACTTACCTTAAAAATGGTTCTATATATTTTTGTAGTATTAACTGTAAATCGAATTGACGAAAGTTGTGTTTTTGGGAAACAAAATCAATATTTCAAATTTTTAAAGTGCATAAAACTAAATATATTAAATTAGACAATAAATTCTTTAAAATTTGTTTTATGGCAAATTAAAGACGTTTATGTACTTTTAATGTACTTTAGATTTTTAGTACGTGCCGGAGAATGGATGACAGATACGGCAATAGACTGTGGAGAAGAGTTCTGTGGCTTACCAGTACAAGATATAGCAATTAGTCACGTGGTGGTTCACCCAGGATACCAAAAACAAACGTACAGACACAATATTGCTCTGTTGGTATTAAGATCCAAAATCAACTATACAGGTAATAGTATATTACATTATAAGATCGTTATAGAGGGTTTTACATGCGAGCATGGAAGTTAACGGAGCGAGCATGTGAGCATGTTAAACCCTATAACGGTCGAATATTGTACAACGTTTTATGTTATCCTGAAGCTCTTTTCATCGAAATGAGAGAGAATGGACTAATAAATTTTAATTTTTATGACGATTATTAGTATAGGTGAAAATCTAGTTGCATTTTTGGAAATCAACTCTGTTTTTATAGCAACCTTGAAAATCCTATCATATTTCTTATAGCTTTTTTTGTATTTCATAAATTCCTTGTGTACTTGGAGAAAAGAGTTTCAGTAAATATAAGAAACTGTATAAAAAAAATTGCACAACAATATGGTAACTTATTTTCAGTACTAATAAATCTCCACGTATAGGTTCAGTTACATAGGGGTCAATTGTTTGACATGAGGTACCCAAACTAAGCGGAATATTCATATTTCATCTTATAAATTATGTTGCTTCCCTCTAGTTTTTGTTAGATTACATTTCATTGTACCGTGTTTGAAATATATATTCGTAAATAACCTATTATTTTTAAAGAAGTGAATTTTCGAATCTCATGTTAATAATTAGCTATAAAGCTTCTCTCAAGAAATTTGTACCATATAAATAAGATTTATCGTCTGCAAGCAATCAAATTGCAACTATCAAGTATAATTTCCATTGATTAAGAGTAATAAAAGTACAGATTTTTGAGAACATCACAAAAAATGTTTTGACTTATTACTACTATTAGGTACTTGAGTTTGATTAGATAGATAACACTTGAGCGCATCCTGAATTTTTCTTCTTAATTTACATAAAAATAGCTTTCCGAGGGTAGTAGTAGTAGCTACTTATTTTACTAGGCGGGCACAATGGGCCCTTTTTACCTAGGGACCTACGTTTAGCGGGGACTCCGCTACTTCCACTAACCCACCGCTTGGCCTACCCCCTAGTAGGTGGCCCTCCTGGGGGGTCTCTTGCCCCCCGAGGGGGGCTCTGGCCTCTCGGTCTGCATCAGGCTGGCGGCCTTCCCGGGTTTCTGTTAAATAACTTTAAACTATATTTCGGCTCGGGCCTTACTTCACTGATCGAATATCGGAAATTAAACGTCCATACTCCCCCCCTTTTCGAGGTAATTATGAATTATGATTTATCAAATTAAAAACTTTTCTGAAGTCCATAAATAAATCCGTACATTTTCTTCATTTTTTTTTTAATTTATGATAAAATTAATATTTAAAAAAAAGCTGTTTCGTTTTTTCCTTTCGTATTTTTATGAAATTTCTGTTGACAAATATGGAGTATTACTATGCATTAGAGAACTATATTAAATATTACCCTTTCTAAAATGTTGGATATGGTTGACAATAATCCTCATTAAGGCACAATGATCTTATACAATGGAATGATTTTTGCAGTTTTCCTGGAGTGGGTTGGTACCTTTGATATAAGGTTAACACTTACATAGTTTTCCACGGAACACCAAAATACTGTATACTCTCGACACGTGTTTCGTCAACCAAGTTGGCATCATCTGAAGATGACTAAAACTCATCATCTCCAGATGATGCCAACTTGGTTGGCGAAATGCGCGTCAATTGCAGTATCGCCGCGTGGAGTGCAGTATATAGTGTTTTGGTGTTTCGTTGAAAACTACGTCAGTGTTGTTTTGCAGTTTTATTTTGTTTATGGTCCTACAATAGTCAACCTAAATAATTCATGCATTTTATATACTGACTAGTCACTTTATGTAATTTCATAAATTGTCTAAATGTGCCAACTGTAGACGTTATTTGTTTATGTCAAAGACGCTGTTTTTACGATCTATGTGCGCTAGGAGGAAGAGGGCCATTTTGTTGAACTTCTCCCGATATATATGACATCCTTAACTCGTCTTAGCATACTGTCCATACTATCCTTATTCGGATTTGGGAAATAGCAAAAATTTCGGTTAATGCCAAATTTAATTTTTCTCAAACCAAAAAAAAAAAAAATCCAAAACGCCTCGTAGGAAGGCAGGCAACTTTTTCAAAATGTCAGTTACTAATAATGTCAACAATTACTTTCCTAGAAACTGCATTAGAATGAAATTTGACAACAAATCTACATTTTTTTTTCACCCAGTATTATTGCTTCATTGCAGGATAATTTATTATGAAAATTTCGTGCAAAAATCCAATTAGTAAAAACATAAAATCAAAACTAGTTTATTGAAAATCAGAATTGAAAATTCCACCTTTACTAAAGTCCATCCCCCGGAGGGGGGGGGGGCTAAAAGAACTAGTAAAAACATAAAATCGTGCAACCTTGGTTTTATTTAGTCTATCGTGAAATCTTGCCAGCTTGTAGCCCATTTGGTTTTGTACATTTTTTAAATTTTCAGAACCTATCTACATGAACAATCTCCGTACCATAACATTAGATAAATGTTCTTTTTTGTTACCACTGTAAACTACAAAATCTTTAATTTCACTAATACCTAATTTATTTCTATTATATTATTAAATTATTTTAATTTTTAAAGTTTTTATTTTTTAATTATATATATATATATATATATATATATATATATATATATATATATATATATATATATATATATATATATATATATATATATATATATATATATATATATATTATATAGGAATATACATATATTACCTTTCTAAAATTTTAAAAATTAAGCAAAAAACGTGGGCGAACCATAGCTCAGTGATACTCGGTATGTAAAATGTATACCCTCTGCTTTGGCGAAAATATAAGTACTGTTTTTTAAAGGAATGGAAAAGAGAATTTTGGCGATCTTTCAAAAAATTTGCCAACATGCTATCAACGCATTTAACTGTTTTCAAGTTCATGATCTTATAAACTGGGATTGAACAAAAGAAAAAATAAATATAATTCATTTTTCATTTACAGTTGGTTTAACATTGTACCCTTGTTAAGAAACAACTTGTTTAACTGCCTGCATCTTTTACAACATGTTAAGCGACCTTGTGAAAGTTCATGGGATAAAACCTGTGAATTTTGTATACGTAACTGTTTAATAGATAATATGCCTTAAGCGTGAAATTTGATTGTAATAGAATCGGTGAGATCGCGTTGATAGGACGGTTTTACATGTTTCATTTTTTTCACTATTGATTTCGTTAAAACAATAGGAATATAAATGTAAAATATATCATTTAGCATTAATATTGTGTTTTTCCTGCATTTTGTGGTGAATGGTAAAAGCAATAGTTAAAAAAGTATGTATTATTATTACTGAGTTATTTTAGCTTTAAAGGTGGCATTTTTTTTTTTTTTTGTTAATATTACTTGAATTTTATATTAAAATACTATCTACTCGCTAATACCAGAAGTAACATCACCTTTTATTTTTAATAACATCTTGAATATTTCTACGGATCCGCAATACAAAATCAGCAATGTAGAGATTAGTGGCACCATCTACATATATTCGTACTGAAATATAAGAAACTAAAGCTACTTATTATGTTACAATGACTTTATTAATGGATCAGAGCGACTACCTATTAAAAATATTCAGCAGTTACTTTTTGAGAATAATCAAGTCGATGACGGTTTCCGTCCTTCCAAATATGCAGGACATTCCGATTTATCAGCTGAATTTCGTATTGGATTTTCAGTTTTCACTTGTCTAAATTATCGGATTATTTTTGTACATCACAATAATCAAATGACCCTACAAATAAAAATCTGGAGGTGTCATATCCGGATATCGTGGTGGCCATTCAATAGAACTCCTTCTTTCAACTAATTTTTGGACCAAATATTCTTCAACATTATGTCCATAATGTCTACGTCTTGCTATAACCAGTTGTTGTCATTGAAAAAGCGACTATTTCAGCTCATATATTTATTTTCTGTGGAAACTCTATGATTTTCTATATCCCAGTGAGGGTTTTCAAGTGACCAATTCCTAAAAGAGTAATACTTCATTACCCAGAAAACTGACCGTCCCCAGTTTTATATTATTGAATTAGTATCAAGATCCTTTTAAATTTTAAAAATAGGTATTTAAAATATAAAAGTCACTTCTATTATTAATCGTGGTAAAAAATTCTGCAGATATCGATACATTAAGAGCCAAAATAGAACAAAAGAGAAATTCCGTCTTAACAGCAAAATCGGCTTGCTATCATACTTTTGACTAACACTGTGTATATTCCATTTATTAAATAGTTTTTTTAAGTGCCCATAATTGGTCGAATATGAATAGGTTTGTTGACTCTCATCAAATTAAAATCAACTTTGTGAAAAAAATTATGTAAAATTCTATGCTTCACGTTCGAATAGATATGGATAAAATATTATTTATTTGGTTATTTGTAATATCCGTTTCAGTTACTGCACAGCCAATATGCTTACCGGAATCGTGGTCGGTCACTAATAATAATGGACTACTAGTAGGATGGGGAAAAGCCGCTGGACAAACAAGTAAGTTTTATATTTGAGAATTAAGTAAGAAATACAATTTTGGGATTGGAGAATTTAATCATTTACCTTTTGCAGGGAGCATAGATCTATTTTTTTGTATAAAATTACACGTAAACGTTTGACAATTATTTATAGAATCATAAAGCAAAAGTTATCATGTACAGTTTCGTCTCTTTTACGTGACCAGAATGCGCTGATATCCACGTGTTACTTGTGGCTATGTAGAAGTATGTCTATTATTGAAACAGAATATCTCAAAGGTGATATATCACCACACTTTTTGACCTAACCTGTTTTTCAATAGTAAATTTGCTTCATCACCGAAAGCAGACATATATGAGGGCACTCATCCTCATTTAAAAGCGACGAAGCTGTACCTACACTTAAGAAACCTACTCAAGATGAAGTGGAGGAATAGACTTTTGCCCTCATGATTCCCTTATACTAAATGTCCTACACATGGCACCTTCTTAACAAAAAAACCCTGTTTTCAGTAAAATTTATTAAAAAAAAAGTGAATTCTGCTGACAAATATTAAGCACACTTATGTATATATAAAACATCCATCATATACATATACCTATACGGGGTGGCCATTATCTATTCCTTATATGGGTAACTTTTTTATTTGCAGAGTTACAGAGTCGGTTAAATTAATAAAATTGGGCAGAATTGTGAGAGCAATTGATTGCCATATTGCGAATTGTGGTATGTTGCTGAATTATACTGAAAAAATTGAAAATGGTCAATTTTTTTAATGTTAAATAACTTCGAAACCGTTAATCTTAGGAAATCCGTGAAAATTGTTATCTATAGATATTTTACGTAGAGTTCAATAAACCTATTGCCAATTCCATGGCTGACATGATTTCCGAGATATGCCATAAACTTGCATTTTTTAAATAGACATACAAATGCTTATATCTTTGAAATCAGAAAAAAACAAGCTCTCTTATAAGCCCATAGCCGACTATGGTTTTCATTTAAAATTTAATATATGAAGGATAGTTACTGACTACAATTGTGTGGGTAAAACTGGCAAGGTGGTGTTGTCTACGAATTGTCATGTTAAGCCAATTTATTTTTTTAAATTAGCAAAAACGTTCTCTCTTCTAGAAAGATTGAAAATGAAATGGATACATGTATTTTGTACCTTCTGGATTCTGTAGATATTCGCCACATCAAGATAGGGACCGTAAACAATATCGTAATAATTAAAATGAGACAAAACCAAATAATCATATAACATAATTTTTTACTTTTGACTGATATAGTGTCGATGAATATATAAATTTTTTTGTCATAAAACGTCTTCTTCATTAAAATATTTACGTGTACATAAAATCTCAACTTATAATCTATTATTAAGCCTAAGTTTATAAATTGAAGTAATTTATGATGACCTACAAAAATATTAACGTTATTCGATATCAAACTTCTATTAATATCATTTCCAAATACCATTACAGCAGATTTTTTTGCATTTATTGTATGACAGTGCTTATGTGTCATATCGACGAGACATTGAATCCCCTCATTTATATTTTGTACTGCTGTTATGTAGTTAACAGCTTCCAATAACCTTAGACTATATTCCAAACCCTGGCCAATAATCACTTTTTGATTTCTTTGATGAAAATAAGACCTCATTATTTTAAGCGTATTGTGTGAAAGGCCATAAAATTTCAGTTTGGCAAATAACAGAGTATGGTTAAGAGTATCAAACGCCTTAGAATAATCTAACATTATTAATACTGTAGTATGGAGTGTGGGGATGCCCTAGAAGAGCTGGCCAGGCATAAACAAGTGAGACTGGTATGGGTCCCGGGACATATGGGAGTTTCAGGCAACGTGAAGGCCGATGAATTGGCTAGACTCGGAGCCGAGGAACCCTGTCACGGACCTGAGCCTATGTTAGGTATTTCAAGAAGGCAGGTCACAACGGCCCTCAATGAGTGGGCCCACGAGACACTGAGGACGCACTGGAGGACCAACAGGGCCTGCAGGCAAACCCGAGATTTTGTGACCGGGCCGAACAAATCGAGATCGGCCTGGTTGCTGGGACGGAGTCGTAAAACTCTGAATCTCTTAATCGGTGTTCTGACAGGCCACTGCAGACTTAAGAGGCATCTATCATTGATAGGTATTGAGGAAGACCCTACATGTCCAAGATGCAGGAGTGATGAAGAGACATCTTACCACTTCCTGGGACAATATGAAGCGTTTGGGCGCCTGAGACACAGTATCTTCGGTTCTGAGGCGCTTCTAAGGGAGGAGATGAGCTCCCTCGCAATGAGTGACATCCTGACCTTCATCAGAAGGTCGGAAATATTCGATGAGGGAGCAAGAGAAGCACATGGCTGAGGAGACAGCTGGAGGTTGGTAAAAAGGGCCCGTCTGTGGCCTACTTGCCAGGCGTCAGCCTCCCCCACCATTACCATTACCATTACCATTACTGTAGTATTTCCTTGATCAGACCCTTTATTATATCATCACATACCTTGAGAAGCGCACTAGTTGTACTATGGCCTTTCCTACAGCCTGATTGAGTCTTGGGTATGATTTGGTGTTCATTTATGTAATCAATTATTTGGTTATACATCAAACGTTCCATAATTCTAGAGAGTACAGGTAGTAAACTCACAGGGCGTAAGTCTGAAAATTCATCGGGAGATTTGACCCTATTTAGTGGTTTTACGACAGCTACTTTCCATAATTTAAGAAACATGCCTGTTAGTATATACTGATATATAATAAAAGTTAAATGTGAACTTATTTGCGGAATACACAGTTTAAGCATTTTAGTAGATTTCCGTCGTGCCCACTTGCATTAGATTTGATATTATTGACAGCTCGATATTTCACCGGTTTAAATTCGAAACGCACATTGTTTTTTTATACATTATTATTATATTTGCTTAACAAATTCTGATCAAACAATTTTTTTTTGCATATTGATACAAAGTAGTTATTAACCTTATCGGGATCAGACAAGTGTGCAGGAGTTTCCGCTTCAATACGAGTTTTTGTTATATTAAAATTATTCAATGTACTCCATAAGTCTTTACTACTTTTATTGTCTTCCATATATTTAATATAAGCTTTTTTTTCTTCTCTTATCGCTGTAGTTGTAAAGTTGCGTAAAGTTTTGTAATATAACCAATAGCCGCGCCGTTGCTTTTTGTACGTCTATATTTTGATAATGCCTTATTCCTGCCCTTAATCATTATCTTAGTAATATTAGTTAACCACAGTGTTTTCTTTATAGAAACTCTAATAGTTTTTAATGGGGCATGCATATCAAAAGAAGTAAACCATATCATTTGCATTGTCGCGTTTATAAAGTTGATCCCATGATGCTCGATTTAAATTTTCTAGAAAATTATTATAAATAAATTATTTAAATTCTCTATAAGTGTAAAAAAATTGTTTTGGCTTTTCAACATCAAAGCAGAATTCAGAATAATCTAATTTGTGATCAGAGATATTTACATTTTCAACTGAAATATTATTAACTAAATATCTATTACTCACTAAAACTATGTATGTCAATTAACGTTTCGTTTATATCAGTCACTCTTGTAGAATCATTTACTAACTGTGTTAGATTATAAGCCTCGATAAGAGAACAACATTTTTTCATATCAGGACTATTGATATTATATTGGTTAATGTTCAAGTCTCCTACACGAATTAATTCGTCAACTTGTGTTAATAGAAGTGCCAAAGTATTTTCCAAATTAGAAAGCGAGTTGGAAATATATATTTTTTGGAGACCTATAGACAACACCAAACCCATATCTCTTACCCCTAATATTAAATTTAATCCATAACTCTTCCAAGTCATCTTCCTCAAGATTTTCAGTATTTTCAGTATTTAATAATGTATAATTAAAACCATCTTTTATATAAAGAGCAACACTATACTAATTAGTAAGTCTAACACATTATACCCCATGAATTTGATCTCCTTATGCAACCACATTTACCGTAACTCTTTATCTTCAGCTGTTTGTGACTCACACTATTGAAATTTGTGGCAGTTCTTCCTTCAACATTAATAAATGGATCTCGACCTTTGTCATGCTTTGAAGGAAACATGACCATGCAAATCAATCCAAGTGTAGGTAGCCATCTTTCTGGCTCTATGAAATTGACAGGCGTTTCTCAATCAAGTTGTTAACGCTCTATACGCAGGTATACCATCCTGAAAAAATACACTACAGTATTTCCATCACTGACCTGTTGCCATAAAAAGGATCATAGTTGGTTAGAACACAGACTACCCAGATAAAAATTTTTATAAACTATTTCTTGAATTCGTATTGCGATATTTAAGTTGTTGTAGTAGTATAAGCTATAGAATTACTAGTAGAGAATCAATCTTGTATTTTAGCATTTGGAAATTTGTTCATAAATTCATAGATCTGATTCTATTGCCTACATAACAAAACCAATTTAAATGAAATCAGTTGAGAAGTAATGAATTGGCGGGCAAAATATCAAAGTGTGTTTATTGTTCCAAATTTTAAAAATGGCCTTTTTTTCAATTCGCTGTAACTCCAAAACCAATGAACCAATGTAATTCATCGTAGCCTTAAAATGTAAAGGGAAGTTCATTCTTTCGAAATCTGTCATTGGTTCTGTCATTTTGATACTTTCAATTAAAAGGAACGAGTACAAAAGAAGCCCATTTCAATTGAGCCCGCCATCTTGAATTTTGATGTTTTGTCAATCTTGACAATCAACTAACTATTGACATCAAGTTCGCTAAAATCGGCTGCGAAACAATAATTTGGCAAAGAAAAATAAAATGTACGGATTTTTTTGCCCACTCGGTATTATATTTTATCATATCTTATTTTTATTTTAATATCTAGGTGATGGACTGCTCACTGTAACTTTACTGTTGGATTGTGTATATAAAAAACTAAATAGGCAAATTTTCCTGATTGGTATTATCAATTAATATGAACCTATTAATTTGATATTCTTACTACTTGTTGATACTAATATTTTTGACTTACAGCAACACCACCTCAACAACAAATCTTGCATTTACCTATTATCAGCATTCAGGAATGTGCAAAAGTGTATGGGAAAACTTTACCGATATCTGAAGAACAGGTTTGTGCTGGAGGTGAGCTGGGGAATGATGCTTGTAGCGGGTTTGGGGGAGCACCACTAATCGTAAGACATGGAGACACCCATTATCAGGTTAGATTTAAAATATATTAAGAAGTAGTCTCCACAAACACCAAAATACATGGTGCTGGTTTAGTAGGTACCTCCAAAAAAATGCTAACTTGGTTGGCAAAACGCGCGTTGTATAGTATCGAGTCTTTTTGTGTTTATGGAATCTGCTTCAGCATTATTATCGTCACATTACCCACATATTTCAATTCACTGCATACTTCGATAGTCTATCTACATGCACAACCTTCATCTTTAATTTTGAACTTTGTTGAATTCGGTATACGACATCGTTTATTCTGGTGATGACAGAGTGGTGATTCACCAGTATTTATTCGATGTTGGATTATGTCGGTCCTTGTAACAGCTTCTGTGTCCTTTGCAAATACTGAACTTTCTTTTTTTCAAAAACTTTAAGGCTTCCCTATGTTCGTCCAGTTTAATGTTGGAATTAGGTACATAATTTCTTGATCCATATC
The DNA here is from genome assembly GCA_029963845.1 of Rhamnusium bicolor. NCBI lineage: Eukaryota > Metazoa > Arthropoda > Insecta > Coleoptera > Cerambycidae > Rhamnusium > Rhamnusium bicolor. The sequence goes on along the minus strand of JANEYF010004613.1, from coordinate 185,790 downwards.
TGCTGACGAACCTCCTACAATATGTTCCTCACACTTTGCTATCCATGTGACTGATTCTTAGGAAAAAATTGCTACGTCTTCTTTCAATATCACTGAATGGAAATTTAGCACTGTGTGTGAAGGACTTTTTCCTGTTTTCGAAGTTAGTAGCCTGATGTTGTGGAATTTTTCATCTTCCGCAAAAATGATTTCTTCATTTCCAATATTTAGAACTAGTTTCCCACGTCTAGTACGAATCCGTACTTTTCCATAACGTCTAATTCCAAAATGATGTCATGTGTTATGTAATTACAATAGGTACCTTGGTTAAAATATAAACAGCCAATCTGGCCGTTATGAATCCTGCCCGTACTATTGATGAGTGATGATGTAGCTCCTGTGTTGCTTGTGAAGACACATTTCCTTTTATTTATATACTCCAGCACTATGCTACTTTGGACTACTCTAAGTTGGTAAACTTTTATTTATCGGGGTAACCATATTTCCAGGCTAGCGCAACCCTAAAAGTGACAGCCATATGTGGTGTTCCTGTGAGTTCTCAACCACACCAGCATTTACCCCACTGTGCTAAGGACAGTTCCTCTTAATATCGCCCAGTTTTCATCAATTATAACAGTGAACTCTCCATTCAGCTTCTCACTAGTTTATTGTTGATCCTGTTTAGGCTGTAAATTTTTGCTTTTGTCAGTAGTTGTGTCCGATTTCTAAATAGTGTTCTGGAAACTGCACCAAAATTTACAGTCACAACTCAGTCCAGAAATAATCCCCCAAAATGTTCTGTAGCTTAATTCTCTGTGTTACCATTAATTCCTGAGAAGAATACTGTAGAACCTTCTCGAATAACCCAGAAATATTTTTCTTCAAATCAACTTTCGACACCAAATTGCTACGTGTTTGCTGTCCCCACAAATACCTCTAACCGTGGATTCGTTGACTCAACCTCTTGGTAACATTGACTCATTACTTTATTCATTAATGAACCATTAACAATAATAACTTTGAACTATTTAATTTAAAATTTAGGATTTGACTTCATTCTCTATATTACAGGTTGGAATTTTATCCTTTGGATCAGATCAATGCGGAGCAGCAGGCGTACCCAGCGTGTACACAAATATTAAAAAATATGTCTCTTGGATTAGTGAGAATACCCCGCAGGTTTACAGTAATTAGAGTTACTTTACTAATTTTGATACAAAAAGGCTAAATATAAATACAAATTTTAGAATATCTAGTTTTCAAAAAAAACGTCTAAATTCGTGATAGATATTAAAGTGTGCAGGCAGATACTATAGATTGTGATATTTTGTAAAATTAAAGTGATTTGAAATCTTGAGTTTGGTTTTATATTCAGGATTGTCAATGTATATGGAACTAAATTTTCTCTATTTAAAAAAAGTGTTATTTTAAACACATCAGTAAACTTGAGCGTCCCCTTGTTAGATTTTCTAGGTGATTTAATGATCAGGATATATTAATGAAAAATCACAGGCCAACATTTAGTTTGAAAAAAAAATACCGGACTCTACCTAGATATCCAGGGGTTTTTGAGGTCGCTGATTCCGATGCCGAGGTCGGTTAAGCTCTATCACGTCAGGTTCAAGGTCATTTGAAGGTCAAACTAAGAAAAGGTGGTTGAAAAAATGTGAGAAACTTCGTATATAGGTTTCTGGGATCTCCGAGTCCGAATCCGGTGTTCGCATACCCTTAAAAGCCATTCAGAGCGCATTTCAAGGTCATTTTGAGGTCATCTCAAGGTTAATTTGTGAAAAACAGAGGAGAAGCTGTCAAGAAATCTGAAAAAATTCATACATAGGTTTTTGGGGTCGCTGAGTCCGAATCCGATGTCAATTGACCTCTATCACCTATTGTTTAAGTTTATTTGAAGGTTAAAGCAAGAATAGGAGGTGAAAAAAATTGGAAAAAATTTATACGAATGCTCACCTGCCTACTTATTGTCTGTTTATCTGTCTGTCTTTTTACCTGCACACCTGTTTGTTTGCTTGTTAGTGTGTATTTATCGTCTGCCTGCATTTTCTCTCTCTACATCTACCTGACATCCTGTCTTTCTGTCGGTAATTTTGTCTACTTTCCTGTCTGACTAAATGACTAAATGTCTGTTTGTTTTCCTGCCACCCTCCGTCTAAATGTCCACTGACAGTCTGTCTGCCTCCTTGTCAGTTTGTCTTCTTCTTTGACCATTCTCTCTCGGTTTTGCGTGATTGTACAAAAACTGGATTAAAAAAAAACTTTTGAAAACCTTCAACAAGTCAATTCATCAAATCAATACAAGTTCGTCAACTTTCATAGAAAAAAATGAGTAGGTGATTCATTGAGTTAAATATACTTGCACTGAGATAGTGGAAGAATCTTCACGTGCAGCAAAAGTTGGCAGACGAATGCAGGCTAATATCAAAGTCGGTCGTGTATTGTAACTTGACGGTGCGGATCTGACAAAAAGGTCATCTAGATAAACTGATATTTGGAATCCCGAAAAACCTTCAGATTTTTCAAGTGTATCAATTCATCCTCATAATGACCTTAAAATAACGTCTGAGCGACCTTAATGGGCCATCTCCGCATTCAAACTCAGCCACCCCAAAAACCTATGTATGAATTTTTTTCAGATTTCTTGACAGCTTCTCCTCTGTTTTTCTCAAATTAACCTTGAAATGTCAGACTTTTGAAATTTGTTCTAAGGGTAAGCGATTACCGGATTCGACTCAGCGACCCCAAAAACCTATGTATGATCATTCAACCACCTTTTCTTAGTTTGACCTTCAATTAACCTTGAACCTGACGTGATAGAGCTTAACCGAACTTGACATCGGAATCAGCGACCCCAAAACCCCCCTGGGAACCTAGGTAGAGTCTGGTGTTTTTTTTTTAAACTAAATGTTGACCTGTGAATTATTAGCCACCATATCATTCTGAAAGAAATAGGGATATAAATAAAATAGCAAATATAATTTTGTTTTTATTTATAATAACCTAATAAATCTTTCATACCTATCTAATTATAATTTCTGGTAACAACCATCGATTGATGAGTTTTCAGGAATGTAGAAACTATGTACAGTTATAGAAATGAAATTTTGTATGTATCACATGATGAGAAATGGAGTATTCCTAAAAATGAAGTAACAAATGTATATACACAACAATAATGATAGTACAAGGGTTACAATTTATTTTTTAAGGCAAAAGTATTAGGTATTATTTAGATTAATGCATTAGTTATTTAGGGCTTTGATTTACAAAGAAATATTAATTATTTGCTACTACTCTGACTAACACATTATAGATAATGACTCAGTTTTATCAGTTTTCTTTTATTGTCTTTGTAAATCTAGCAGAGCTTAAGAGAAATTTTAACTAAAAAAAATTTATAAGGGAGTCTTACGTATAGTTTAAAATTTAATAGGACTAGTACAACCAATTGGGTATCAACATTTTAGAGATATCTTCAAAAGTAGGGATATGACAGTACTTTAAATAATAATTGTATTTAATGTAAATTATAGATGAAGGATAACAGAAATTGTAAACAATTTCTTAAAATATGACACCATTTTCTACAGACAAGATTATATTAAAATTGATCAAAGTTATGCTGAATTTTGGTGTATTTTTGATTAATTTCTAGAAGATTTAATTAGTCTAATATATGGGTTCCATAATTGTATGGACGTAGAACCACCGCATATTACTGAGGCCAAAATAAATCGATTTAGCCATATGGTATATAGGCACCCAAAATAATGAGCATCGCCGCAATCGTGCATCAAAATTGGTAAAAAAAATTGTTTTTCTAAAACCGCTTTGACACGTCATAAGCGATTTGACAAAATATGATGTAGTGTTCCGATAGATCTACATAATGGCACATTTTCTAATGCCTATTTCAATTCAAAAAACCATACATGAACAAATGCCGTATAATTTTTATCTGTGTACACTTGAAAAAATCCACTGTAACCGAATATTTTTTACTCTAGTAAAAATTTGACACCTGAATAGTTTCGGTGAAAAAAAGTTTCTAACCCAATTATTTCCAAACCTCGCGTCGTCTTTGATTATAATATTCAGGATCGTTCTCGGAAAAGTAATTTATTTATTAATGAATACTACGTCAAAGTCATGTATTGAAAAATCTAGCAAATGTTTAGCCTTGACGCAAAAAAATGTCAAATATCATGTACAAAAAAGATCATAACTGTTGCTATGTGTGATATTTATTGACTTTGACGATCAATCATTCCTGACATTTCTTGCCTACTTGTTGAGTTAATTTTAATGGCTTTCCAATACAGTTTTGCGCAGCAAGTCGATAAGTTATGCGATTTTGTAAAGATAATTGCCGCGAAAGTGTTTGAAAGGTTTCTCAATTGTAAAACTCTAAACTGACAAATGTTTGCTAAGATAAATGTTTGCTAATGTTAAAAAGTGCCTTCGGGAAACCGATCGGATAAGACCCACAAAATTAATGCTGGTTGTCCTCGGTAGTCTCAGATGTTTTCAAGGCATTCGAAAGTGGACAACGTAATAGAAGACAAGAGACCTATTTTACAAGATGTGATACCACAAATCTTTGTAATCAACTTGTGTATTCAGATGAAAACCCTCATGAAATTATGGGGAGGCGTTACCAGAGGAAATTGTAGATTAAAGGATGGTTAGAAATGTTAGTAAATTTTTGATTGGATCATTTAGGACATCAGATCGTCTTGACCATATAATGCATGGAAATTAAACATTTTAGAAGAAAAAATAATGGTGTTTTGAAATGTGATATATTTAGAACGTAGGTAAAAATCGAAAACTAAAAAGTTTACCCCCCTACCTCCTCAAAAAAAATGCATTTTTGTGGTTTTTTCCTATTTGATCTATCGAAAATATGCTAAGGACCTAGAATTGATGGGCAACATTTTCTCTTTCTACATTTTTCTTTGTATTGGTCACCGTCTTGCTAAAAAATTGAAAATACCACACAAATGCATCTTTCTTGAGGAGTAGGTGATGAAGCTCGCACTTTAGGGGTGGGAACTTTTTTATTTTTCAATTTTTACCTATATTCTGAACATGTCACCAAAATTTCAAAATTTTTTCTCCCGTTTTCAGACTAATTTCCATCTACTAGTAACAATTATTTAAATTTCCTTCGAAATAATCTTCTTGATATAAGGAAGGATTGGCAGAGGACAATATACTACCACTACGTGGCCACCATAATTACCAAATATGAACCATTGTGATTTCTTTCATTGGGGAGCTATCAAAGAAAAAGTATATTAAGTCAAAATTGGCACAGACGAGCAACTCTGGACAAGGATACAAATCGCTGTAAACTCTCTTCAGAATGAAGAAATGTTGAGAAGAGTACAATGTATTTATTTGTGTAGGATCAATCTCTGTATGTCTGTAGACGTTGGGTATATTGAACATCATTAACGTATCAATAAAAGCCATAATATTTTTGAATTTAGTGTATTCATTTAATGTTATAAACTACTTTTCTGGGAATAATTCACAATATTATAGTCAAAGCGTTGACTTTATTCAGGTCAATGACAAAAGTGAGATTTGGAAGTAAGTGGTAGAATAGCATATGCTAAGCGACAGCCTTCCTGCTGAGCTCGCCCAAGAAACATTTTAAAATGTCTCAATAAAGATGTTTATTATTATTATTATCTATTGGCTTAGAAACATTTTTTCCATCGGAATTATCGAAAATATTAAAATTATTTGAGTCAAAAAAATATTCGGAAAAGCTGTATTATTCAAAAAAAAAAAAAAATTCTAAATTTTGTATTTCTACAGTGAACAGAATTATAAGGTAATTTGTTCCAGTATAGCGGTAGTTTTTACTTTTCTGGATTTCTGATAAAATTGAAGCGGCCATTCGAAGACGGTCTTTATAACACCACACCACACTAATTTTTATTCAATTGGCTTAAAGTATTTCCGAGTAATTAAAAAGAAACATTGCAATTTCAGCAAAATTTAAAACTTGAATATGGCCAAACAAAGCATTTTGATATTGTATATGTAAGTTTAGTTAAATCAACTTATTTTGACATCAAGAATTTGAGGTGATTCAATATCCATGCAGTTATGGTACACACGGTAACAACATTTCGGTTTTCTCTATGATTCAAATGGTTTCCATATTTAGGAAAAATATCATAAAATTATTAAAAATTATCCCTACTTTTAACTAACAATAGATCTAGGGTATCCCAGCTGAGATGTCATTGGCGATTTTCTCGGTAATTTTCAAGACAATTTCGTAATTCAAAAACTAGTGTTATGTAGTTTTTTCCGAGGAAACCGATGCAGCCAAGAAAGAAACAATCAGATAAAAAAAATACGCAGAAAAACAGAATTTAAAAAGAAAATCAAAATGGCGTATTATTATATTCTTTGTTACAGGGTATTACTGGAAAAATTCAGTATATTCAGTTTTTTTATATCACTTCCGATTTGGTCGAAAATAATTTTCTCCTTCAAAATTTTTGATACCTGCCCACTACAATTTGGCTCTAATAATGAAAACAAGGCGCCTTAACCACAGATAACTGCGATGTCACTTAAACCGCGTGCTGTATGCAAGATATAAGGATAAAATTAAAGAGTTATTAATATTTTGAAAATAGAGATATCCTAAAAGTGGTTTATGCACTTTTGATAGATAATTTGAATGTTCTATTGAATGAAACCAAAATATATTATACACCACAGGTAATACAACCCCCTGTATCCCTGAAGATACCTCAAGGTAGAGTATCCTAGGATAAATTTTTGGTTAAAAAAAAAATCCTAACTCCTCGACCGGGGATCGAACCCGGGACTCTACGGTTAAAGGTAAATGTTCTTATCATTCGACCACGAAGCCACACAATTGGAAGAGAAAGTGATTTCTGGCCAAACCGAAAGTGACATAGAAAAACTGAATATGCGGAATTTGTTCCATATATCCATACAACAAGAAATATGATAATCCGCTTTTGTCCTGGAATGAGTTGTAACCTTTGATGTGAAGATAACACTAACGTAGTTTTCCACAAAACACCAAAACACTATATACTGCATTCGACACGCGTTTTGCCAACTAAGTTGGCATCATCTGGAGAAGTTTAAAATTGATTTAATCACCTCCAAATGATGCCAATTTGGTTGGTGAAACGCACCCCAAGTGCAGTATATAGTGTTTTGGTGATTCATGGAAAACTACGTCAGCGTTAATCCGCTTTTGATAAAATAATCGGTTTTTCGGCAATAACTTTTTTTATTTGCTATTCAATTGTTTCTTTTTTAGCCGCATCTGATTCCTTGGAAAAAACTGCATCACATTAGTGTTTAAACTACGAGTTTGTCTTGAAAATTACCGAGAAAATCGCGAGTAACATCTTAGCTGGGACACCCTGTACACGTTATTTTAAAAACAAATTAAATAGAACTTATTACTCAAACATCGATATATCTCACTGATTATCTCACTTATTGAAACATTTTTCAGGTATCTAGCGTTATATTTTGAGATTAATTTGAATTTGATCAAAACAAAACAATTTTTTTGCAAAATAGTACCTAATTCTAAACTTTCGGAATCACCATTCTGAACTCATATACTTCAATTTAACAAAGAAATGATTAAAACGTGCCAACTCTATTAAGATGCTGGTTGTTAATCTAAAGAAAGTCTTAATGGGCGCTGTTGTGGATTCAGTCCGTATATCGACGATTCAGATCTTTTGGGCTACGTTCCTTCCTATCGACCATTTATGCCTACCCTTTACTCCATTTCATCGCGTCCGCTGGCTGGATTGGTGTAATGAGCAGGTGCATTGGGCACAGGAATAGTATTATGTAGTCTTTAGTGACGAATTCCGTTTTTTTTTGCGGACCCATGATGGACGAAGGAGGATGAGATATTTCCATGGAGAACGAAAGAATTTACAATTAGCTATTGACTGTCATATTACTCTTACACGTGATGGTGTTAGTTTTTGCAGTAGGCCAGCTTTAGTTTTCGTTCAGTGCAATTTGAACGTGGCCTGTTCCATAACAAACGTATTCGAATCTGTTTCAGCGCCATATCTTCGGAGATCGATTAATGCAATTTTTTACCAAGACAGTGCTCGCCTCAACACAGCACGAGATACTACACAGTTTTTTTAAAAAGTTAATGTGTATGTTCTGCCATTCACCCGACCTCTCATCGATTGAACTTGTCTGGAATATGATCGGTGTAAGACTGGGTAATTTACCCCACCCCCCAACAATGTCAATGATCTTCAACTTCGTATACAAACAGTTGGAATGGTATATCACAAAGCAATATTGATCATTTGATATAAAGTAAACTCCGAGTGCATAAACTATCACGGTGGGGAAACTCGTTATTGGATATCTTTTTTATTTGTCGTTATTTCGTATTGAAAATTGAATCCGTTCTTTGTCACACTGAAGTAACTTTTCTGTAAACATTTCAAATAAATTACTTAACTAATACTTAGTGTTGCGAATTATATGTGTGCATAACTTAGAAAAGGGAGATCCGAACAGTAGTCCTCCAGTTTAGGAAAATTTATTTGTAGTGAAAATATTGTATCTAGAAAACAAATATTTTTCTGTCAAATTCAAACTAAGCTCCGATACAATAAATTTACAGTTATCAATTATAGTCGGAGAGCTGGTGTCCAAAATGTGCAAGAGTTTTCTCAAAGCTAATTTTTTGAGATTAGGTTACTTTTTAGTGATGGAAAGTAACTGTAGAGTCAGCACTTCGGGGGGGGTGGGGGGGTAATTTTTTTTTAAAATTAAAAAAAAAGGAAAAAAAAAAAAAAAAAAAAAAAAGGAAAAAAAGGGGGGGGGGGGGGGGGGGGGTTCTTCCATCCTTTTAAAAAAAGGGGGGGTTTTAGGGTTTTTTCCCAGAGGGGGAATTCTCCCAACATTAATTAAAACCATAAAGTTAATAAAGGAGACAGTCAGACTCATTTATGATAGGACCACGTCAGTCAGCAGTCGATAGATGTGAGAACGGTAACTGCGCGCATTAGTACGCCTTTTCTCAATACATATTGTTTAATTTATAATTCAATGGAATGTGGGTTACCAGGGCCGGCCCGATGGGCAGGCGAGCCAGGCGGTCACCTGGGGCGCTGAATTTTGGGGGCGCTGACTTGCCGCAAGTCGGTTGTAGAATAATTAAATTTAAATTTTAATCAAAAGCACGCACTTCAAATAAGTCCGCACCTGCCCGCCTATCGGTAAGCGTGTTGTACGATAACAAAAAATCAAAATAATACCGGCCGGCGGAGTACAAGTGTTGTCGTGGCTATGATGTTTACGTTTTATCGTTTTTATATAAAGCGCCGATTGCCGGTCTTCTTTGACCGCGTTCTGAATTTTCTGTATTTAATTTTATTATTTATTCTCTAACTAAAAACAAAGAATAAACTACTCTTTGCTAAAGAAGCGAATTGGAGTCATGCTGATTGGAGCCATGCTGATGAAAAAGTGCCCACTGCAATGATTCCAAAGGAAAATGGTTGGCAGTTGATCGATGGCCGATATGATTTCAGTTGGTACGAAGACTTAATTTCATTTCTGACGTTTTGATTCAACCGGATGATACACCTGCAGGTAATTTTTGCCAGTCGACTCGCAAATGTGATTCAAAACCTTACGTATTAATGTAATGTATTGCTTAACGCTGAATTTTTGATTTGTACACAGATTCGAAATCAACCACCACTGATGACGCCAAAGAATATGGTGCAATCGCGTTTTATTCTAATGAAGATAGTGGCGAAGAACACGACGATTAGATGTTTTTTTTTTCAATGAATCAATGATTCTTTTTTTTCTGTTATAAAATAATTAAAATTATTTTTTCTTGTATAAAATAACTGATATCTATATAATAACTGATATATAACAATTACAATTATTAAGAAACAATTAAAATTATTATTCTATATAAAATAAATGATATGTATTGAGAAAAGGAGTACTAATACGCGCAGTTACCGTTCTCACATCTATCAACTGCTGACTGACGTGGTCCTATCATAAATGAGTATAACTGTCTCCTTTATTAACTTTATAGTTTTAATTAATGTTTTGGAGAATTTCAGCTTTGAGAAATCACTTTAACACACGTCATTTTTTTGACAGGTGTGAAGTAGCGCTGACGTCACGTGTCCCTATATTTTGCTGTCTGACTGTTGAATTCTTGTTTTATATTATATTTGCTCATTCTCTATAAATTTTGAGCTTTGAGAAAACAGTTTAGAGACGTTAATTAATATTACACCTTTGCGAGCGTCCCAGCGCCAGGTGTCCCGGTATCGGAAGTGCTGACTCTACAGTTATTTTCCATCACTAAAAAGTAACCTAATCTCAAAAAATTAGCTTTGAGAAAACTCTTGCACATTTTGGACGCCAGCTCTTGGACTATTACTTCACATTATACCTGTTTAGTTTCATGTGGCTTACTTGAATAATTTCAAAGCACATCTCCAAGAAACTATACAGTTTTCCTTCATTTACACGTTTATTAGCCATATTGACTACCGAAATATTAACGAATGCGTTTATATCAATACTTGGCAAACAATGCATATTAAGTATAAAAGTTTATTGCTATTAAAGAATTAATAGTTATCTATAATTCTCTTATATTATTGTGCAATATTAAGTCACAGTGTGCATCTATTAAGAAATAACAGCTTTGAAAAAATAGAACAGTTGTTGGACCCATATCTGTACAACTACAAGGAACCGAAGGTGATTTAATTTTTAAAACTTTCTTTTAAAATTATTTACAGGATGCACATGATTTATGAGTGAAGTATGTTAATTAAAAAGTCAACATTTAGTAAATTAAGAATATTCCAACTTTTATGAAACAACACTTCAGTTGTGCAATTGTTAAATGTAATTCATCAGATTAGCAGATAACCTAATCTGTGCCACTTTGGTCCTTCAACAGAATTAATTGTCTTAGTTGCTTCCTCACTTTTAATTTATTTTCTTTATTGCATTTCTAAATAAATCTCGATGAATTACGATGAAGAAACATTATTTCAGTAAAAAATTTGTCTGCATGTCTGTGTATCGGTATCGCAATAGCAGTCACAGTTTTTGAGATCAAGCTATTAAATTTACTACACATAGTCTAGATGTCCATGAAAAAGGATGAGGTCGTTGATGAGCAAAGTAAGCCTGATAGAAGAGGGTCTGCGGGAATCTAACTTTTTTAGTTTTAACTTGACAACAACCATCTTGATGAAAGATTTGTTCAAATCTTTAAATAAACATGTACACTGCAATTTTAAATATCATGAAATGTTGGGATAAATTTGTCGGTCTTTAATACTTAAAACTTCACAAAATACTATTATGTGACGAAGAACGATAGATACTCAAATTTATATTCACATTTGATGGATTTTTCACACAGCTAATATACGGAGTGTTGAAAAGGAGCTGGCTATGCTTACCAAACAAGAGGAAAGATTGCAATGAACAAGTATCCGGAAATACTTCCAACTCCCTCCTCCGTCCCAACTCCCTTGAGTTAGGGAGGGTTTTTGTTATTCTTTTGTTGTTATGTTTTTCATCATATTCACTATTATTTAACAAAAATGGTAATTCATTTTGAAGGAATTTAAAGTAAACTAAGGATTTCCTTATTAGTAAGAAAATTTACCAATTTACTGCAATATTTCCCACCGAAAAGTTGTAGCTGGTGTCTAAGTTGACCATAGTTCAACATATCACACCTATTTTGTAAATTGATAATTCCCCCTCTTCAACACGAGTTATATTTTTGGAAAGCGTGCTCAGGTACTAAAATTTTTTCGCAATATTCATTAAATTTAGTAAACATTTTGCGCACTATTATTATTCCATCAATTTTTTTATGAAAAAACAAACGATAGAAAAAATCTTAAAAATAAAATAAAAATAGTAGTTATTCAAACATATATGTGTATTTTTGCAGAAAAACAATTAGTTATCAAATGGTTCCTATTTATTATCCGTTTCTTACAACATAAAACGAGATATTTCTTACCATTTTTAATTCACTATAAAATTGAACAAAATACATCGAATACTTCCATTTTCTCTTATTTGAATAAAAATTGCAAAATGTTATGGAATTGTAAGCCTCCTTCCTAAATTTACACCACGAGTTACATTGGACAAAACTTAATCAAATACTCCAAAATAACTTCCCACCCCATAAAAAATAATAGTTTTAAGTCTACAAACGTTATTCTTTTCCATTATTTTCATTAAATAAATCTGAATGAAAATATTGCAAATTTCCTGGAACTTTTAAAAAATATAACAAAAATTCTCCCAATAAAATTAGTTACATATATTAATTAATTGCATTGTACAATCGTATTAGTTATTACGCCATACTTTCCTGAACTTTTACAAAAAACCTGTGTTTTGGTTTTGGCAGTAAAAAACAATAAGTTTAATTACCTATTTAATTACAAGTAAATCTAAATAGTTGCTCCTCTCAAAATTTTTCAAAAGTAGTTTCTTTTTATTTTTCTCAAGAAAATCTAATTTTGCTAAACATTTTTTCTCTCCACATTTCAGTCAAATCAAAAAACCCTTCCCATCATCGAAAATCACAACCGCACCATCACTGACCAAAAATTAATAAAAGAAAATCTAAAACTCATTAAAATAGTTTTGTTTTGTTTGAAATTAGTTACAGTAAGCACAAAACTAATTTGTAGTGAATTCATTTTAATGGTTGCTTACAACCATTAAACCATTTCCTCGTCCATCTTATAGCAAATATTTTTCCTGCTTGTCGAGTAGTCAGCTTCTGAATTTGTATCGTGTATATATTTTGGAATAAATTGAATACCCATAATTCTACTGCGGTGCCAAAGTAACTTGAATTAGATCATCTGCAAATGATATTGATGATTTCTGGTCTACTGATAAAATCTAAAGTGTCAGTCAAAACTTGGTATGATTTGGGGGGAACCTGATGAAAGTTATAAAATTTATTCAATTATCTGCCACAACAGGGTAACTGACCAAAATTGCAGTTTTTCAAAATGGAGAATCGAGCTAAATACGAAATGATTGATATTCTCTCAGTGAATTACCCAATTCCGATTTTGTTTTTATTTAATTTTATCTTGTATTAATAATAACTTTTCACTATTTTCATTATTTTCATCATCATTTGTTGCAGATATAATAGTTTTCGTGAAAAATTGAAGAATAAATATGATATTAAACACAAAACTTAAATATTTTCTAAACGTATTTTCATGTTAACAAATTACAGATATCATCTACTCTTACATTCCAATTAGTATGTTCTGTAAATTTTATCAACTCCCCCAATTTATACCGAAATCGAGACCAAATATACATATATCTTGAATTGCCAGACTACAAATTGCACAACTTGTATCGTATCTTATTTTATTGTATATAAGCCAGCAGTAACCTTAAATTTCGTAGGCTATTTCTTACATCCTATATTAAAATCTTACATATAAAAAATTTCTATTTCGAAAATAATAGAGCTTGTTTAAATAACTGGTGACTTTTGTAAAGAAGTTTTCTTATAGTATATTTAAAAAAAGGATCAATATGTATCCAACAAATTTTGGAACACTATTTTGTCTTTTTTATCAAACTTTTTCACAAACCTCTCTAAATTTCCTTCCATGCAATAAAATAATTTTTATGCTCATCGAATTCCAGATGTTGTCTAGCCTACTCTCTTCTGTATAATCCTTATTATGTATGACAAATTGTAAGTTACTGATGTGACAATGCTTGTTGAACAAATTATCTATTATTTATCAAAGCCAGAGACACTAGAAGTACTGATATTCAGTCTCATACAGATAATCGTTTTTAGTATAATGATAATGAGACAGGAGCCAAAAGAGGGTGTGATAAATTTATTACTTTCTAAGCGTTCGTCTTTACTATGTACAGTACAAGGTAGTGAAGCAAAGATGTAACTTTTAACTGCCACATATCTATATGAGGAAATTTACATATTAAGGAGAACTTAACAGAAAATTACCTACTAAGATAAGATTAAGACTAGTGATTAGTGCAGCAGCATAACTAAGAGGCTTAGGAAACTTTTAATTATACCTTTATGCTCTATAATTGATATTTGCCATGCATTTTAACAAAAATATGTTTTAAGAACGTGATAGATTATTATTGAATACTTTTCCTTGCTAGATTTTATTATTTCCTGAAAATATTAACACTTAAAATATTAGTATACCAGTCGTGCAGACGATAATTTTGATTTTTGGTCTCCTTAGTATTGTTTTTGTCTAAATCACAGAGTAATTATTCCACCAGGTGTTGGTAATCTTTGGTAAAAATATGAAGATTGTAATTGTTTACATAAATTTGATTATGAATAAATTAACTGAACTAGTATGAAGATCTTATTACCTCTGATTTTTTTTTAATTTAATAGAATATAGATGAAACGTTACCCACTACTCCTTAATCCTTTCTTGCTTGGAAATAATTTTGGCTAGTAGGAAAGTAGTTAAAAATTATTACTACCCCAAAAAGAGTTTACGAATTACAGAAATTTACTTAAAATCAATGAATGGCATTGTATCCTTATCATCTGAATATATAAGTCACTATATTTGGTTAGATATGGACTGCAATTTTGCCAATTAGGTGTCTATTGGAATCTACAATAAATTTTTTGGCATGGCAAAACTGAACTTGAAGTACTAGTTGTTACTGCATTTCAACATAATTTTTCCGTGCCTAAAAAAAATAGTAGATTCCAATAGATCTCTAGTTCGACAAATTACTCTCCATTGCTAACGGATCGAGTATGGAAAACGTTTGGGTTGTGAGTATTAGAAAAATTAGACGTTTCGTATTTATTCTCAGATATCCCTAGATACTGTTTAATGTGTTTTCATTTTAAACTAGATATTAAAAAATGTTAAACAAAAGTTAAAGAAACCTCGAGAGCACTACATTAAACAACCAAATTACAACATGGACAGGACTCATGTTTTTTTTTTAACTAAATTTCAACCATTTACTTAAATATAAGGTGTGCCATACAACATCAACAAAGTTGCGCATGAGATATTAAAATTGAGTCATTCGTTAAATCATAAAAAATAATTTACCGGATTCATATTAGTTTTGGATGATTTTACAAAATATAGCTCAAAAAGTTTGTGAGCAAACTATAAAAATTAAAGAGAACGATTGCCAATATTAATATATTATGTCGATTTAACAATGGATGTTTTACGGTACACTTAATTATACTGAATGGAATCATAACCATTGAAGAACACTCAATATTATCCTTTCAAGTACCAAATCTATAAGACTGGTACTGTTAAGATGTTATCTGAATTATGAGCAGATGCAGATGGTGTAAATATTTCTTCTGACTGTCACCAGTTTAAAATAACTATTCAAATGAAAAATACTGAAAGTATATAAATTTGTGTACACATGGAATGAAAGAAGTGATATTTAAATAATTATCGTCCATTATCTTCTTCATACTTTCTAAAGTCATTTGATAAAGTACGCTACTAGGATGTTTTGAACTAGTTACCGTGAATAGCTTGCCAGCTCAGTTGTGATACCAATATTGACATTCCTCTTTAATCACCAGATCTAATTTGGGATTAATATAGTCTCATGAGAATCCTCCGCTAACAATGGTATAACTGCAAGAATTAGTGAATTACATTCTACAACATTTTCATTGATTCAAGTGCATCCTTTTAGAGATCAAACAGGATGTACATAGACCAACTTGATATACGTGACAGATATATCCAAAATGGTAGAATAACGTCAAATAATTTGTCTGATTTCAATCTGTCTAGAACGCAGAAAGTAATATCACCAAGTTAGGTCAAACCGCATCTGGAAGTTCCTTGATGTCTACGTTCAGACTGACTATCTCAGATTATTTTTTTCTGCTACATACATGTTATGGATATGTTAGTCAACAGCACAATATTTTTGGAAACAAAATGTATGTTGCAATTTTTATAATATCCCGCATATCAATACAGAATAAGGAGTTACTAGATTTTCTTATTAACAGATTATCTGTCGATTATCAGTTAATATGTATTTCATGGTCTAAAACGGTAAGAAATAGCCATCTAAAATCCTAATCATTTTCTTTATTTAAGATAGCTGAGGCTTAGTAAAAGAAATTAATTATTATTCGTGCTATAATTATAGGCAAATATTATTACCAAATATATTTGTCTTGTAATACTCGAATTCTTATATGTTGACTTTTTAGAAAAATTTTGAACACTTTCTAGAACTATTCTGAAGGTTAGTGTTTAAAATATAGCTACAAGTCTAACTAATCTATTAAATTTTGGTCATTTTAAAACCTATTACCTATTATTCACAATATAAGTACAAATGTCATTGACTATCATGCTACTTTGAAATTTACACTTTTGAACAATACGATACACACGAAGACTTTTTTAATTGAGATATGTTATAACATTACGTTAGTATAGTTACCCAATCTTCATAAAATTTATTTAATACTGATTGTAAAATTCATCGCTATCTTTTTGAAATTGCAATTATTCGTGATTCAGTAATTGGGCTCCTGAGTACCGACAACTCATTGTGACATTTCCGACTTTCGAATATATTTTCGCCGACATATACTTGTATACAACATCAATCGTAAATTTTTCAAAATTTGGCACTTTCATCACTAACATCCTCAATTCGCGGATGTTTAAAGCAACATAATTGCTTTCAAGAATTGTTCATTGAATTATACGCCATCAAATAGATAAAAAAAATTATTTCACACAAAGAAAGACGTTTACAACAATATTTTTTTTACTAATTAATTGCGGTATTTAGATAAAATATTGTTGTAACCTACTTAATCCGTAAGTTCGGTTTCTTTGGCATAATTTTAGTAATCACATATATTTTTAGTTAATTTAATATTCTGTCTAAATGAAGTCATCAAAGGTGTACTACTCAACATCATTCCTCAATCCAGCTTTGAACTCGGGAGGAACTTGTTTTCGGAAGCAGTCATCGAGGAATTCTCCCATGCTTTTATAAAGATGTTTCTTCACTCCACTAAGGCTGTGGCTTTCATCTGGGTATATCTAAAAAGAAAAACAAAAAATGCAGTAATAATTATTCGTGCCACCTAGTTTTGCTGATTTTGGTCTTACAGAGTAAACCAAATTGGTAAGGCGTTTTACTACCTTGGAACAAATACTTCAGTATAAAAACTACAAATATTCAAATTAGATATGATAAAATAAAGTTATGTATTTACTTGTTAATAAAAACAATATAAAATTGCCCCGCAACAAAACCTTTTCCTGCCTCTGTTATCATTTGGTTAGGAATTTTTAGAAATTGTGTTAACTGAATGTTCGGTAATATTACAATGACATTGACAGATTAAAAAAATACTATTGATGAGCCACTGAGTACAGTCAAAATTACAAAGGGAAAATAAATAGTTGAATATACAATAGTACATGAATATTTTTCATCTTTGCATTTCCTTTTATCTGATACATTGATACAAGTATTTTGAAGTTACTGATGCCCGCAACAAAATTGTGAACCTACAAGCACACGCTGAACGATTTTAATAAATGTCACACTTAAAAATGGCTTTTGGGGAAAGGCAACATAATATTTAATATCTATGTAGATGCTCGCGGAAGGTATAATATCATAAAAATATATTCCAGCACTCTCGATTTCACCATGATTTCAACATAATTTATAAAAACCGAATGGAGTTTATGAAGTCCTTTTAAAATGTAACTATTTGTCAAGATTTTTATCCCAAGGAATTGGTTAAAATTTACTAATTCTTTAGGACAAAATTTTGAAATTTAATTATGTTTTAACTGAAACATACAAAAAAAGTATCCAGAATTATTTTTTAAACAATTAGTCTATAATATGTAGAGAAAATATATTGAAAATACATTTATAGTATCAATAAAATCGGTAGGTGTGAGACGCTACAAAGCATTCCAGATACCCAATTATTTCGTTTTAAAACTTATAATGCTATAAAGAGGATTATATCGGGTGGGGTCAATAGTGCGTCCGACTTTGATATGTCGAGATCTATGATGATGATGAACTTGATTTAAAAACATAAATAAATTAGACAAAAAAGTCTATTACCGGAAATTATTTTTTGAATATACAGGGTGAGCCAAGACAATTCTATAGGGTCAACTAGCATTTTTTTTAAATGGAACCATGTATATCAGAGCATTTTTTGAAACCTCCTTGGGGCCTCCTTCCACTCCTGTATTATTATTGGCTCTCTCCCAACCACTTGGATATAACGATTTTTTTTGTTGAAATTATGCCATTTACACCTGTATATTAAAAAATCACTACGGTCACAATTATCGATTTTGAAAAAAAATAACTTAGTACCAGTTATGAGACATCTGTGTGATGACAATCAGCGATTTTCAATTCCTAAAAGTATACAGGGTGGCCAAAAATAAATTTAAAATTTACAACTCTTTGAACTGAATTTCCTCAACTTTTTTAAATGGAACACCCTATATATTTTTGGACGATGTGATGTAGAATTGAAAACCGAACATTTTTTTGTACGTACATCACTATGGCTATTTGTAACCATTTTCGATGTATTGAACAATAACTGCAAAATTCAGCAATAAAAATTAAAAATATATTTTTTTGTAATTCAAGAGAAGATATTATAAAAAGTGTTCCACATGTTGCCCATTTTCATTAACACACATTTCTATGCGTCTTTGGAATTGGGTTTCTACTGTTCATAAAATTGCTGGAGTGATACTTCTAAAAGCATTTATTATCCTTTCCTTCAAATTTTGGATTGTTGTTGGTGTGATGTTTTTATGGGCATCATGTCACACGCTTATTATAATACCTTCTCCTGAATTATTTGAAAAAACCCTCATTTTTAATTTTTATTGCTGAATTTTGCAGTTATTGTTCAATAAATCGAAAATAGTCACAAATGGCCATAGGAATGTGTGTACAAAAAATTTTCCCTTTTCAGTTCTACATCACATCATTCAAAAATATACAAGGTATTCTATTTAAGAAATCTGAGAAAAATTCAGGTCAAAAAGTTGTAAATTTAAGAATCCTTTTGGCCACACTGTTTATTTAGACCAATCAAATTAAGCAAAAATCAGGCCCATTTTCACGATAATTTCCAACCATTTCCGACCAATACCATTCGATTCAGTTTTTTTTTGAATTCTCATGGTCAATTTTGCCGTAAGTTATATGAGCAAGAATTTAATTTATAAACAATTAAAGTTGTGAAAATGATGAAAATCGATGTTTCTAAATATTCAACTTCAAACGCTGCGAAAACGGCAACAGATAGAGAAAAATTGCTCAGAACATTTTTTATAGATCGTTAAATTCCCTTCAAAAAAGTCCACAACGGCATATCTCTACGATGAATAGTTAAGGCGTTACAATGAGTTAAATGATTATTATTTTTCTACTGCGTACTGGTCAGCTGTATACGTTGTAAAAATAAGAAAATTATGAAAGATTTACAGCAAGTCTACTTTAAAATGTTCTGCGCAGGCGGCCATTACGCGGCGTACGAGTCTGTTGATCGCACATGTGCGTTACTTGTACAGCTGACTGATATACAGCAGAAAAATAATAAATATTTAACTCATTGTAACGCCTTAACTATTCATCGTAGAGATATGCCGTCGGTGACTTTTTTGAAGGGAATTTAACGCTCTATAAAAAATGTTCTGAGCAATTTTTCTCTATCTGTTGCCGTTTTCGCAGCGTTTGAAGTTGAATATTCAGAAACATCGATTTTCATCATTTTCACAACTTTAATTGTTTATAAATTAAATTCTTGCTCATATAACGTACGGCAAAATTGACCATGAGAATTCAAAAAACATACTGAATGGAATGGTATTGGTCGGGAATGGTTGGAAATTATCGTTTTGAAAAACCCTTAATTTGACTGGTCTAATTTTTTGGAAGTGAAAATGGCTGAGTGTCATCACACACGTCTCATAACTTGTACTAACATATCTTTTCTTAAAATCGGTGATATTTTTAATATACACGTGTAAATGGTATAATTTCAACAAAAAAAATCAATACATTCAAGTGGTTGGGAAAAATCAATAATAATGCAGGAGTGAAAGGAGGCCACAAAGAGGTTTCAAAAAATGTTCTGATATATATGGCATTTAATTTGAAAATATGTTATTGTAGAATCGTCTTGGCTCACCCTGTATATTTGAAAACAATTTCAGGTTATAGACTTTTTTGTCTAATTTACTTATATTTTTAAATCAAGTTTCTAGCTGTCATAGAACTCGAAATATCGAAGTCGGAAGTACTATTGCCCCACCGTGTATACTTATCCTGCAGAAGAATTCTAAATAAAGTGCTTTAGAAGGATGCCACTGTTGTTGTGTGATATGGTTATATAATTCTTGTATCGTATTATGTATGTTTGTATACATACAGAATTATATACCGTTCAATAACTCTTTTCGTCGTATAAAATACGGGTTTAAGACAGTTTTGATCTACCGCAGCACAATAGTAAAGTATATGATCTATTAGAATGTGATATAAAATTATTATGTAATATTTATGTCATATTTACCGTAAGTTGGTTGTGATGTTATTTTAAGAAAATACATTTGGACTTTAACGATATGTAGGGTGTCTCGTAAAAAACGCCGTCATAATTCCGTTATTTCTTATCCGATTTTATAAAACAAAAAAATAAAATTAATGGTTCTACAAATACTACCAACTGACAATAATTTTAATTTTTTCAACGTCAGCCGTAATGATAGGCGATAGTCAACATTTTTTTTTCAAATGATTTTGTTTTCAAATGAATTTGTTTATTCAAACTGGTAGAAAAAAATTTTTCTGAATTCAATGATATATCACAACTTGATTTTTGTGCAATGTTAATCAGAAAAAAAGTAAGTAAATGTTTATTAATATTAATTTGGGCTTCTAATAAAATTACCAAGTATGTCATGGAAAACAATCATATCAACAAATCGACGCAAAATGTCATTTGAGCTCCTACATTAATCTTGTATTACGAAGTGTGCCGTGGAAAACAATGAAAGCAACGAGGCGACAAATGTCATTTAAGCCTTCAGATTTTTACTACTTTTATTATAAGCTAGCTGACAGACAGGCGTTGTCCTGTCAATTTATACAAAAATAGATACAGACAGAAGATAGATAGATTATTCTAATTAGGATTTAATGTTGAGACCAGGTTGCAGAGCACCCATATTGGAATATTACAAATATTTACAAAAAATTAAGTAATGCGTTCATCGTAACGCCTGGTGATGAACGATATTTTTTTGTGTTTCCGTTCGGAGAGAAAACGAATAGCGCCGATGGTTTACTTATACGTACAACTGCCCATGGGAAAAACATGGCAATTCAAGGTTCATTCCACACACTTCCAACCATTGACCTTGCGATTTATTAATCGTCATTGCGAATGCAAGGCGAACAGAATACTGGACACGCTTAAATTGAAACGGCAAATCGGTTGGAATCAGTGGTATTCTTGGAATCAGAACATCCTCACCTTTGAACTTTCCTATGATTATCGTTGCTTCAACCACGTTGTTCATCAGCTTCTTAACAGCGAGTCTTGTTCCATTACATAGTTTCGGTTGGTTCAGGTTGCGTAAGATGATTATCATTGAGCCTACCTTGAGCTGCAAATCGTGCGGCGGCATTCCTGGCAAATCCAATGAATTCAGAAATTCAATTGGATAATTGATGACTTCATCTGGATCGGTAATTGAATCGTCTACGTCCTTATTTTTCGCTGCCAAAATAGCTCGTTCGCTCAACCAAACATGGTTTTTGTAATTTGCACCAATATTTGGGAACACTTACGTGATCAATTCTTCTTTCGACGTTGTGAATTGACAAAAATTAGGTGGAAACGAAATGAGGCCAGTGGAAGCGTCAACCGGAATTTTTCCATTGCCAATGTCTAATAATTGTGTGGAAAACGCTTCCGCCGATTCGACATTTTGTAACGCGTCTCGCATATTCGTTGTTAAACTCTCATGGTTCCGAAGTCGACAGATACATCCGCGGCGTAATCGACTGTTGGATCGTATCTGAATGCCAAACGTTCATGTCGAATTGTTACATTTGGCCGTCTATTTAGTCGACGTCTCAAATTATTTTGTACGTTATCTCCAACTGAGTGAGTCGAACTCGACTGTATCCGTTGTTCCGGTGTCATAATTGATCGCGCTTGAGAAATTCTTATTCGATTTGCCTCCAAACGCTGTCTACGCTCTTCATCAGTCTCATCGAATCGACGATCATATATTTCTCTTGCGTTGCGCATACCCCGACCGATATTTCGACGCCTTATTGATGGCATTTTTTTCAAAGACACCAAAATAATCTTTTTAACACACGACCGATTTTCAATGCACCAAAAGATCATCACCAATAACACAATATTTTTCTTCGTTAAACCAAGTAAATATAATGAAATCACTTCGCGAAATGTCAGATGGTTGTCAAATGGTTGCAAGACCTTTAAGCCATGAAGTTTTTTTTGTTATGAAGACATGTGACAGCAGAACTTTCAAACTGTGCCTCATTTCACGTAATGACTATCAATATCAAAACATCAAAATTTAACATAAAGATCTTTTTCATATAAAAATACCATCCAAATTTTCGACTTTTCCCGTGGATTTTCCAAAATTTTCTTTCATATAAACCTTGTTCCGACAATTACGAACACAATGAAAAAGAAATCAGCCAAATCGATCGAGTCGTTCTCTAGTGATGTTGGAAAATTTTATTGTAAGCAATGAAAAATATTATTAGCATTGCTCAAATTGTTCACTATCTCGACGAATACATATTTCACATATTCGAACTACTCCGTGGGTAGCGTTCAATATAAAATTGTGAGGTATTTCGCGATAATGTTGATTATTCCCTGTCTTAAAATGTCTTTATTTTTGGATGTGTTATATACACTTGATCTTTAAGAAAGCCCCAAAAACTAAAAATCGAGTGGTGTGAGATCAGGATATCGAGCTGGTCAGCGAACTGGTTCATGCGTGCCTATCCACATTTTACCAAACGTAGCATTTATCCAATTAACATTTACTCTTACGTTATGTAAGAACAGAACATCCGTATTTTTTTAAATTAATTTTCAAATTGAAAAATGCAAAATGAAGTGCATACACGGGAAATTTTTTTACGAAAGAAATTATCATCTAAATATCTGTCCTCATATTCCTCAAGTTCCATTTGGCGGGATCTGAAATTTTCGATAACTCTCTACCAGAAATCTGAATTTATGTTGGATAATTTCTTGAACTTTTACGTTCAACTCGTACGCTTTTCCATAAACATTGAGTTTGAGATAACCTCATAAAAAATCCATGGGCGTCAAATCCGGTTTTTCGGCGGCCAATTAATGTCCCCTCGTTTGGAGATTACTTTTCCTGGAAACATTGTCCTAACGACTTCCATTGATGTGTGCTGTTGTCTCATCTTGTTGGTACCAGGGTTCGTTATTGAAACCGTCGCAATTTTGAAGTTGAAGTCTTCCAGAATTATCCAGCAATTCAAAAGCTACTGGATACTATTCAAAAAAAATAAGGTCCAAATATGCCAGCAGCTGACATTGCAGCCCATACTGCAATTTTGTTTATTCATCGACACATTTAAAAGAAAGTAAGCATTTTTTATAGAGCGTTAAATTCCCCTTCAAAAAAGTCCACAACGGCATATCTCTACGATGAATAGTTAAGGCGTTACAATGAGTTAAATGTTTATTATTTTTCTACTGCGTACTGGTCAGCTGTATACGTTGTAAAAATAAGAAAATTATGAAAGATTTACAGCAAGTCTACTTTAAAATGTTCTGCGCAGGCGGCCATTACGCGGCGTACGAGTCTGTTGATCGCACATGTGCGTTACTTGTACAGCTGACTGATATACAGCAGAAAAATAATAAATATTTAACTCATTGTAACGCCTTAACTATTCATCGTAGAGATATGCCGTCGGTGGCTTTTTTGAAGGGAATTTAACGCTCTATAAAAAATGTTCTGAGCAATTTTTCTCTATCTGTTGCCGTTTTCGCAGCGTTTGAAGTTGAATAGTCAGAAACATCGATTTTCATCACTTTCACAACTTTAATTGTTTATAAATTAAATTCTTGCTCATATAACGTACCGCAAAATTGACCATTAGAATTCAAAAAACATACTGAATCGAATGGTATTGGTCGGGAATGGTTGGAAATTATCGTTTTGAAAAACCCTTAATTTGACTGGTCTAATTTTTTGGAAGTGAAAAATGAGTTTCATCACACACGTCTCATAACTTGTACTAACATATTTTTTTCTTAAAATCGGTGATATTTTTAATATACACGTTTAAATGGTATAATTTCAACAAAAAAAAATCAATACATTCAAGTGGTTGGGAGAAAGTCAATAATAATGCAGGAGTGAAAGGAGGCCACAAGGAGGTTTCAAAAAAATGTTCTGATATATGTGGCATTTAATTTGAAAATATGTTATTGTAGAATCGTCTTGGCTCACCCTGTATATTTGAAAACAATTTCAGGTTATAGACTTTTTTGTCTAGTTTACTTATATTTTTAAATCAAGTTTCTAGCTGTCATAGAACTCGAAATATCGAAGTCGGAAGCACTATTGCCCCACCGTGTATACTTATCCTGCAGAAGAATTTTAAATAAAGTGCTTTAGAAGGATGCCATTGTTGTTGTGTGATATGGTTATATAATTCTTATATCGTATTATGTATGTTTGTATACATACAGAATTACATACCGTTCAATAACTCTTTTCGTCGTATAAAATACGGGTTTAAGACAGTTTTGATGTACCGCAGCACAATAGTAAAGTATATGATCTATTAGAATGTGATATAAAATTATTATGTAATATTTATGTCATATTTACCGTAAGTTGGTTGTGATGTTATTTTAAGAAAAATACATTTGGACTTTAACGATGTATGGGGTGTCTCGCAAAAAATGCCGCAAGTTATAATTCCGTTATTTCTTATCCGATTTTAAAAAACAAAAAAATAAAATTTATGGTTCTACAAGTACTACAAACTGACAATAATTTAATTTTTTCAACGTCAACCGTAATGGTAGGCGATAGTCAACATTTTTTTTTTCAAATGATTTTGTTTTCAAATGAATTTGTTTACTCAGATTGGTAGAATTTTTTTCTGAATTCAATGATGTATCACAACTTGATTTTTGTGCAATGTTAGTCGGAAAAAAAAGTAAGTAAATGTTTATCAATATTAATTTGGGCTTCTAATAAAATTACCAAGTATGCCATGGAAATCAATCATATCAACAAATCGACGCAAAATGTCATTTGAGCTTCTACATTAATCTTGAATTACGAAGTGTGCCATGGAAAACAATGAAAGCAGCAAAGCGACAAATGTCATTTAAGCCTTCAGATTTTTACTACTTTTATTATAAACTAGCTGACCCGACAGTCGTTTTCTTGTCAATTTATACAAAAATAGATATAGATAGAAGGTAGATAGATAGATTATTTTAATTAGGATTTAATGTTGAGACCAGGTTGCAGAGCACACATATTGGAATATTACAAATATTTATAAAAATTAAGTAATGCGTTCATCGTAACGCCTGGTGATGAACGATATTTTTTGTGTTTCCGTTCGGAGAGAAAACGAATAGCGCCGATGGTTTACCTATTCTCGAGCACGCCACGTACAACTGCCCATGGGAAAAACATGGCAATTCAAGGTTCATTCCACACACTTCCAACGATTGACCTTGCGATTTATTAATCGTCATTGCGAATGCAAGGCGAACAGAAAACTGGACACGCTTAAATTGAAACGGCAAATCGGTTGGAATCAGTGGTATTCTTGGAATCAGAACATCCTCACCTTTGAACTGTCCTATGATTATCGTTGCTTCAATCACGTTGTTCATCAACTTCTTAACAGCGAGTCTCATTCCATTACATAGTTTCGGTTGGTTCAGGTTCCGTAAGATGATTATCACTGAGCCTACCTTGAGCTGCAAATTGTACGGCGGCATTCCTAGCAAATCCAATAAATTCATAAATTCAACTGTATAATTGAAGACTTCATCTGGATCGGTAATTGAATCCATCGACTTAAATGAAAGCAATTGGCCAGCGATTTGATTTTGAATTTTTATGTTCAAATCGTCTACATCCTTATTTTTCGCTGCCAAAATAGCTAGTTCACTCAACCAAACATGGTTTTTGTAATTTGCACCAATATTCGGGAACACTTTCGTGATCAATTCTTCTTTCGACGTTGTGAATTGACAAAAATTAGGTGGAAACGAAATGAGGCCAGTGGAATCGTGAACCGGAAATTTTCCATTGTCAGTATCTAATAATTGTGTGGAAAACGCTTCCGCCGATTCGTCATATTGTAACGCGTCTCGCATATTCGTTGTTAAACTCTCATGGTTTCGAAGTCGACCGATACATCCGCGGAGTAATCGACTGTTGGATCGTATCTGGAATGCCAAACGTTCATGTCGCATTGTTACATTTGGCTGTCTATTTAGTCGACGTCTCAAATTATTTTATACGTTATCTCCAACTGAGCGAGTCGAACTCGACTGTATCCGTTGTTCCGGAGTCATAATTGATCGCGCTTCAGAAATTCTTATTCGATTTGCCTCCAAACGCTGTCTATGCTCTTCATCAGTCTCATCGACTCGACGATCATGTATATCTCTTGCGTTGCGCGTACGCCGACCGACATTTCGACGCCTTATTGGTGGCATTTTTCCAAAGACACCAAAATAATCTTTTTAACACACGAACGATTTTCAATGCACCAAAAGATCATCACCAATAACACAATATTTTTCTTCGTTAAACCAAGTAAATATAATGAAATCACTTCGCAAAATGTCAAATGGTTGCAAGACCTTTAAGTTATGCACGTTTTTTTTGTTATGAAGACATGTGACAGCAGAACTTTTGAACTGTGCCTCATTTAACGTAATGACTATCAATATCAAAACATCAAAATTTAACATAAAGATCTTTTTTCATATAAAAATACCATCCAAATTTTCGACTTTTCCCGTGGATTTTCCAAAAATTTTCTTTCATATAAACCTTGTTCCGACAATTACGAACACAACGAAAAAGAAATCAGCCAAATCGATCGAGTCGTTCTCAAGTGATGCTCCGTCATACATGTGGCAATTGATTTTTATTTATATAAGACATATAAAAATACCATCCAAATTTCCGACTTTTCCCGTGGATTTTCCAAAAATTTTCTTTCACACAAACCTTGTCCTGACAATTACGAACACAACGAAAAAGAAATAAGCCAAATCGATTGAGCCGTTCTCTAGTGATGTTGGAAAATTTTATTGTAAGTAATGAAAAACATTATTAGCATTGCTCAAATTGTTCACTATCTCGACGAATACATATTTCACATATTCGAACTACTCCGTGGGTAGCGGTCCAATATCAAATTGTGAAGTATTTCGCGTAAATGTTGATTATTCCCTGTCTTAAAATGTCTTTATTTTTGGATGTGTTATATACGTTTGATCTTTAAGACAGCCCCAAAAACTAAAAATCGAGTGGTGTGAGATCAGGAGATCGAGCTGGTTAGCGAACTGGTCCATGCGTGCCTATCCACATTTTACCAAACGTAGCATTTATCCAATTAACATTTACTCTTACGTTATGTAAGAACAGAACATTCGTATTTTTTAAATTAATTTTCAAATTGAAAATGCAAAATGAAGTGCATACACGGGAAATTTTTTTACGAAAGATATTATAATCCAAATATCTGTTCCTCAAGTTCCATTTGGCGGGATCTGAAATTTTCGATAACCCTCTACCAGAAATCTGAATTTATGTTGGATAATTTCTTGAATTTTTACGTTCAACTCGTACGCTTTTCCATAAATATTGAGTTTGAGATAACCTCATAAAAAATCCATGGGCATCAAATCCTTTTTTTCGGCGGCCAATTAATGTCCCCTCGTTTGGAGATTACTTTTCCTGGAAACATTGTACTAACGACTTCCATTGATGTGTGCTGTTGCCCCATCTTGTTGGTACCAGGGTTCGTTATTGAATCCGTCGCAATTTTGAAGTTGAAGTCTTCCAGAATTATCCAGCAATTCAAAAGCTACTGGATACTATTCATAGCCAAAAAAAATAAGGTCCAAATATGCCAGCAGCTGACATTGCAGCCCATACTGCAATTTTTTTTATTCATCGACACATTTAAAAGAAAGTAAGCTTCATAGCTAAACAAAAAGTTATCAAAATCTTCAAATGAAATCAGCCTTGTTGTGTACGCTTACTTTTTCAGAGAAAAATCAACTGAGATTTCAAAAAAATGTATCTACAGAACCTTTTTTGTATCAGCTAACTTCTGTAAAATTGGAAAATATTGATGATGATGAGAAAAATAATACATTGTTTTTAAATTCACAAAAAGTATTTAATACGGTTCAACATAAGGCAATGTTAAATATTCTATATTAGGTTGGAATCAGGAGAACGGTACAAAAATTGTTTCGCTATGATCTCAGTGAACTAAAACAGCAATTTCGCATAGGAAATATATTATGCTTGCAAGCTATTAAGGCTGATGTTCCATAAGGTACGGTTCTTGGAAATGAAATAAAACATCGACGTGTCTGAGAATTTTTTCTAAATATTTTTGGTTTAAGAAATAATGAATTTATTTCATACTTTATGGACACATTGCATGTATGTATACATACACATTTTAAAATGTGAAACTAACTATAACAATTAATTTGTAGCACAGCGCAAGTTTCATAGGTGCCAGGTTTCTAATTCACATTGTAAACGTATTTGTTTTTTTGTAGATAAACTAATAAAAAAGTAAGGGAAATACCAGATATATTGACTTAAAACATCTTGTGAGATTTTCGAACAAAATCCTGACAGACGGAAAATGTTATTAATCTAATTGCATGAGTTTACTTAATAAGCGTAAACCCTTATTAAAATGTTGTCGTCAAAGAGAAAGAGAAATATGGAAAGATGAAATTATACAGTTTTCATTATTATAAATTTTGTTTTAATGCCAGTTTGTATATCAAACCTTAACGCAATTCAGTCACTTTGAGGGTGGTTTTGAATAAGATTAAGTTTAATATTCTAACCTGCTGCCTGAAGAGCGTTTCTGCCTCTGTCAGAGATTTTACTAAGGCCATGGATTGTTGTAAATGCACATTGTCATCCGCCGAACCGTGAACCAGATAGAACATTTTATCCTTCAGTTGGTGCGCCTTCTTACTCACGTCTGCTTCATCGTAGCCCTTATAATTGTCTGTCACATTCGGAAGACCCATATATCTCTCTATATAAGCTGAATCTGGAAATATATACAGGAATATGTTGTACAGGGCAACCAGAATTACAGCGACAAATGGGACTATTTCCTCGTGAAATCAGGCACAAAGTAATAATTTACTGAAACATTTTAATTATGTGATAATTACAGCACGGCAAAATTTCAGAAGTACATAAAAAATTGCTGCTTAGGTTTAATTGCAAGAAATAAAATCTTAGTGTTATACCACCAACTATTATACGTATAACATTTCTTCTTGTCCATAATATTTATTGAAGGATTCAAGAGAGCGTATGTGACGCCACTATGGCGCCACTAATATCATTCATAAGGTAAATTATATACTGTTCCCTCTCGTACTTCTTAAAATTTATGGTATACTTCTAAATCACTTTGTAATGCGGTAGCCCCATATCGCCAGAATAAAGCTTCAGTAAACGTCAATAAATATAATTCCACCCCAAAGACGCTTTTTAGCTGATAAAGAATATTTTTTAGACTCACCATAAAGCTTCCAGTTGGTAACTGGTGCGACAGCTATGGCACATTGAAAAACACTTTTGGGACTTGCCAAAGCTAAAGCAGCCACAAATCCTCCATAGCTCCATCCCCAAACTGCGACGCGACGCTTATCGATAAAGTGTTGAGTGTCTCTTAAATATCTGAAAAATCAGCCAATAAATGTTAGCGACTATTTATTAATTCACCGCTGGAGTATACACATTCAATAAATTCATGAGATGGAAGTTTAATAGAATACCATAATTTAACAAAACATTGGTTGTCTCCCATTTGAGAGTATTATTAAATAATAACGTTTTAAATAAAAGTCTATTATTCTCTCAAAACTCTTGTGTAATGCAACTGGTTTCAACTATTCAAATAGTCATCTTTATGCCAAAAGCTACAAATAATATTGTTGCATATTATGGAATAAACATATTAAAATTTTGGTTACCTACAGTGATAACTATAAATAAACAAATAATTGACTACATCTTGTCATATTTATACAAATAAAAAAAACAGATTAATAACAACAGTAACAAACACTTTTTAAAAAACTTATCAATACTACTGTCTACAAATAAAGCATAAAACTAATAATGACTAAAGTCTGTTCACATAAGCTTTGCAGCGATAGCCAGGATAGAGAACAAAATGACTGATGCAGAAGGCAGGCAGATATACACAAGTGCAAAGTTCCAAATCAATTTTCATTATTTATATAATTTTACTTTTACAATAATTTAACTTATGTGTTGTGTAATGTTTATATTAAATTATTTACCTTTATTGATATTGCTTATTGCTGATTCCATAATAATAATCGGTAAGGTATTTGATGTTTTAATGATTTACTGTTTTTTAAATTGTCGATAGATCTCGACGAAATGAGGATTTTTGTTGTAGATATAAACTTATTTCATCTTAACTTAGCACATAAAATATACTAGTACAGGAGCGCGGTATTATGTAAATACATTTTGTGCACCGTACACCTATATGCTAGAAAACTACGCAAGACTCACGGTCGACAAAGGATCGCTCTGCGAGCACAGGTAAACACTTCTTTATGTGCTCATATGAATGAACGGAGTATAATTGGTGTATATTTTAATGACTTTTTACATAGGTCAGTAGTACTAAATGCTCAAAATGCAGCATATTGCTCTATATTAAGATAGACAAACATAACATTGTTTAAAACAGAAATATGAAAATTGTGCAGCATAAAGTTGTTCCGCTCTAAAGCAGGTAGGATTTAAAATTGTTTTATTTTCTGACATTATTTCTTATGGGTACACAAAATAAAAAGTACCGGAAATTTTAAGATGTTTGGCTTTCTTATAGCTAAATCGAAAGTTTTTATTAAATTAGGATGTTCTTATTTCGGCGTAACCTATCATTTTATTTTCTTATTCAAAACTTTAAAGAAAATATGTCGATGCTATTTTTGTTATTTTGTTTCTTTAAACTGCTAACCAATAAAAGGCATTTCTTGTTATTGTAAATAATATACGTATGTACACTATATAGAAATATTTTTCCACTAATTCAATAAACTAAAAGGCATTTATCTTAATTCTAATGCCTTGAAATATTTTTTTACGCCTGGTAATAAATAAGTAACCCACAATGATATATTTATTACGCCTGGAAATAAGCAATTTACAATACACTCGCTACTTTGCCCATTGTAAATCGGACTCACTAAGTCCAACCCACCACTGCAAAGTTTAAGTGAACAGACTTTAGAATGTTTATTCTTAAATTATTAGGATTGCAATCTTTCATATATTTTGTTAAATATAATAGACAGGAGCTTAATAGTTGCTACTTAATAAATAACTGAAAATAATGCAATTGACTCAAAATTGACCTAACCAATTAATGAAATGTGATTTGATTTTGTTAATTTATAAATTTCTAGTTCTTCAAGTGTGTTTAGTAGTTTTCTCTTATTCTGCACATGCAGCGGTTTAAAACCAAGTGAATATTTTGTTTCCTCAAGTGAATGTTTTGTGTTTAATAAATGGTTAGCAAAATGTGAATCTTTAGCATTATTTTCATACGACCTTAGATGTATATTTAGGCTAGTTTCAAAGTGTCTATATGTTCTACCCACATAGGCCGTATCACAATTTAAGCATTTCGGCTGGTATACTTCACATTTATCCCAGATATCATTTTTATCTTTATTATTAACAAGTAAAGCATACTAACTTGTTATAATTTTAAAAACTGTATTGAAATACTTTCATAATCATGTATAATAATTTATTAATGAATTCAGTTTAAACAGATTTTACGGCTTGCGAATTAATAGAAAAAAGAAGAACACACCACTGTATATTTTGTTAAATTGTAACTTATTCTTTACCTAATTTATCAGGGAATATAAAACGAAACATTGAGATTTTATTTCATTTACAAAGTTAGCATTAAACTTCACTGCTTGAAGTATGATTTGAGAGCGCTGATCAAACACATTTAGTAATAAAATTTCTGAACGACGAAAAAGGGGTATATATTTCTGTTACGACAGCAAGTATACTTCCAAATAACAGTTTTCTGTGCGGGATGATTTAAGTATTTGTGTTAACATTGTATCAATGCTTGTATATTTTTATCTTATCTAACAATTTTGAGGAAATTATTGGTGCTGTAAATTTAACACACAATTTTTAAGACTTGTACTTAAATAGGAGTCCTTTGTTTTTATCGTGCAAAATTTTATCAACGAACAATTCTCATTAACACGAACCTAGTTTAGTTCAAAGAGCAACGTTACAGTTTGCGTATTTCATTCTAAGCAAATCTACATATCAGTATGGCAGGTAAATGGCCTAAAATTTTTTGGTAAGTAACTAGTAATGTAAGATTATTATATTATTAAGATATATGTATTACATTATTAGGAAGAAAATTGCCTACACATTGTTGCGCACGAATAGAAAACGTATATATGTACAGTGTGGAAATTAAGTAAGGCATAAATTCAGTAATTCCGTTGATATTAATTTTTTGGAAAAAATCTCGAAGGGGTGTAGCGATTTTAACTTCAGCAAATATTTTCAGACTATTTTTAGTTTCTTATGTCATTTATTTTTTAAATTATGACGTCATCGACTTTTTTTTAAATGACAACCTATATTTTTATTATTGATTTTGGTAGTAGTTCTCATTCCGGTTTCGACTGTATAAAATTTTCAATATTTTATAAAAAAAAAAAATCGAGAAAAACAGTCTTAAAGTTCAAATAACAAAAATGCATTAAATTGGGTAAATTTATCTACATACAGTACATTTTTGGCCAGTACCTACCGTATCATATATCGACAAGTACCAGCTAAAATAGAAGTAATGTTTTATGTATGTAATATGTAATTTACATTTATTTGTGTTAAAAGAATTTAGGGTTTTATCTCTTATTTTATTTTTACATTTTTGTTTGTATTTATTAATATTTTCATGTTGGCGGCAAATTTTATATTTCATAATGTTGGCAATAAAGAAAGTTTTTGAAACTCTTTCAATAAATGCCGGATCGGATGTGAATCGGTGCGGTACTTCGTGTTACGGTATTTTTCCATTCGATATTGCACTCAATCAGCAATTTTTAATCGATACGATACGATACGCGATTCCGGTACTTTTCAATGTATCGCACATCCCTATCTCAATTTAGACAGCCACCGATGTCTGAGATTTTAGCTTTCTTTTTTCTCTAATACTAAAATGTCACTCACAACGGCACGGGAATCTCGTTATTTTCGATTTTGATACGATCCGAACATAACAGACATAAAACAGTCACTACCTGCCGTAATATATTCCTCTTTTTTTAACGCGCGTTGAACCCAAATGTATCTTTGTTTTTTATGTATAAGAATACACATCTGTCACTTACGAATCAAATCAAAAGTTAATTTAGACGCAGAAATTCGGTCATGTCCGATTATTATTCGTACGAAGCCAGTGGCATAGCAATGGGTAAATTGGTTTTTCAATCTTTCTTTAAATTAAAATGGCAATTAAAAAAAATTGAAATAAAAATAAAAGTGAAAACATTGGAAACTCGTAGGTAGTTTATTGTTTTCCAGATTGCTGCACAAAATTTCTTGATTTTTGACGAAATTTATCAAATTCCCTGTTATTTCCATGATTTTTTAGAATTTTCAAATTCCCTGATTTTTTCCAGGTTCTCCAGGTTTTCCATATGAGTCCGAACCCTGGTTTAAACTGTAGTTTCTAAAGTAGAACAAAAAATTAAATAAAGAAAAGTTGCAGTCGGAAGTTGCCAACAGTGAATAGTAATTTTACTTGCTGTACCCTCAGAAAACACAATTCGTATTATCCGATATTAGGCTTTTGTTGATTTTTTTTTATTGTACAATACGTATGAATTATTAGTAATTGGAATTGAAAATAACATTATTGAGTCAGTCGTACTGAACATAATGTGCATATTATCTTTTTTATAATCCAAGTTTCAGCATTTTGGCAAATAGCCGGGGAAATAATAGTTTAAAAACATATATGTTATACTTATCTGTGATAAGTTTTGTGAAAGTTAGAAAATAATAATTAGCAAAAATGTTTATCGTTATTATAGTTCATTTTATTCTATATTTTAAACTTTTACCAAGAAGTTTGTTTTAAATTAATATTTCAACTAAAATTCATAAAAATGAAGTTTATTTTTAATTTAAATGATGAGAAGGTAATAATTTTTGGAAAAAATACAAAGTCATACGTGCAAAGGATAATAAAATATACAATTTGGTGGAATGGATCGTAAAAGTAAGGCACTAATTTTCAGATCACAAAATTTGACTCATGTTAACGCTCTAGGCAGTGACGGTGAGTGAATTTTACGGCAAATTATACATAAACCTTCACTTTTAATCAGTTTTGCGATATTTACGGTTCTTTAATATTTAAACGGATAAAACTTTTTTAAAAGTATACGATTCCAAAATATTTTTTAGATAATTGTACTGTTACATAGTATCACACTAAACCTGAAATAGAAAGCTAATATAAAAATATTTCGAAAATATAATATATCTAACGTTTAAGTTTAAAATAGAAGCCAAACTTTAAAACATTCAGAATTTAAAACACTATCTCACTAGATAATTCACTATCCCCTTTTATGACCAATTTCACCATAAATCCCCAAACTGGGTGAGTAAAAAAAATACAAGCTCAATGAAAGGTCTATTTATTTCCACAATCGGTCGAACAGTAGTTATTCTAATCTAATAAAAAGAAAAAAAAACGTCCAAAAAAACGAATCGTTCACAAGAAAGCTATCGACGGCATTTCAATAAGTACTGCTCCAGGCAATTGCGAATTCAGTCAACCAGTAATACTTCCCTTTGTAATTAACGGTAACCTATATTAATTTATACCATGCTCCGCGGAGGTTATTCCTTGGTAAATCTTTATATTAAGCTGAAGTTACATGGCCGTGAAAACGACTGTAACATCCTTTTCGAAAAAAATGAGTGCTCTAAAATTAGAATATTTTTAAAAAAGACGCAGATTGTGAAGGTAAAACAAATACATGAAAAGTCAATAGTTAAACAGGTTTTCTAAAATTTAAAATTTAATTTTAGCCCCTGCCTTAGTACAGTAAGAATAAGGTCGAGGCGAGAAAGAGATGGAATAGTTTGACTGGGAGTAAAACGTGCCACTAATGTGGTCTATTTATATATTTGGATTTTAGAATAGGTACCTACCTATACCTACTATCTACCTACTTTGGTTGGATGCATACTGCATACCTATTCGTACATAATTTAATAATATATTTTAATATTCAAATTTACTCAAATATAATAGAATATTCGAATACTCGAATATATTCGAGTACTTGAATATTCGAGTATTCGAATATTTCGATTATTCGAATAATTTCCCATTAGAATAATTCGTATTCGAATACTCGAATATTCGAATACTCGAATTATTCGTATTCGATTTCCAGCCTTACTTTAGACCACTCCTTATTACGTGCGTTACTCTTCTTTATGTCATATCTAATTTTCCGTCAACAAATGATGACTTTAAGTGATACGGTATCTGACACTTGTGCCATTACGTCAGGAGTGCATCAGTGGTCAGCAAATATTCGACAGTCATATTTAATTATGGATATCAGCAATGAGCTCGAACTATTTACATAACATTATACCACATACTTTAAATCAAAACTCGAACGTAACTGCTAAATTATGGTAGTAATATTAATAAAAAGTTATACTGATTAAACTAATAACACATCAAAGTTTATTGTCGATTATTTGCTAACAAATATAACAATAACAACAGATTTAATTTTTTAGTGGTAATATCTAAAATACCTAAAATAAATATGATTAAATTATTTCCTGCAACGAAGTTCCGTTAGCGTGAACATTTATACAACAATAACCAAACTACATGCAGTTAAATTAAACCGAAAACTTGAGGCGGGTAACTTTATAATTTATGGATATTAACAGCTTATCAACTAATTAAATAAACATTTCAACTCACTCTGTAACTTCTAGTTGGTCCGCCACTTCGACCGATCCAAGTTTATAGTAGACCTTATGAAGTAGTTGATGACCCTGTCCACCTGATCCTCGACCATCGATTTGGGCTATTATAAAGTCCTTGTGACCTGTCAGAAACGTATTCCAGTCAATCCTCCAGCGCTCCGTTACTAACTGACTACCCGGGCCTCCGTAAACTTGCACTACTAGTGGATATCGCGTTATTTCGTCCTCTCTAAGCCCCGGTGGCAAATGGAGGCGAACATGCGCTTGATAACCGCCTGATATTTGAACCGGAAAAGTTTTAATCTGCGGCATGGCCATTTTGGCCACTCGCTCACGTAACCTCGTGTTATTTTGCAACCAAAGTAAAAGCTTCGGTTTCGGCCTCGCCGTTTTGTATAAACTACTTGTAGGAACTCCGGGCCCCAGACATTCTAAAATGTAATAAGCGGAATTGGGACTAAATATTGCGTTGTGATAGAGACATGGCGGTTCTTTCTGAGTAGATTTCTGTTTTTGTTTCTTTTTCCTTCTAGGCGGTGGGGTGGTTATTATTGCGTCATCATCTTCTTCATCCCAGTTCGACGTTTTAACACGATAAATATTTTCGTCTAGTGAAATAAAAGGTGGTGTGGTGGGTGGTGGTTCCTTTACACATGTCAAACAGATTGGGGGTTGCAATGTTGCACCCGTTCTCGGGGGGAACTGATGTTACTCGATATAAATGTAATTGACCTGGCTTACCTTCGGGAACGCCTAAAAAATATCTGAAAACAAAACTGTATTTTAGTTTTTGTCACTAAAACGGGATGGTAAAATAAACGTGTTAATTTGCAAATATGTTCTATATATATCTAGTATTTAATGTATCAAAAACTTTCGATACAATGGATAGGTAAATACATCCCCAAAAATTAGAAAATGTTAGTATACGAAAGTGTCTTCTAAATTGTATTAATTCTTTCATGAGAAATTGAAAGCTAGCGGTAAATTACAACTGATCCTCAACCTAATATTCACAATGTAAATCTGGGTGTCCTTCATGGCTCAATTTTAGGCCCGCTATTATTGTTGATTTATGTTAACGATTTACCAAATTATATTCAACATGGTGTTTCCACAATATGTACAGACTAGAGATGGGCGATTATGAGATATACTAATGGAATCATTCGATTATGAAGATCTCTCGAGATATCTCGATTATTTCAACAACCCATTACTAATTAGTTGTAGTAGAGTGGAACAGTCGATTCAAGGTCTCGATCAAGCGCGTTCCCTCCGAGACCCACGGTCCTCTATCCTGTGTCTCGCTGAGCATCACAAATGACATGGCGCCATGCAATAAAGTGGAGGGAAGAGGGAAGACCCACGTCTTATTGGACAGTTGGAGACTATAATAATTGTTGCTGGAGACGCCGCCTCGTGCTGTATTGGTATCAGTGGGAATAAAATATATTAAATAAACTAAGTAATAAATAAATATATAATTTAAATTTCATGTGTACATACAGGTACGTGAATATGTGTAATAGGGATTTTAATTTTTTTGATTTAAATTTGAAGCAAAAATTAATAATGCTAATTAATAGTCATCATTCGATTATGGAGATCATTCAACTACTAGTTTCATAATCGATTATCAAAACTAGTAACCGAATGACATCTCGATTATACAAATCATTCATAATCGCCCATTTCCAATACAGACAATACTTCCATTTTAGTATCAAGTGTTACACAGTAGGAACTTTACCACAACATTCAAGTTGCACTGGACATGCGTGGTATCAGAGAAAAAAGCTCAACCACGAAAAAATAATATTTATAAATTTCAACTTTAGGAGATAATTAACAATAAGTGATAACATATTGATGTAGTGAATGATAAGTGTATCCCTCTGGTGGTCAGTGCTACTACCAGTCAGATATCACTGATGTCTTATTGACTAATAACGACCTGCAAAGCAGGAACCAAGAGCCTCGACCTCTAACCCTGGTGGGCTAAACTATACTGAATAAGATTGCAGGAAACAACTACTCTGCTGACAAAAGCCCCGACCTGCGTTGAATTAAAACTGCAATTCTTGTTGGTAGCTAACTTATCACTCACTATGTCTGTTTTGCTTAGTCTGCTATAGGTTGGCCTGGTGTGCTATTATTATTTGTATTCTTCATTACTTATGGTATACTGACGAGAACATAAAAAGTTCGAAACCGGTCTATGTCTAGTGAGGAATGATCTTAGCTACCAAACAGGATTTGCAGGTTTAATTCAATGCAGGTCGGAGCTTTGTCTGCTGAGTAGTTGTTTCATGCAAATCTTATTTTGGTAACATATTGTTAACCAAAACGTTTAAGTTAAAACACACCTTTGTACATGGCAGTTTGGCATGATAGTCACATATTGATTCCGTTTGTAAAGTACTTTATAAAGTTTACTTTGCAATCTTACAGTTAAAAACATAAATGCCCAGAGAGATCTTTTAAATGTATACTATGCTTTGTCGTATTCATATGTGTTTTAAATATACGAATCTGGGGACGAAGTCACCTACGACGGGTATTTGTTTGCCAGAAAAAAAAATGCAAAAATTAATCTTGTAAGGACATTGCAATTTTTAATTAACCTTATGAAAATTCAGGTTAGGTTTATTCAATTATTACGTGGCGTAGGTTTATTTTAATATGCCTAACATTAAACGTGTAAATTATACGATTTGCTTTAATTATATGAGACTAAAAACTCTTTATACATATTCTTTGGACGTTAGTAGTTGTCAAAAGCTTACCTACTAATCATTTAGATTTAAAAAGAAGTGTCTTAGTCAATTAGCCTTACTCTATGGTGATTAAATAAATTAAAAATATCAATTTTCCGTTAAACGACAATTCGACGATATTTATTGGAATTTTGTTGCCAAAGATTTGTAACATATTCTTTTAATTTAAATTCCAAATCAATTTTTGAGAATCTGGAACATAAGACAGTAGATATGGGTGTAATTAAAAACGGTGTTGATGTCATACTTTTGAAAGGCACAAACCGGGAATTGGTTTTTTTTAGTTCTTCAAAATGTGTGATATGTGAGAAATAATCAGTAAAACGTCTGGGTTATGTATTTAAAAAAAAATCAGAAAATCGTTAGGGCTAATAATAATCCCATTACAACCCGCTTACGAATATAAAGTGCCTCCTAATGTCCAGAATTTGAGTATTGCATTCTCTTTTTGTTTTAGAGGGAACACTATGAAGGTATAGGAAAATTTGTTGATTGCATCATCCATTCGATTTAACCAAAAATCTATTCGCGATAATCTTTCCAGGCGGGAGAAGATGGTGTATGGTGCAACAGTATCAACCTAGCCATTGAGTGCAAGCAATCCATGAGGAAGAGGATGCTCGTAATGTTCTTCACTGCGTCCATTTTAATGCTAATACTGTTGTTGTATTAGTACGTGACACAGAACTCTTGATATTACTATTAACTTCATTCCATAAAATTCGATGCAATCAATTGTGGTTGAAAGTAGACACCACAAAACAGAGGAAATACGTTCCTATTCATAACGTCAGAATGAAGTTGGTTTTCAGTAATATTATATTTGTGTAGGTCGTTCTATTGCGTGCCATCACATGGTGCAACTCCACCTCACATATTTTCAGAATTAGCAAAAACTCTGCTTAGAAATATTTTTATCTGATCAACACCTCTTGTAAAAACTTGGTGTGGGTGCCTTTCAGACCAAAAAATACTTGATGCAGAGAAATTTATATGCAAGTTGTATGGAGCGCCAGAAGCAGAAAGTTGCGATGAATTGAGGGCCAAACTTTCTTGTAAAGGGAAATCTTGAAAAGCATTTCCACTGCACTGCTGTTTCGCATAAAACGCTTAATATTGAAATAGTCACGTGTCTCTGCGCCTGTTAACCTCACAAAACAATGGGATGCAATGAAAAACTCATTCCGATTTTGATGTCACTACCTCTGGTAACACAATCCTGCAAAGCACTAGTTTTTTGTAGCTGTAAAGAAGGATGTCTATCATAAATTGTTCCTGCTGAAAAAGGAAGCTCATACGTATAGAAATATGCAAATGTGCCGAGGGCATCAATAGAATATTTAAAAAAAATCAGAATAAAATCGAAAATTCTCGTAATAGCTATCAGAAATTTTTGTTTAGATATTTTCAATGTTACAGAATTATTTAAAAAATTGTCTTATTAATTATCTTCTCTGTTTTACAAGTACCACGAAATTATGATGTTCAGAGAGACAAGAGATATTTCCAACGACAATTTTCTCAGGATTCTGGCCGTGGCCTGTTGCTCATTCCTAAACAACATCATTTGGCTGAACAATATTATTTTGTAGAGCACCTTCAATAAATTCTTTATCATTTTATAATTATTTTATATGTAGCAGCCCGCGGGGTGTATTTTAGTTCCCTTAGGAAAAGCATTTAACAATTCCCTTTTATGAAACTTTATAATATTATTATGTTGGAGACTAATAAATTATATATTGAAAACGGTCACATTATTTTTATTGACTTGTGACAATTGCGATCGAATTATATTAATCACAGTAATGATAAATCACAAAAATCAAAATATATCAGCATAACTCTCTTTACAGAACTTCAAAATTCACAATTTTAAAAGAACAACTGATTTTCTCAAGTTTTGCTTTAACAATGCA
Organism: Rhamnusium bicolor; assembly: GCA_029963845.1. Taxonomy (NCBI): domain Eukaryota; kingdom Metazoa; phylum Arthropoda; class Insecta; order Coleoptera; family Cerambycidae; genus Rhamnusium; species Rhamnusium bicolor. The sequence continues at coordinate 144,498 of JANEYF010004613.1, read as the reverse complement.
AATAAAATAATTGTCTTATACTTGCAACATTTATACAAGAACTGTAAATATCAATATTAGGCCCTTACGATTCGAGTATGCACAAAAAATGTTATTACAGCCAGTGACTTTCTATATAATTTCCCTTATCTGTGATCACAAACTTAAACAAAATGAATAATACGACTCACAACGTTTAATGTATCATAAAAAGCAGTTACATTTCTTACACTTTGCATAAACCCCAGACGCTGAATAATAGTGGAAATTCAAAATAAATGGGTCTAAGGTAAATCAATTTCGGTTTAATTAATTTATTTACTTGAATATAAATGAGCATTGGAGATTTATATTCGTGTCAACAACTTTCAAAGCACAACGTTTGCTTATCTTACTTGAAATATGCGCTTAAGGGTTTTATAAAAGCGTTTAAGTATTATTGATAAAATCTTTAATATTTAAAGTATACACAGACTTCGAGGGACCTTTGTTCTTGAGGAATTTCATCGCTAATATTAATCTCAAATAATTACTTTATAAAATTTAAACCTGAAAGAAACAATGAACGGCTCATCCCCATGAAGGACGAAATATTTTCGTACTCATTTTTTGTTATATTTCAAAAATTGTCTTACCAGTTATCTTCTCCATTTTACTAGTACCACGAAATTATGATGTTCAGAGCGACAAGAGATATTTCCAACGAAAATTTTCTCAGGATTCTGGCCGTGGCCTGTTGCTAATTCCGAAACAACATTATTTGGCTGAACAACATTATTTTGTAGAGCACCTTCAATAAATTCTTTATCATTTTGTTACGCCACTGGACTGTGCAGACTGGTTAGATGAGACTGGAATTGTACGCTAACGGCCGGGAATATTCTGGACTCCTCTAGATCGTGTGAATGGATGTATAAATAAGACACACGGTGTGCCGAGTCTTAATCTTAAGTTGAACGTGAACGAGTAAAGAAGCAATAAGAAAGAGACTTATAAGTGTTCTAGTGTGATTATAGTTAAGACAGTAATTAATCAATTGTTATTAATTGTTAATTAGTAAATAAAGTAGTGAGTAAGTGTTACCTGGACTTTCAATCAACGAATCCACGAGTATAGGTGTTTGTGTGGATAGCAAACACGTAACAATTTGGTGTCGGAAGTGGATTGGAAGAGAAATTTCTGGAATATTCGAAAAGATTCTACAGTGTTCTTCTCAGAAATTAGTGGTAACACGGCGAATTAAGCTACTGGACAGTGTTTGGAGGACTGTTTCTGGACTGAATAGTGACTTTAAAGTGGATTTTCGAGAAGTTTCTAGAACATTCGATTTAGAAATAGTTGCAAATACGCGAGTGCCGCTAGTAATAACGTATTGTAGACTGAGAAAAAGGACTACTAGTGCAATTTCGGGAAAATTCTAGAACATTCTATTTGGAAACTACAGGAGATACGTGAATTGTGTCGACGGAAACGTGTTGTAGACTTGAAAAACAAGACTATAAGTGACTTTTAGTGACAATTCTAGAACATTCGATTTGGAAACCACAGAAGATACATAGACTGTGTTAACGGAAACGTGTTATAGACTCAAAACAAGACTTATTAGTGATATTTCGTGAAAATTCTCGAACATTCCATTGGACAATTAGTGGAGATAAGTGAATTTTGAAAGAAGTATAGACTCTAAATAAGACTTTTTAGTGCTGTTTCGAGATTTTTCTGGAACATTCCATTATTAAAATAGACGTAATATCAACATTTTACGGATTTTATAGTGTAATAAATTTTATTTTGAACTGATTTACGTGTCGTGAATTAATGCCAACAACAAGAAGCATGGCGGAGAAACAAACACAAGACTTACTTGCAGCATTGGTGCAACAAATGCAAGAACAAAGGAAGATAATGGAAAATCAAGAGAGAAAACGTCAGGAAGAAAAAGAAGACTTGACAAAAATGATCGAAGGCCTGGAAATAAGACGACAAGGAGAAAAAAGAAGAACAAGAGAGAAGACGACAGGAAGAAAAAGAAGATTCAGAGAGAAAACGCCAGGAAGAAAAGGAAGAGCAAAGAAAGGAACGCCAGGAAGAATTAAGAAAAATGTTTGAAGAACAAGAAAAATGGCGAGTCGAGGAAAGAGAAAATTTCAAAAGAAGCCTAGATGAACAGCAAGCAGCTATTTTCTCCCTCACGGAAAAATTTAAAGGAGGTGTTATCGAAAAAGTCACTGAAGTCGCAGGGAAAGTCTGTGAAGTCGAAGGACAAGTCATGGAAGTTAAAGGAGAAGTCATAGAAGTTAGAAGAAAGTTTGAGGGAGAAATAACTGAAGTTAAAGGAAAAGTCAGTGAAGTTGAAGAGGAGATAGCCCGGTTGAAACAACAATTAAGAGAGAAGGGAGGCCAATTGGTACTGTCGTCTGGTACTAGATTACAACCACCTTCCTTCGACGGGCAAAGTTCATGGTCAACATATAAGAGACAATTTGAGGCAGCTGCGCGTTCAAATAACTGGAACGATGAGGAAAAGGCAACAGCATTGGTATTAGCATTAAGGGGCCAAGCATTGGACCTGCTCCAAACAATTCCTGCCGCACAGCAACAAAACTTTAGCATTTTGGAGGCAGTGTTAGAACTAAGATATGGCGACCAACATCTCGCCCAAGTATATCAGGCTCAGCTCAAATCACGCAGACAACGAGGTGGAGAAAGCCTCCAGGAGTTCGAGGCGGCGGTAGAAAGATTAGCCCATCTAGCCTATCCTGATGCACCAATGGAATTTCAACAACAGTTAGCAGTTGGTACATTTATTGATGGAGTAAGGGACCAGGAAATTAGGCGAATTCTTAAGTTGGCCAGGCATAAGCTTTGTAGTGAGGCTTTAGTACATGCACTAGAAATTGAGGCTGTCTATGAGGATACCACACAATCAAATCAGAGAGTACGAGCTGTGAGTGTGGAGGAAGACAAGCCAGACAACACAACACAAAACCTGATATCTGATCTACACAAGATGTTGACCCAACTACTGACAAAATCGAACTCCCAGCAGAGACAAGACCAGCAACACAGTAGTGGGAGGCCGAATGGAGGTATCCATTGTTATAGGTGTGGCAAATTGGGCCATATTAAGAGGAACTGTCATGAGCTCAACATTCAAGATACGAGACAAACCCAACAGCAAAGTAGTGGGAGACAGAGTGGAGGACGTATGCGCTGTTATAAGTGTGGCAGAGTGGGCCATATTCAGAGTAACTGTCGTCAGCGTATCTCTGAGAGGGTCGCAGTAATGGAGAAGCCACAGGAAAACTGGTGAGCTGGTACTTCGCGGAATATAGCAGATGGCCTTTCCAAAAGACCGCGTGAGAAAGACTGCAAGCCTTGCCACCGTAAGGAAGAACAACAAAATATACAAATAATGAAGACCGTTAAGATTGATGTTCCGGATTATTGGACAAAAGGGTCGTTAAGGGAAGCGTAGTTAAACGATAATGACACTGGTCCTATTCTGAAATGGAAAGAAAGAGGGACCCGACCCGATTGGAAGGACATTTCAAATAAATCAGTGGGGCTGAAGGCTTTATGGGCACAATGGGACTCCCTTATCGTAGAGGATGGACTGCTGAAGAGAGCGTGGGAAAGTCCAGATGGGAGGAAAGTTACTTGGAAATTGTTAATCCCCAGGTGTCACGTAGCAGATGTACTTCAGCAAGTGCATAATGGAACGTCTGGCGGACATTTTGGCATCAACAAAACCCTGACAAAAGTAAGACAACGTTTGTACTGGGTAAACAGTCGTCAAGATGTGGAGGCTTGGTGCCGCCAATGTGAAGTTTGCGCGGCAAGAATGGGGCCACAAATAAGAAATAAGCAATATAACGCCAGGGCTCCTTTTGAGCGAATTACCATAGCAAGTGACCGTATGAAGGCTCGTTATGATCTTAAGGCTAATTCCGGAGGGTACCAGGTGGGAGAGTTGGTTTGGCTATATAACCCACAACGAAAGAAAGGCAGATCCCCGAAACCTCACCACCCTTGGGAAGGACCTTACACAGTCGTCACCAGATTAAAAGACGTTGTATATAGAATTCAGCAAAATCCAAAATCTAAGATGAAGGTGGTGCATATAAAGAGACTAGCCAAGTATGCAGGGAACAATGAATTGCCTGATCGGGACGTTCAGGCTTAAGGAGGGGGCAGTGTTACGCCACTGGACTGTGCAGACTGGTTAGATGAGACTGGAATTGTACGCTAACGGCCGGGAATATTCTGGACTCCTCTAGATCGTGTGAATGGATGTATAAATAAGACACACGGTGTGCCGAGTCTTAATCTTAAGTTGAACGTGAACGAGTAAAGAAGCAATAAGAAAGAGACTTATAAGTGTTCTAGTGTGATTATAGTTAAGACAGTAATTAATCAATTGTTATTAATTGTTAATTAGTAAATAAAGTAGTGAGTAAGTGTTACCTGGACTTTCAATCAACGAATCCACGAGTATAGGTGTTTGTGTGGATAGCAAACACGTAACAATTTTATAATTATTTTATATGTAGCAGCCCGCGGGATATATTTTAGTTCCCTTAGGAAACGCATTTATCAATTCCCTTTTATGAAACTTTATAATATGATTATGTTGGAGACTAATAAATTATATATTGAAAACGGTCACTTCATTTTTTTTGACTCGTGACAATCGCGATCGAATTATGTTATTTTTATCTCGGAGAGAAATCAAATGGAAAATATTGCATTATCTTGTTTCTGTAGAATAGCCTGTCGGAAAACTAATATCGTAAGGTTTAAACAACTGAAACCCAATATACTGGAAAACGTCAACTTACATGACATCGTTGGAATGGTCCCAGGTAAGGATTCGTGTAACCTCATATTTTCCATGGGTGAGAGGAATAATGCGTCTCTTGGGGATATTGACAGATACCGCGTGCCGAAAGTTGCCTGCGGGTCCATCTCTCACAGGGGCAACGGTAATGTAGTTTGAGCTGTCGGTTCCAAACACGGGGCTGTCGCCCATGTCTACCCATCCGTGGCCGTCACCAGTGATTCGTTGAGTCTGGAATATAAATTATTAGTGTAGTTTAACAGAACACACTTATGCAGCTTACATGTGCCAACTAGGGAATTTCTAATGATGGTGAACAGATACCTTGATCCGATGAACAAATTAACAATTAATTATCTTTAGCATATCTGCTACTTATAGAAAGTCACTAAAAAAATATGTAGTAGTATAGCAAATATGTAAGTGTCGGACAAAATGAAGAATGATAATGTTTTAGATGTAGTTTTCATGCTAGTTTATGTTCGGCGTTATTTTATCTTAGATGACTGACTATTGGCTCAGTTTAGTTGTATATAGAATATAATAAAACAGAAATTAAATAATTACAAAACACTGTTCTTTACTTGTTTAATTTTCACTTTTATTTTCAACTTTTCTAATTTCATCCTAATCGGACATTTTCAAGTCACCAAAAAATACAGATTTATCTTTTTAGGTATAAATTGAACAGCAGCTTAAGGTTGTTTTTTCTATGTACAGATGTTGTCTTAAAAGCATAGAGGGTGAGGTAGTAAATTTATATTTTGAGTTGAATTTTTATTATCTTAGCAGCAATAAATTTACTGAACTAAATTTAGTAACGTGGAATTATTTTGATCAATCTTCTCGTTTAATACATTATAATTTTTACATTTGTTTAATTTATTTATTTCCAAAGCTTACAGTAAGTTTAGTTTTTTACTTTTTCACAAATATGTAATATATTTGACACACGATATCCTATATACATAATAAGCGACACTTTTTGACTTACAAGTGATTTGTTTTCACTTCCGGTTTTGCCGGGAGTGATACTAACTTTTGATTTTTAAATGGAACGCCCTGTATGTTATCGCATTTTTGATTTCTGCATAAGTTTCTGAATCCAACGATACCAAATAAGTGACATATTATCAAACGACAATATTTTTTATAACATAATTTTTAGATTTCCATTTAAGTGTGCTATGACGGTTTCGATTTATTCTAAATGATCCGTGTAATGCGAGAAATATCGAATTCCCGTCAAAAATACTAAATTACGTGATTAATGAACAAATAAAATTCATCAAAATGGTTTTTGGGGAAAAACTCAATTTTTTCAAATGGAACCATATTGGTACCGAGGTACCATTTATTAGTACCATTAATAAGGAATTTATTTATATATCGTATTAAAATGTGCGATAAATACAAACAAAATTACAGCTAACAGAAAATAAGAATATACAATTTTGTTCTAATTGCCTTATTATACATAAGGTGGCTTTGGAATACAAAAAATGAACACAAAACATTACAACAGTTGTTCAAAATGTTGTCCATGCATTGACGTTAGTCAATGCACTTCTGAACTCGCATAACTGTTTCTCGAAGAACGTTCGCCAATTGCTAGGACGTTATGCTATTAATTGCGCGTCTTACTCTTAGCTCCAGGCCTTCACGGGTTGTAACGGCGGTTGCGTAGACAATGTTTTTTAAATGACCACAAACAAAGAAATCAAGAGGTGTTAAATCAGGTGACCTTGGAGTCCACCTCACAGGACGAATCGTCGAAATTACGTTTTCTCCGAATCTCCGTTGAAGGTAATCAATTACTCTCCATGAATTATGGGGAGGAGCGCCATTTTGTTGGAAATACATTCCCTGTCGTAAATGGAAAGGTAATTCAGCTAAACTGTACTCAATTATTCCAAGCCAAATATTGAAACCGAACCGACTTTGAAAGTTACCCTCCCGTAATAAATTTCCCAAAAAATCATTGTTTGGTATTTAAAAGATTTATAGTGGTATCTGTGCAAAATTCGGCTTACTGTTTGGTGACTGATTTCCAATTCAAACCCAATTTGCCTTAAAGAAACAGTCTTATCAACTTCTACTCGAGCCAAAACATTAATTTCCGTCAAGATTGAAATTTTCTTCGGGATCATTGTTGGGGTCACTTCGGAATTGATTTTCAAGACGATTAAAGTAATTTCTCGCTGGACATTGTCTATCACGATATCGTTCGGCATAAAGGTATCTAGCTGCAATGGCATTTTTCTATATTCCCCATAAATAATTTTTCATCTCTTGTATAAATTTGCGGCATTTTGAACATAATTAACAAGAATTGTAAACAATTTCTAAAGACACAATAAAAACACCCGTAAACCAACAAATGTTTAACCAGCTAAATATTTCATTGTTTTCAAAGCCACCTTAGCTAGTTACTTCTTAACATTTAATTAGAACCAAATTGTATTTTCTTATTTTTTCTTTAGCTGTAATGTTTGTATTTATCACACATTTTAATACGACATATGAATAAATTCCTTATTAATAGTACTTATAAATGGTACCATGGTACCAATATAAGTCCAGTTGAAAAAATTGAGTTTCTCCTAAAAACCATTTTGATGAACTTTATTTGCTCATAAATCACGTAATTTAATATTTTTGACGGGATTTCAATTTTTCTAGCATTACACGGGTCATTTAGAATAAATTGGAGCCGTCATGGCACACTTAAATGGAAAACTAAAAATTATATTATAAAAAATAGGGACGTTTGAAATGTCACTTATTTGATATCGTTGGATTCATAATATTATGCAGAATTCAAAAATATAATAATACACACGTTGTTCCATTTAAAAATCGAAAGTTAGTGTGAAAAAAGTCACTTGTATGTCAAAAAGTGCCGCTTATTATGTATATAGGATATCCCAAATTTCAAACTAAACTAAAGGAGAAAAGGGGGTGTACCATGATCTTGTTACACCCGGTATATATATATATATATATATATATATATATATATATATATATATATATATATATATATATATATATATATATATATACACATGTTTTTTAAAAATAAAACACATCACCTGCAGTAGAAATACACTATTAAGATTAACAACTTATACATTATTAAATAATAATATTTTACCGTAAACCAAGTTAAAAATCTAGGAAAAACATTCGATTCGAAGTTACTACTTGATTTGCATATCAGTGTGAAAACCACTTATTGAATAAAATTCATAATTCGATGCGAAATAATATTTTCGTCTAACGCCTGGATATGTATGTATACAGCCTTTAGTCATCTGTTACCAAAATGCTAATTTTCCCCCACCACCTTACAAGTGATGGCGTCATCGAACTTATTTGTGGTAACCTTATTTTTGTTTGATGAATAATGAATGATGCTGCTTTTTCTGACTTCGGCAATACCGCGGAAGTGGGGTCTGAAATGGATACCTTCCAAGATACATGGTGTTAAATTTACGTCATGCCATGCCGTCTGAAATAAATAATTTTGAAGGTACCAGGATGGAAAAATTCAATGACGTAAATACTCAAAATGTTCACCATTCACTTGCCGATAATGGAAAAGTATTTCATACAATTTCCTTCAAACGTTATTTAATGTCTCTGGTGAAATATTCCCAATTTCAGTTATTATCCTGTATTGCAGATCTTCAAGATTATTCGGAGTCATTCCATATGAAATCGTCTAATCAGTAAAGCCAGCTTATTTTAGATTTTGCTCAAACTTGTGAGAATCTTCTTTAGGGTTCCAAAGAAGGAAATCGAGCGTCATTTAATAACGAAAAATCAGTAAAATACACGTATTTTCAGCACCCTGTTATTTTTCGGGGGTATTGATTGTGTGAATTTATATTCTTTGCACAAAAACTACTATCTTTCAGCTTTGAGATGCCATCATGAACGTGTATATATCTTTAATAGAAACACGTTTACATTTTAAAATATTAAAGCATAAAAATGACGTTTTTTAAATGTTTTAAATCGGGCGGACGGGAACTGACACACGCGAAAATCAAATGACGTGCTAATTTTCCTCTTTGAAACCCTAAAGAAGATTCTCATAAAGTTTAAGCAAAATCTACAATAGTAGAGCAATAAAAAATTTGTTTAGACGATTTCATATGGCTTCATTACATATACTTTGGATATTATACATCCCCGTAGAAAATCCAATGGTATTAGGTCTGGTGACCTAGCTGGCCATTCAATTGAACCTCTCCGTACAATCCATCTATTTGGGAAGGTTTGATTCAAGTATTAAAATAATAATAATTTCTACTTCAACACCATGTATCTTGATCTTAGAAGCTATTCACTTCAGACTCCATTTGCGAGATATTGCCGAACTCAGAAAAAGTAGCATTATCCATTATTCGTAAAAAAACAGGATTACAGAAAAAAAGTCGATGGCGTTATAACTTATAAAGTGATGGGCGAAAATTAGCGTGTTGGACAAAAAAAATTGGAACCGATGACTAGAGGCTATATACTCAGGTATCTGAAATTACAAAAGGCGATTTTGATCCAGGGTTTGTATTGTCCTTATTTTATAAATATATACGGCTAGAGTAATTAACGAACAGGGTAGATTTATTTGTATTTTTCCATTCTATCTCCATCCTGCATAATTACATAATTAAATAATTGCCAAATAATAATTTTAATGCATTTTTTAAATATTTAAACGTTTTATTTTTAAGTTAGGTACTCCAACAGTATTATTTCTCTATACCACTAGAAAAAGTGAGAAAGAGACGTCACTAACAGAAAAAGTTTTTGAAGTAATGGCTCACAAAACTATATTGATCATATTCCGCATATTAAAACGGAAATAAGCTGGAGATTTATGGAACTAGACTGCTATATCTAGGCTATTGTTTTGTGGGTTTTAAACTGTGTAATAATGTAATCTTGATATACATAATATTAATCACAGTAATGATAAATCACAAAAATCAAAATATATCATCATAACTCTCTTTAGAGAACTTCAAAATTCACAATTTTAAAAGAAAAAACTGATTTTCTCAAGTTTTGCTTTAACGATTCAAATAATATAATTGTCTTATACTTACAACATTTATACAAGAATTGTAAATATCAATATTAACCCCTTACGATTCGAGTATGCACAAAAAAATGTTATTACAGCCAGTGCCTATATAATTTCCCTTATCTGTGATCATAAACTTAAACAAAATGAATAATACGACTCACAATGTTTAATGTATTATAAAAAGCAGTTACATTTCTTACACTTTGCATAAACCCCAGACGCTGAATAATAGTGGAAATTCAAAATAAATGGGTCTAAGGTAAATCAATTTCGGTTTAATTAATTTATTTACTTGAATATAAATGAGCATTGGAGATTTATATTCGTGTCAACAACTTTCAAAGCACAACGTTTGCTTATCTTACTTGAAATATGCGCTTAAGGGTTTTATAAAAGCGTTTAAGTATTATTGATAAAATCTTTAATATTTAAAGTATATACAGACTAGGAGGGACCTTTGTTCTTGAGGAATTTCATCGATAATATTAATCTCAAATAATTACTCTGTATAAAATTTAAACCTGAAAGAAACAATGAACGGCTCATCCCCATGAAGAACGAAATATTTTCGTACTTATTTTTTGTTATATTTCAGTCAAAATAACTTCAGAATTACAATGAAGTATACCCTGGACTATACATGATAATTAAACCCGACTCGATGAAAAAATTGACTGGCGTCAGTGAGATGCATAGTGTTACATACAAAAACTTACCTCTTATATAATGTCCATTAACATTTGTCAGTTGCCCGTCTAATATTACGCAATTTGCCAATATCCGGATTTATACTCGAAACGTTTTTAAATTTCTCGGCAATAACAATACCAGGGTCAACTTCTGTAATGTCATATTTACATTGTTCAATAAAAATAATCCGTTTGGTTGTAATTTTCCTACAGCATGTGTTAATACCATAATTTTCATGTATAGTGTTTGACATGTGCTTTGCTAAATTGCTCCCGACTTGCTATAATACAACTGGATTCTCAAGAATCTAAATTAGTATTAGAGATTTAACCTTGTCAAGAAGTTTAGGATAATAAAAAGGTGCTTGCAGCCATGTTCCTCATCTCGTTATTACAGGCTGTAGTGGTGTGGGAACTTCTGAGCGCACTTTGTCAAATTCTTGATTACGTTTAGTCGTTTTCATAACAATTTTTTTTTGTAATTTCAATTAACTTTTTAGACGTCGGAATAGCTACTTCGAACTTTTTTTGCTACATTATGGTATGAGTGCAGTAAACAGAATATATGCAATAAATTTGGACGCATTAATTTTAGTGATGCACCTACTTTATACATATATGCAGCACCACATTAAAAAGTTTTGTTTCTGTATATTAAATTTATTCATTGCTGTCAGTACAAGAAGTTCGACTGCGTTAAAATTATTGTTTTCCAATCTTTTGTGGGAAAGTGGCAAATAAATTTCAATAATACGAATATAGAGTTTCTTATAGAGCATATATTATCGTTAGACAAATAAAATTACTAATTGGCCATAGAAATTATTTGATGGAACAACGAATCGGACATTGAGAGTTTGTTTTTCGAATTCCTGTACAAAATCTATAACGCACGTATTAATGAACAAAGGCAAGTAATCAATGTATTTGTTATTGTGTAACTGTAATATTTTTACTCTAAAAACTCTTTGAAGCAAGATGCAATAAATCAATTAAAACAACATCCAAATGATTTTCGTTCCTACATATAGTCCTATTTCACTATGTTTAAAACAAGTTTTTGAAACGAATTTCTTTACGCCACTCACTAATACCCAGAATTCCTAGTTAACCTGGGCATTTATTGAGTGAAAATTTATTTTTTATTATCATTTAAATACGAAATTGAATCACAGATGGATATGAATTGCCAGTGGCCTAAAAATAATAATTATTTTAATGGTTTGAAGAAGTAAATAGATTTTTGAAATTAAATGGCTTATAATAATCAACACGATAGGTAATACAACCCCCACATCCCTGAAAACACTTCAAGTTGCCATAATAAAAGAAATTAGGCTGATGAAGCGCCAAAAATTACAGTAGGTGCATTATGGCATATTTTCGAAAATTTTATGAAAATTAATAGATTAAATGAATTTCGTAAGTTTGCTTTGTGAGGAAGAATATATGAGGGATGAGTTTAACAGCATAATAATAAATTAACTATGATCTGCGCTTCCTCTTGTTATCAACGGAATTAAAAAAGTATTCGCAGGATTATTATATCAAACTTAATTTTTATTATTTTCTACGTCAATAAAAATTAAGTTAAAAATATTGCACATTAATTTTCAGCTAAAGTAACTCCCAAAGTCTAAAGTATTAATCTCAACATCCTATCATGGTAGTTAATGTACTAAAAAGGTGTTTAGTTAGTCTTTTCAATTTAAACAAATAAGAACTTTAACCCTATTATTGCAATGGCTATATAATATCTTTCATTTATTGATTAATAATCTTAGAATATATCAAATGGCATAATGTGCTTTTAAAAGTAATAAAAGTTTATGCAACTGTCATTAGAATTAGTTATACTCTTTGTGATATTGGCGCATTCGCCAGAACTAATGGTTTTAAATATTTTATAAAAGAAAGTAAAGTAATACCTCATAATAAATGTATATTCCTCCTCAACAGTTCACAGATGTTCAATAACATCAAAATTAATGAAAGTAATATTAATAACTGTAAATAGTTAGGTATACATTATCTAACAAAAGTTCTTAAAACTAATCTAAGCGTATAGGCAAAACTAGGGGGCGTACCAAATGCTCGTAATGGCAATGATTTATAGCATTCCCTTGTCTGAAATGCTTGTTTTTCCGAAGCAGAATGGATATAAAGATGTTTTGGTAAAAAAGTCTATGTATTATTGTTATGTGTCTATCTGCCATTTACTACTGTACTTCTTATATTCATTGTTGACAAATTACTTCATACTTATCTTTTTCTGAGAAATTGTCTAGCAATTTTTTTATTTGTAATATAATTTATATAATAAATATATTTCAATAATAATTATTACCAACATTACAAAGGGGGGTAAATATTCTATACAAGGAAACTAAATATGTTTTTATTTTAACTATAAAATGCTAGTGATTATTTTACTACTTCAAAAAACGCATCACAGAAAATTATAAAAAAATTCCTTTCAAAACAACTACTTCCCCGGCTATATACCGTAATGAACGCTGGAACTTAAAATAGAACTAGCACATTATGTATAGAACAGTACTGTTGTTTTTAATTTTAAAAAATATCCTGTTCAACAAATCTTTGAGACTTTAAGGTCCAAACGCATGTCTGTGAATGGTTTAAAGTTTTAATGTAACTGCTATATTGGTATGGCATATGTTTTATTCGTTTTTGTTTGTGTTGGACAGGAGAGTATTTAATTAAAAATAATATTAATATGGCATTTATACTGTACATAATGTCCTCACTTCTTTATTATAATACAATATTCATCTAGCCGAGAAAGTATTTGTTTTAAATGTGGTAAATTTCTATTGATCTATGCTACGTCTTTTGTAAAACTGTTACTGATACTTAATAATTTCTAGTGAAAAAAATCTTTTATTCTTTTAATGTATTACCACCCATAACATAATAATAAGAGTAATAAACACTAAACACACCACATGAATTGGACAATAGTGCAACACAATGATTATTGATAATTTAAACCTTCACGTCCCTCCCTAGTGGCTAAACATCTTACTTTGATGAACGCGTAATGCTTAAATGGCTTTAATAATCAATAAAAATAAAAAGAGTAATACTGCTGATGCATCAAAAATTACATTACACTATGTGATATTTTCGAAAATTTTGACAGAATTAATAGATTAATGAATTTTATTGGTTTGCTTTGTGAAGAAGAAATTGTGCCTTATAATATGAGGTACAGCTTAACAACTAATTATGTTTTGTGTTGTCGTGTTATCAACGTAATTAAAAAGTTGACGTACCTAATTCCCAGAGTACCGAATCGAATTTAATTTTTTCTTTTGCCTCGTTAATAAGAAATTTGAAATTTGCAGATTAACTTTCAGCTGAGTTAAACCTAATATACAGTCTGAGGTTTTAATTTCATCATCTTATAATAGTAGTTAATGCGTAAAAATATATTTTCTCCAATTTAAACAAGGAAAAATTGGAAACCTATTGGTATTACTGTATAATCTCTTTTTGAAAAAATAACACACAAATCATACAACATGTTAATTTAATACTTCAAGTTAGTTCTTAGAGTAAATTAAATCCCAAAACGTTCTCTGAAAGGCAATGAAATTTCGAATAAATTGTCTTAAAAATCATCTGTCCGTATGTGATATTGGCGCATCCGCCAAAACTGATGATTTAAAATATATATTTTGGTAAAAAAAATTGTATCAATCCTAGTGTTACTGTCGTGTCTAATAGTGTTGAAAATGTATAAGTAATGTAATGTATCTCATAATAAATTGATATTCCTTCTCCAGAATTGAGATATTCGATAACATCCAAATTAATGAAAATAGCATTAACAACTCTAATATTAGGTTTGGTATATGTTTTCTAACAAAAATCCTTAAAACTAATCTAAAGCACACAGGCAAAACTAAAAGGCGTACCAAGTGCTCGTAATTGCAAAGATTTATAGCATTCCTTTATTAAAAAAGCTGGTTTTTCCAGAGCAGACCAGATATAAAAAGGTTTCGATAAAAAAGTCTATGAACTTATTATTGTGCCTATCTGCCATATGCTACTATATTTCTTATACTCATTGTCGACACAAATTACTTCATCTTGTAATTTTCTGAGAAATTGTTTTATAATTTTCTGACCTAATATGATGTGCATTAATATAATGCAATAATGATTATAATAAAATTATAAATGCAAATTCCTTCCCTGGTAAATATTCTATACAAAGAAACTAAGTATGTTTTTGTTAACTAGAAAACGCTATTGACATTTTTTCTACTTAAGAAAAACTTATCACAGAAAGTACAAATATACATATTTGTGAACAACTACCTTCTCGGCTGTATGCGATGACGAATACTGATTTACAAAACTACTATATTATGTAGAGAACAGCTGTAACAATAATGTCATTTTTAACTAAAAATTATTCTGTTCAGCAAATCTTTGAAAATTTTAAAATTAGCCCTCCTAATAGGATACATCATAACCTTGTAAATTTCATTCTCGAGGTTGATTCAACTTAGAATTAAATTCTGCAGCTTTTACCGACAGAGAACCTTTCTGTAAAGGTATTTTATTTCATCCACCCTGTCTTTAATTACGGTGATGAAATAAGTCACTATTTAAGATTCTTCAAACGGAATTCTTTAACGATGAAACATTTTTGAAAGAAGAAAACTTGTGTTAATTTGCAAACTTTCCTTGTGTGCTTTAAATGAATTTTCATAGCTACTGTATGAGTGAATGTTTCAAAACTTAGTTGAACTAAGATGCAGATAAGTTTATTATTCGAATATGACGTAAAACAGTTGTTGGATAATTGACATTTGAAATATCATGGTTTCACTATAGTTACTTAACGTTAAAAATATTTTTATGGATGTTTCATTAATGTTGAGACGTAAAATCAATTCGTTGGTTTTATTCGTTGTCATGAACAAAATATTTCACCACCATTGAACAGACCCAAACTTATACCGACGTAATTTTTTGCAAGCTGGTAGAAACTTATGCTTCATTTGATGACACCCACAAAATTACATTAGAGTAAAACATAAGGCTACCGTGAAAATCATGCTAATATTAAAGAAAGGGCAAAGTTATTTGGAAAAGCTGTTCAGAATACAAAGTGTCTTCTCGGATGAAGGTATTTTTAAAATTTTTAAATTATTTTTATTATTTAGCAGCTGTTTTGTATAAGCTAATTCCAAAATTAAAATTTCAATAGCAATATTATTTTTAATAAAGATATAATAAAAATTAAAATACCAATACCATTGAGAGGGTAAAATTCATTTACAAGTAGTAATAAGAACCAAAAATAATAGTAAGTAAAGTCTCACTTTATTTAGTTGAAGATTAAATAAATAAAAAGTAAATAAAATTGTCCTACACACTTATTAATGATTTATAAATTTGTATCACACAAAGATAAATGATTAATCTTTAATTGCGATTGATCACTAGTAAAAGATTTTTACGAAATATATGGAAATCCTTTTTGAGACCGTGCGTCGCGTATACCATCAGAGACCGGTTTCTGGTTATTGCTTTCATCAGTGCGAAGTAGGTATACACGACGTCAACAAAGAATCATGTTTGTATGTGAAAATAAAGTAAAGTTTATACGAAGTCAATTGAAATTGGTCATTGTTAAAGCACAGGACTGTGCGCACTTAACTTGATATTTTGTCCTACGTATTTAGCAATGGTATCGAGAATCGAATAGTAGTTGAAATTGTGCAGGCGAGTCCGAGACTGGCAATGTAATCAGCCTGAATGAACCATATACGAGTGCACGTGTTTAAAGATAATAAAACGGACAGGCCCACTAGTATAAAAAAACTCATTAAATCGTTTCTCAACAATTACGTAGACTTGTGAGATGTGCCGGCATTGGCTATGTTTTGAGGACGTTGGGCGACGATTGGCTGGGATCAGGATATTCGTCAGTCCGGTTGGTCGGTGGATCGGTGGGTGTTTGAGTTTATATCAGTCAGTAGTCAACGTGCAGTCGATGTTACCTAGTTATTTATTACATTTGTCCAGTGCAGTGCAGAAATACCTATTATAATATCAAGTGTGGTTTAGTTTATACTTAGTAACTTAGTGTTCATATTGGTAAATATTTATTACTACATAAAAGGTATTTAAGATATTGTATTATTTACTAATTTACCATGGCTTTCTGGAGACCATTTGAAACAGAAGATAATATAATAACGACCGAAAATCCCGAAATAGTTGAACCTGTTATTGTCGAGGAAGACGAAATAAATTTAGAGTTTCAAAATAACGATTTACACGTACAAAGTCAACGCATTATTTTAAATATATATGAACGTTTAAAAAGCGAAAATCGTGAAAAATGTGAGAAAGAAATAATAGAACGTATTAACGAATTAACCAAAATATCAAAATCAACAATTTATCGTGTAATTAAAAAAGGAGATGTTATAGATCACGGTACAAATAGGAAACGGAAAAATATTGATGATGCTACTAAAGATGTAATACGGCGTATAATTTATAATATGTATGAAAAAAAATATAGTTCCTACGTTAAAAATGATTCGAGAAAAATTAAGCGATTATCCTGATTATAATTATAGTTCTTTAGATACACTACGAAATGTTTTATTAGAATGCGGTTTTAAACATAAAAAACTTGAGTCGTATGGTAATTATGGAATCGCGACGTATAGTAGCACTTCGGGTAGATTATTTGGAAAAAATTAGAGAATATCGTAAACTAAACAGGCATATAGTGTATCTAGATAAGACTTGGCTTGACACGCATGATGTAGTTCAGTATGGTTGGGTAGACGGTTCAAAGAATTGTGTTTTAAATACTCCGTGTTCTAGAGGAAAACGCGTTATCATACTTCATGCGGGAAGTGAAAACGGGTTTGTACCTAATGCGTTGCTCTTGTCGGCCAAAAAAAATATCGCAATCTTCTGCAGACTATCACGAAGATATGACAGCCGATCTATTCGAAAAATGGTTTTCAGAACAGCTTTTACCAAATATTCCGCCTAAATCGGTAATTATATTAGATAATGCTTCTTATCACTCACGAATATTAAATAAAATACCAAACATTAGTACAAGAAAGGAAAACATTTTAAAATTCATGAGAGAAAAAAAATATGGAAATTCCTGTAAAAGTTCCAATAAAGCGCGAATTACTGAAAAGAATAAAAGAACAAAATTTCAAAAAGGAATATGTTATTGATAACTTATCTAATATACACGGTCATACACTTTTGCGCTTACCTCCGTACTATTGCATATTTAATCCTATCGAGATGGTTTGGGCAACTTTAAAAGATCCTTTGCGAAAATGTAATGACTCTCCAACGTTAAGCGCGGTAGTTGATCATATAAGAGAAGTAATAAATGACCTCGACAATACTGATTTATGGAAAAATTGCGTTCAGCATGTAATTAATAAAGAAAATCAATATCCAACACTACCCCCAATTGCGCCGATTATAATTCAACCGGGTAATGATTCCTCTTCAGAAAGAAAAGATTCGGACGCGTCAACGTTTAGCCTTTAACTTTTTTAATATACATATATTTTCAGAACAAAATATTTAGATATTATATTAGGTATGAAGTTTACTTTTTTTATTGTTACATTTCTTGGAATATATTTTATTTAGTTGACAAGAAATTTTAATTTAAGTTACTTTATTCTAGAGACATATTTTAATTTTGTTTTTATTTGTGTTTTATCTAAACAAATATTTATTTTTGTGGTACTAATTCTTTGCTTTGGTTAAGAAACTTACATTTTTATTTTTATTTTAGAAGAAACTTTAATTTTATTTTTTACTATATAACATCCTTGCCCCTCGCTAATCTAACCTGTCCCATTCCCTCATCCTGGCAGGGATATGTTCATATCTTCTCGTTGGTCCTTGCTGAGCAATAACATATTTCAATATACCTAGTATGGGTTAACTTTAAAACTAAACCCAATAAATTTAAATATTTAGACTTTATATCTAAAACTGATGTAATATTTCAAAAATATTTTATTGGCGAAGTGAACAAAAATAGCCTATCTAATAAACAAAAAAATAATAAAAATTAATATAATTTTCAAAAAAGTATAACATTTTCTTATGACAAGCATTTCTATTTACCTCCGCCCATGTACAATAAAGAGATGCCGACGGTTTTTTCAGGCTTTTAGTTTTTATACGGTTTCAATTGGCTTTGTACAAACTTTACTAACAATTTAATGGTAACTCTATCTACCAGTGGTAATCGCAATATAATAAATGAAAAACATGCTAGAGGATTACGATGTTGGTACCTTACTTAGTATTATTATCGGTATTATTTATCATATTTATAACTATTTGTAAAGTAAGATTATTATAATGTTATAAATAGCTAGTCGGTGTGACTAAACAAGAAAATCACAATGAGTTTAGAAACTAGTTCAAATAAAAATATAATGTGTATTGAATTTTATATTTAATAATTGAATTGTTTTAATTTGTTAGTAATTCTAAACAACTTTTGTAAATTACTCTTTTCTATATCTTCAACACTGAATTCAGTGTAATTTTATAAAAATCAATTAAAATTAGTAGGATCATCCGAAATTTAGTGAACATCCCTAGAATTATATAAAAGTCTGTGAATAACTCTGATATTACCTCAAGTTCTTCCACTAATGATTTCTTCCCATCCTCTTAATTTTGTCACACGCAGTTCTGAAATCAACCGCAATCAGACTTTCTTTTCTATCCTCTATAAAATCTATTAATTAACGAAACGAAATTAATCGCTTCAAAGTCAAAGAAGACGGAGCATTTCATTAAACTGTTACAAATTTAACTATCATATTTTTTGCAATGAGAAAATTCTATTAAAAATAATGTCAATGTAAACAAAAGTTTAATAATAAAAGAGCAAAAAACTAATTTATAACGTTCCTAAGGACTCAAATGCACTAAAATGTCTGTGAATAGATTGAAAGCAGGCACGCAATTTAATTCTATTTAGTCCTGTAACTGTTACCACATCGAATTAATATAATTATTTTCATGTTAATCTTAAATAATTCGAAACGTTTTCATTTCGTGGAGAGAACAAATAATTAACAAACTACAACAATTATAAAAAGGCTCAGATAATAGGAAATTATTTGTATTTTTACCAGAGAGTTAGTTCCATAAAGACAATCATTAATTAAAAGTTAAACGAAGTAGGCGAATACCAAGCGATTGAAAATAACTTTTCCCAGTGCTTTTGATTAACGTTTTTGGATCCTTTCATATACATATGTACAGGATGTGTCATAAGTCACGTCCCATCCGCAAAATTTAGTTTTGGTAAAATAAGTCGAAATGAAAGAATAAAATAACGTTCTACTTCGACATCGTTATTGCGTTATCATCAAAATAATCACAATTTTTTGGTCTAGTAGGCTTGAATCCTAAATCAATATCTAACTGTCAATGTGAGTTATAATCTCTCTCTAACATTCAAAGCGAAAAATTTTAGCAGCGATTTATAGATTTAAATTGGATATCTGCTGAAAACGGAGCCTCTGTCATCTGCTCATAAAGTTAACCTCAACTTTATAAATACATGCAGTGTGGAAATTAAGTAACGCATAAATTCAGTAATTCCGTTGATATTAATTTTTTGGAAAAAATCTCGAAGGGGTATAGCGATTTTAACTTCAGCAAATATTTTCAGTCTATTTTCAGTTTCTTATGTCATATATTTTTTTAAGTTATGACGTCATCGACTTTTTTTAAATGACAACCTATATTTTTTATTATTGGTTTTGGTAGTAGTTTTTATTCCGGTTTCGACTGTATAAAATGTTCACTATGTTATTATTTGAAAAAATCGAGAAAAACAGTCTTAAAGTTCAAATAACAAAAATTCATTAAATTGGGCAAATTCATCTAGTTGCCTAAGTTTGACAGAAAGTTATCGACGGCACATTCGTTTTTATTTTGAAATTATACAAATAGTTGAAAAATCGAACTAATGTAATACACCGGCAACTAGATAAATTTTCCCAATTTAATGAATTTTTGTTATTTGAACTTTTAAGACTGTTTTTCTCGATTTTTTTCAAATAATAACATATTGAAAATTTTATACTGTTGGAACCGGAATAAAAAGTACTACCAAAATCAATAATAAAAAATATAATTCTTATAAAGAAATACACTGCTTTTAGATGAATCAAATAAACTGCCTAAAAAGCCGAAACATATGTAGAGTGTACATATGTTTCGGCTTTTTAGGCCTTTCTCAAGAGCATTACAGATAAATACTAAAGTTATGAGCACAATTTACCTAATATATAAAAACTTTCACTAATCTGGTTAAAAATTACAGGAAATTCCCTGGGTAATAAAACCAAATGTATACCTACTCGGAGTATAATCTACTGGGCGATTCTTAAAACCTTATCTATTATAGGCGTGTTGACGTAGTTTTGCTGGTCATTGGTGGTACAAGGGTTGCTTTTAAGGGATTTTTTTATTTCTAATTGTTCTAAAAGGTTTAGGCGATTTCCTTTTCTTTCTGTATGGATTAAATTTATATTCTCTGTGTCTATAAAATGATTTTTATCAATGCAATGTGTTGCCATTCCTGTATTCTTATTGTTATTTAGAATGGCTTTTTTATGTTCTTTAACCCTATCAGCTATACTTCTACCACTTTGACCAATATATACAGCATTACAATCTTTGCATTTAATTTCATATACACCTCAATCCAGTGTAATAAAAAATATAGTCGATGACATCATAACTTAAAAACAAATGACATAAGAAACTGAAAATAGACTGAAAATATTTGCCAAAGTTAAAATCGCTATACCCCTTTGAGATTTTTTTCCAAAAAAATTAATATCAACGGAATTACTGAATTTATGCGTTACTTAATTTCCACACTGTATAACGAATAATATACGATCGGCAAGTATATTAACTAACTGAAGATAGCTGTAGACACCAAATAATTTAAACCATACAGCATTTTAAAATAAATAATTTTTTAATTGGGATTTAAGTTTTAAAAATAAGGATTATAGAAAATAAATGTTAAGATATATTTCAGTTAGACAACGATGCAATTAAATCGTTTACTACAATAAGCATACAACCCATGCAAATTAATAACTTACCTCTTTGCAATCCCATTTGGGACTTGTACATATTGTCACCACTGATAAATTCTGGGGTCGGTTTAACCACACTACGGATATTTCAGTTAGACTAATCCACGATACTGCAGTGAAATAATAATCACTGCAACAAAAGCTTGTGTTAGCTCTTTGTAACATAAATTGTAATAGTTAGATATAAAGCACATAAAGCATGTAATTAATAATAAAATGCTACAATTTAATTTGTTTAATAATTTCCAATGATGAAAGGTCGTTATATAGTAATAAATTATGAAACAAACGAAAAGTGGTATAAGACACAGGTTGAAATAAGACAACATAAAATACGTAAATGTTCTTTAACTTTACAACAATACATAGCAAATGAATATCAATATCAAATATATACCAAAAAATCGATGATTTATGGATGACATTGTTGGAGAATAAAGAAATAATCATAAAGAAATAGCTTTAAAATGACATAAAATAAATCATAAATTTAAAATATAGTGTGCAAAAAATTTATGTAAATTAAAGTAATAATAATTTCCAGACCACAATTTAAATACTAAGTACAAATTTTTTTTGGGTTATTAGGTCCAATGTAATTAACACACTATTGTATTAACTTGTCGACGTTTCGGTATAATTTATTACCATCCTAACGAGATTATTTTTTTTAGCACTGTTAAATTTACTGTAGATCACACTTATTCATCCCTTATCTACAGTAAATTTAACAGTGCTAAAAAATAATCTCATTAGTATCACAGCCTCGACGAGATTTACACATGTTTCAAGAAATATATAAAAATTTTTCATTTCTGTATGCGTCAGTATACTGAGTATTTTTTTCAATAAACGCAATATTATAGTTACCAAGTATGTTCCTGCCATTATGTTTTTTATACACGAGAAACACTAAATTTTAATGTGAGTATTTGTTTATAATTTTTATATATCACTAACCTATAACTAATTCTAAATAATAATTGAAGTGCCTAAAATAAGTACATGTTTTCTACAATCTGTTATAGAATAATTAATTAACTGTTCAATATTATTTCCTCACTATTAGTTTGGATTAGAATTTATCACCCATATAGGTATAGAATAACTTACAGTCAACTTATTTATATCTTACAGTGCCCTGAGGATGGTAATAAATTATACCGAAACGTCGGCAAGTTAATACAATGGTGTTTTAATTACATTGGACCTAATAACCCAAAAAAATTTGTACTTAGTAAATTAAAGTATTTTACTTCGATATGAAAATAACTAATTGTTTAAAATGACAAAAATTACTGAACTAATTATTAAAATGCACGGAGGAAGTTGAGTAAATCAAATTGTAATTGTATATATAAATATATGTATTGATTTAATTTAGAATATCTTAAAATCTTCAGTGACTCTAATTTATTTAAAATTAAGTCTGTTAATTAAATGTAGAAGGTATATCAAAGTAATTTTCTATAGTGAAAGAATGATCAGATTCCAGCAATTGATTCACAAAATATGAGAAACTTGATTCAAACATATCGGATATGTTCTTTTAACTTGTTTTTAAGTTTCGATATGTTGTTCCTATATATACATATATATTATCAGAGTTACCTGTTAATTTGTAAACACCACACACACACATGCTATTTTGTCAGTTGTTTTATAAAATATTTCAATAGATGTAAATAATCTGTCAAAGACCGGTAGCTATATTAGAATTTCGTTAGTAGTAGATATATAATAAAATTAATTGTGTACGTGCCATTTTTTATTGTTCCATTGTAAAATTTAATAAACCCGTCTAATTAGATAGCTCTCATCCCATACTTGCGGGTTAACCGGAAATGTGTTATTATTACAATAAAAACTAAAACGAGGTTATATCGACTGAAATAACTAAAATGACCAATTAAACATTTAAATCCAGATATCTCAAAAGATACATAAAAATAATCAACAGTACAGTATTGCATATTGCTAAATTCAAAAATAAATATAGTTGAAAAAAACTAAAAAACACGCTTTTAAAGCACATCAAACTAAAAAGTGAAAAATTACTAATTTAAACTGAAAACAATAATGAACGAAAAATAATAGTATTATTGTGAAAAAAGCGTGGGGCGCTCGATATACGAAAAATATGGCACAAAGTGCCCCACGCTTTTTTCACAATAATACTAGTATTTTTCGTTCATTATTGTTTTCAGTTTATATTAATAATTATTTTTCACTTTTTTAGTTTGATGTGCTTTAAAAGCGTGTTTTTTAGTTCTTTTAAACTATATTTATTTTTCAATTTTTAGTTTGATGTGCTATGAAAGCGTGTTTTTTAGTTTCTTTTTAAACTATATTTATATTGCTTATTGATGCTGATATTATAACATATTACGATCCATCAGATACTTCTGAAAAAAAATATTTTTTTTCAGCCATAGACGGGATTTGAACTCACGCCCGAGGAGTCCGTCGTTTCGCGTCGACTAAGACTTGCGCCTTAGCCCGCTCGGCCAACGAACGAACTGAGAATCATGGAATGTACTAACAGTAATAAGCCACTTGCTCTCACGCAGAGGATACGTGAGGAAAGGAAATTATTTAATTCTGGCGATCCTGATCAGGATAATGATATAAACTTATCAAATTATCGTATTGTTACCGGTTCTTCGTAAGTGTACAAAGTTTCAATTAAATCTGTCCGTTTAAAGTGGGTCAAAATCGAGTCCAAAGAGTCGGTTACAAACAAACAAACATACAAGTGAAGCTAATAAAAGCGTGTTAATAAGGTCAGCTGTCAAAATTTGAAATAAATTATTCAATTTCGAGAAAAACGGGAAGTAAGAAATTATTGTGATGTATACTGAATAACTCTTAATTGCCCCTCCCCCCCCCTAAAATTTGTGATTTAGAAATTTTATTTTTTGATGTTCAATTGCTTTTCGATGTATATTCATATTGTCTGGGAAAATAACTTCCACATTTGAAATTGTTCCTACGTCAAATATAAAGCCAAAAAATCAAGTGAGCCATTTAAGTTAATCATCCTGTACATCAATGAAAATTTCATTGTCGGAAAGCAGCAATTGCCCCACTAAAGTAAACTTGTTCGGATGGGGAGCTACACATTTGAAGACAACGGACACATAACCAATATCCAAGTATGCAGCTATCAATTTCATCTTTCGAAAATGTTTCAGTTCTTCGATTGGAAACCCGGGACTACTGAACAAGAGCCAAATATTCTTAACGCTGGATCATAGGATCGTATTAATGATTCGCAAATAGTATACTTATAAAGGTTGCGTTTTAAATTACTTTTTCAATATTAAATTTTCATTCTTGTAAAGCACAGATATAAATGTTTACTGGCCGAAGAAATGTTTTATACTTTTATTTTCACATAAAAATAACAAATATCCCACATTTTCCTTGGTAATTCAACATCTTTCTATTCAAGTGCCAGTTTAAATTTATTGAAGTATAAATTGAATTGTAGTGCTTCCACCCACAACTCCACTTTACATACATTAAATAACTTCACACTCTGTGAAAACCTCAAGCGGTACAGGTTAAGAGGCATATATTTTTAATTAGTGAATTAACGGAAACCACTTACAACACTGTAAAAAATTAATGAGTCTTCTAATTAAAGTTCTAATCTACACTAAAGAACGTAAAACAAAATCTGTTATGAATTGCAATTAAGAAAAAAGCATTGTAACTTAATTTGCTTTCTAAGAGGACGGATGTCTCCATTTTGAATCACAAACGGTATTAATTGAAAGGTAGTATTTTTATTTGAAACTAATTCACCGAAGAAATATATTGCGCTACTTATACAAACTCGACATAATAATAACTTTTTTATTTTTATCTGCCACTGGGGAGTACGCATAAATTAGAACTGTTCTACAATTACAGAAGAGCTATTTATTTCTTTTTCCCCTTGTCCTTATCTGCCTCGAAATTACTTTGTCTATGTAAGAAAGAAAATAAGTTTCAAGTTAAATAATTTAGATATTCTTTCCTCAACTTCTTGATTAATTACAAACAAAATAATTCCATGAGGTTTTACTACTCATTTACAACTGCTCACTAATTTCAAGAGCACAAGTTTTTTTAAATTGGTTCAAAAAATGCAGGAAATATACTCCTATATTGTAAAACTTGTACGGAAATGGTAGATTTATAATACGTGTGTGAAAATTACAACTAGATATGTAGTCAATGGCTGCAATCACACGGCTATTGCCAAGACCATTTAGCACGAATTTTTTTCAATAACAATAATAATAATAAATAATATACTTTATTTAAGAATGATATATACACAATACATCATACAAGAAGTTCAGCTTAGCACAGCAAGCTGTGAAAGCTGTTCCTCCACTTAACCTAAAAAAACTGGCAAAAAAAATTCAAAATACAAATATCTAATATACACAATTCCTTAAATTAATGAACATGAATTGCACTTACTTTTAGTTATTAAATATTTAAAACATTCACCGCAGAGAACCAGAAGCATTTATTCGACAGATTTTATCATCCGTGGCTTGAGGAGTCTTCCGTCATCAGATTTTACTGTAAAAATCTAACTTGTTTTTTATTTATTAAAATTAAAAAACCACAAGCAGGCTCCTACGGACGTAGGTTGTCTAAAAATAAGAAATTAAACGTTTATGCAAAAGAACATCATCGTCTGAGATCTTCGAAGACAAGGTAAGAAATTGACTTACATTTTTTCAAAGTAACTTTTTTCACGAGGCTAGGTTTGTTAAGATGGAATCTCGACCTCGGGTTTATATTAGAAAATTTAACTTGTTTTAAAATTAAAGCTTCATTTGACTTAAAATTTATTTATTGAACAAAATTTGGTTAGCTCTAAGTTTCCGGGTGTTTACTAGGCTGCCATAAAAGTTTCAGAATTTATTGAAATTTTTGAGTTTTAAGGATCGACTTTTATTTTTACAAAAAATTAAATTTCATATAAATCATTTTGGACGAAATAGACGAATTAATTTTTAAATTTTTAATAACATTCGATTTTTTTTTCACCTTTCTCTTCTTTTCTTTTTGTTATCAAAATTCCCCGCAAAATTTATTCCAAATTATAAGCCAACCATCAGTATATTGCGGCACATTATCATATACAAGAAATATCATTAAACATACCCAAGAATAAGCCGAGTTGGATATTCCCACTACACAATTCTGTATTATTTAGAGGCGAGCTTTTTACTATGTAGTTTGGCTCGTCGTAGCATCATCAAAATTCTAAATTTATGTACACAAATCTTTTACAGTTTATTTTTTGCATTGTTTTAAAGTTTTACATCAACGGCACATGCTTTTGCATTGATTGATTTCTAGTTACTGTTAATATTATATAAGTTAAAATGTTTTATTTTTAGGTGTTGTATTGTTATTTAACGTTTTCTAATTCTAAGCCCGGATCGGCCCCGCTCCGCCCAACCTAACAATTGCCACGTCGCCACCATACGCGTGAATGCTAGGTCAGCAACGGACCGGGTGTTCGGCGAGGGCAATATACATTGTTTTTTGATTTTAATTTCAATGAACTTGTTTTGAATTTGAATTTGCAGGGCCAGAAGAGCGTTAAGTGACAAACATAGCTTCTTTACTGCCTATCGACTCCCGGGTTCAAATCCCGGTTTCAATTCTGACAAAGTCGAGGGGTTTGGTTGTGTGTGTCTACGTTTTTTCAACTGTGTAACCTCTGTCCGACCAGCTTTGGCTTTGGTTTGAGGGTTGTCTAATTTATGTGGTGTGTTTTATGTTTTTTTATGTTAGTGAGTGTGATGTTATGTGTAAAAATATTTTGACTAACAACGTGATGTGTTGTATAATTATTGTTTTATGAACGTGAATACCAAGATTTCCCGAATACTGCACTAGATGTTTCAAAGACTGCAAGGAGTGCTACAATGGAAATACTACCAGAAAAGTCCAAATCAAGATATATGAGTGCACATATTTCTTACACTTTGTAACACAATACTATTTTCCACCTTTACTCCTTGATTAATGAATAGAAAAGTCAAAGAACAAACTTCCATTCAATTGCGTCTCATTGATAACACATCGATTCTAAGTAGTTCTTTTTCAGACAGATTGGTCACTGAAACATTTATGATCAGATGTTTTGACAATTAAGTCTATGTTAAACCTATGTATCTACAATCAAGCGCAAAGTCTATATTTATTTTAAAAGTTGATAGCGTTAGGTCTCAGTATCATAGTATTAGGATATGCAACGACACCTTATCAGACATTGGAGGCATACTGTAGATGTCCTGCGGCCAATACAGGGTGAAAGATGTGAGCAAATTTATACCTCTGAGTTCTGTAGATATGGAGGAAACGAAAATAAGCCAACCGTATTTGCATTTCGATTTTATACAAAGTGTTAAATTATATGTATGTTACTTTAATTACCTCCCTGAAAAACAATTTACTGAATTTATCATTGGTACATAAAGTGCGTACACTTATAAAGACACAGACAACATAAACCCCTGTATCTCGAAAAGTATGAAACAACAATTGTTTGCCTTGCTGACTACAAACAACAACTGAAACTGGAAGTAATCGCAGCCGACAGACCATATTTACTTTTTTCACGAAACCTAAATATGTGTATTGTGTATTGGCTTTTCATTGCCTATCTTTCCAGATTTAAAATGAGAAACATCAGTTACCACAAATATGTATCATGATATGAGGTAAAGTGTATGTTGCAGCTGGATCACATCTAAAGAAAGAATTATTAATTTTATTATTTACTGAAACAATTATCGTATATTTTATCAGGAAACCGAGCTATATATAAATATTAGCTCAAGATTTACAAGATTATCCTTAAAACAAGATTGTTACGTGCTTCGAATCAAGATGAAACATCGCTTGTATAAAAAGCAGAAAATTTTCATGCAGCCTTAAAAAGTTATTAATTAAAAAGTTTTAATAAACAGATTGTAATTCATAAAACTGGAGCCATTAATTAAATCCATCTTGAATGTACAACAAAAAATTTTATTTTTAAACGTACAGGAATGAACTTAAAATCATCATTTTCTTATTTTTGTATAAAACTTTCTGTATTTTGTCTTTACATAAATTTATTTCACAGTTTTATACACTGGTGGTAAATAGTTTCCTCAAATTCGTCGTCCTCTACAAATTCAGAAAATATTATTTTCGTATTTGTCAGAGTAGAATGCTCTGGTCGAGTCTAAGTCACATAATAATTTTATCTTGTTAAAATTATTTAGTACAAAATTATTAAGTTTCTGGCTATTAGCATTAAACTTTTCACACTTTGCTTGAATGCATTTTTGGTACAAAATTCTGCTAAGACGCCATTAATCAAAATGGCAGCGCGTGTGAGTTAAAATAGAAATCACTGGTATTGAGCATGTTTGGTATCATTTAATATGCTTATAGGTTATGGATAATAAAATTTAACAAAAATGTCAACAGCCGGAACTATGTGGAACTTGAAATTACATACAAAATGGTGGAATAGTAGGTCGGAAAAGATGCAAAATTACAAAATCTGTTATTTCTTGTAATTCTCTGCACTTTGTAATTCCGTTTTTTCTGTTGTAAGTAAGTAATTGTTGAAGCACAGTGTCTGTCAAAATGTCCAAAAAACATACAATTTATCTTGTGGATCTAACAGATGTATCATTAACTCATTAACTTAACTGACAAAGATCTCGTGGAAGTTATATTTCCTGTGTCAAGATGATTTCGGTTTTCAGTTAATTTATCCTGCAATACACGGTCATAACAAACACACACCCAGCGACGCAAGCTCATGTACCAATCCTTTATTCCTAGTTCTTTCATATAGAAATAGACCAATGTACTGGGTGGGCAACTAAGAATGGACGCCGGCCATATCTCAGAAACTAATCATCGCACAAGTTTAGGGAAAAATTGTAAAGTGACCCTAAGAAATCGCTAGAAAATATTTTTGAGTTTCTAAAATGGCCGCTAGGGGGCGTAACAGCCATGACCAAACAGAAAATTACGGTTTACTCCATATTTTGCCCAATAAAGTGGCATTAAAAATATACAGTTTTACAATTTTTTTTTATCCCCAAAAATAGGAGATGCCTAAAAATTTTTTTAAATGTCGATTACTCCGATTAGACTTAACGGAATTTAACAAACTTGGTCTCGTTACAAAGGGCTTTTCTTAGTCTATCGAGGGCGCTTTATGGTGTTTTCATTTGATTATTACCGTCGCCGCTAGAGGGCGTTATCACGAAACTTCTTGACTAGCTTGTATACCGCCCACTTGGTTACTTGTACATGGGGGAACCTTTCACGAAATTTTCCAATAACGTATCTGTATGAACAATCTCCGTCACCATAACATTGGATTAAATGTATTCTTTGCTCCGTTGTTAACATTGTAAATTGACAAAATCTTTAAAAGTTACTGACAATGACGTTTTGCTTGACACTAATAATTTATTTTTGTTATGTTGTTATCTTAGAAGATGTGATGATTTGAAACAATTTTCTTAAATAGCATTATATTCTTCATATAATATGAAAGAAATGTATATCACATTATTATAATCACTAATCAACTTAATAGATTAGTTCTTCAGTATAAATTTACAGAAAATTTGTTAAGCCCCATAAGATAGTATTATGAAGATTATTTTCTCATAGGAAGGTTTTGGCCTTTATGGTTTTCATAAAAAGTATTAGACTCTGTATACAAAAAAATTTCGTCTTGAGTTTGGGGGAAGCAGATGCAGGTAAACATTAAGTGAACAGAACAAGAACAGTTTAGTTCCCGTTCTATTGTTCACAAAATGTTTCTACGCCATTTTGTTTCAATAATTCTTTTATAAGAATTTTCCATAGAACGTCTAAAACTTTGCAGCACATATTATTATAATTATGTCAGTTACTGGAAAAACAAATAGCTTGAAAATTTCTAAAATGCTAATAAAATTGACTAAAGAAAACTCGACATGATTCTTACCTATTCGCTAGGACAGGTGGTGGTATAACGGTTTTCATCTTGATATTTGACGTATCGGCAAGATCGGCTATAGTAAGGGTTACCTGGGGATTTCTAGTACCCGGTTTTGGATACCTAAGAGAACGGATATCAGGATACAAGCGTCCATCGTTGGCTGATCCATACCAAGGAAATCTTAGTTCTTCTACCAGACTGTCGTTAAATGAGGCAAATATCAGTAGGAGGCCGTCTCTAGACATCCATAATGCCGAGTTCGTCCCTAATATTTCTTCTGAAATAAAAGAGAAGAAATTTAATCAAGCATATTTGTGTCGATAATGATGATTAAATATATTATTAAATTTAGAAATTAAATTGTAGAGAACATTTTTTATCTCTTCGAGTACATCTGTTTTAAATATTTGGTTTACAAGGATTACGAAATTTTAAAATTTTCACAGTTTTCTTGAAAATTGATATTCTTGGAAATTGACATAGGTATTTAAGAAATAAAAACAGTACATAATGTATTTTTTTTCAGATTTTTCCATTATAATTTACAACTTCTTTTAAATAAACAACTGCTATAAACAATTTGAGAAAATTCATAATTTTTGCAAAAAAAATCTTTGTTTTCTGGAACCCACAGATGAAAAGATGAACAGAAAAATATTTTTTTATCTTCGTTTAAAAAAAATTTTTTAATCATTAAAAGACAATTTTTTTTTTTGATTTTTTCATATCAGTTTTGGTTTCAGGAAAATATAAGAATCTTTTTGCAAACATTACAATTTCTCTCAAATTGTATATAACAATTGTTTATTTAATAGAAGTTGTAAATTATAATGAAAAAATCTGAAAAAGTAGATATACAGGGTGTCTCACCAGGAATTGCATCGATCAATATAGGAAAAAGTATGCACCAGAAAATTTTGAAAATTTAGGAAATCACTAATGGCAGTGTAGTCAATCCAACTAAAATAGTTACAAGCATCGGGTACTTCCGGTTATACTGGAAGTCGATACCAACTTGCTTATTTTAAATAGAACACCCTATATATGTTAGAGTTTTCGAAAAGAGCATAAAATTCTGAGTCAAAAACATGGATACCCTATGCCTAAACCCATCCGTTTCAGTTATATTTGACATATTAAAATAATTTTGACAGGTGTAGTGGTTTACAATAACCTTTATGGCGTTCTTCGTGTAAAAGATACTCATTTGCTCTTTGGCATGCAGAAAGAATAAGGTGAGCTATGCTCTACATTTTAAAGAAATTCAATAATAGTACACCAAGTGTTCCATTTTTGACGTTATATTTTGTAAAATTTAAAACGCGAGAACTTGCTTAAGTCAAATAGAACACCCTGTATTTTTTTACAAGTTATGTATAATTAAATTCCTTTTTTTCTGATATCAGCATTGTCGTGGTTTAAGTTAGAAGTTTTTGAAATATTTGCGATTTTCTTAGAAATCACAGGGTTTCTTCAGTGAACAAATATGTTTCAAACACCATCGAAACATATGCCCATTTCTCTTAATTAAAAACTAAAAATTGCAGTTTTAATTATTCATGACACTCAAAATTGCTTAAATAACTCCATGAAATTAAGAGCTAATTAACTTGTTACATTTAATTGTAGTTTTTATTTGCTCAACGAAAGTTGCCAAGGAAAAATGAAATTAACAAAACATAAAATATGAGTAAAGTTTAACAATTGAGCTGTCTTTCATAAAGTGGAATACTAAATTCGTGGCCATTTCAGTAGTTTTAAATTTACAGCTACGTGAAATTCTCACCAACATCGCTACGACTTTTTAAACTGTCCAACATTCCATAAATTCATTTAAAAACAAGTGAGTGAGAGTTAGTTGTGAACACAGTGGCGTTTATTAAAAATTATCTACTTTGTCTTATTTCATATAGCAGAATAAATGTGTTTCCAATATTCTATGTATATTCTACGTATTTTAGGATAATTTACTTTACGTAGCAATTTTAACAATCGAGTCATTAAACCTATTACTCGGAAAATTTCCGGACGATAAGCTTAATCTTAATCGCCTAGTAATATATTATCGCGGGCAATAAAATTACATAATCAGAATTGGGCCGAGTAAGTAGTGTAAGAATATACATTGTGTCCGTATGGAACAAATTCATTATTTCTTAAACCAAAAACATTTAGAAAAAAATACTCGGACATGTTGATTTTTAATTTAAATTGCGCACCTAATCCCTTACTTATTTTTTTTCGTTGTCACCACTGTTTCCGTTATGACATCATCGATATTTTTTAAAAGGATCACCATATATGTCTCTATTTTTAGATTTTTCTTCAACAGCTGATTCCAAAAATCGGTCACAGTAAGGGTCTAAAATTGATAAGTTGAAAGATACGGCCATTTTGAATATAAGAATTTATTAATTTTTCATGTTTTGTTTGAACAACTGATAGTTACTAGAGCTAACGGTTAGTTAATAATAAAAACAATTTATAGTAAATGTACGAACTTCTTGTTGTTGCTGACAGTACCCTTAACGATGAATAAAGTGTTGTTGAACCTTGTTTTTAGTTTCCTGAGAAATGTTGTATACTTCTGTTCTAATTATCTCTTTTAATTCAGCAGAGTTTTCCGGTTTGATTTTATAAACCAAGTTTTTTAGATAGCCCTACAGAAAATAATGTAAAAGATTGAGGTCTGGTGACCCCGGTGGCCATTCGATGGGTCCACGTCTACTAATCCATCTGTTCAGAAATATTTGGTCAAGATACTATCGAACGCCTGCTTCATAATGGAGAGGCGCACCATCCTGTTGATACCACAGGCTTACGTCAACATTTCTAGGATTAATTCTACTAGGGAATAAATTTAATAACGTTGGGATGAGACAGCCCATTAATAATTGTATATGTGCCGGTCCGTTTACAGTTCCATCGAAAAAATAGGGTCCAATAATTCTATTTCTTACAATTCCCGCCCACACACTTACCTTTTGTAGATACTGTGTGTACTGCTCCCGCATCCATCGAAGGTTTTCCCTTGCCCGGTATCTACAACTCTGACGATTCAGTTCACCATTTAATTCAAAAGTGCATTCAATAATTCAATAATATTTTTTATCAGAAGAGGGTCACCATTACACATATTCATCAGTTTCACAAAATTGTATCCTTCGATCTGAATCATCATCACTTAGTTCTTGCACAAGCTGAAGGTTAAAGGCATGTCATTTTTCTAATTTTAATACTGTATGTACTAAGTTTTAGTAACATCATAATCGCGACTAACCTAGCTGGTATGTGGATTTCCTTCAACAGCAGTAAAATATTTAGCTTTGTATCCTCGTCAGCACCTGGGCGACCTGTTTTCGGTAAATCTTCCACCGTCTTTAAATTTTTTTTTACTTTACGCACTGTCGATTGAGTTACGGGTCGTTCTGGATATTTAGTATTAAATAAATTACATACTTCTTGCATATCCCAATCATCGTAAGAATTTCAATTCTCTGCTTTACAGATACAAACAGGTTATAAATTAAAATAAATTGACAACAATTATTGAGAAACCACTAGTGGGATAAAGTATTATTAAGTGATTCACTATCAAAGACGATAATGATAAAAAAAAAATGAACAAAAACTAGCCTACCTCAAAAATTAATAAAAAACGTGTTCATTTTATTTTTTGCTTATTTCTTTTTTAATGGCCGTATGTTCCAACTTATCAATTTTAGAAAATATCGATGACGTCATAAAGGAAACAGTAATGATGTCAAACAAAAAAATAAAGGATAACGGATTTTTTCTAAATATTTTTGGTTTAAGAAATAATGGATTTATTCCATACTTATCGGACACACTGTATATTTTATTCTAAATTTAAATCATAGAGTTCACTGAAAACCTTAGTATTCTGAGTATGTTTATCATATTATTATATAATAAAAATGAATTTTCACAAATTACATCAAAGTTGTTTAAATGTTGTGTATGTATTTTCGTGGGGTTTAAAATATTAATTAAACCCTTCATAATTAATTAAATAAGTACCTACTGCTTAATTTATTTTAAGACCTGAAACTTTGATAGATTTTACTAATCTAGAAAAAAATTATAAATTTTGATTAGTCTCAAAAATTCTAAAAAAAATGTTCCACCCATTTTTACATACTACGAGAAAGAGAGAAAAATCCCGTCTTTAAATTTCGTAGCAGCTGGAATACCAGGGCTATCCGCTAAATTTTTGTAAAGCCTTATTTAGGTTATCCACCATAAAAAACGATTCAGTTAAGGATAAATCATTATCTTGTAACTGTTCAATAGCATCTGCTAATATACTATAATTCTCATGTATAGTGTGCCAATCTGCTTCAACTTATGGACTTTCAAACTGCTACTAACTTTCCTTGATGGATCTTTTGGGGTCGACTTTGGAAATTTCAAGGAAATGGTTATTATAATTAAAAGTTGCCTGCAATCATCGTGTTAATACCGGTTGTGGATGTTCACTAATTCTTGGGCAGGCTTTGTCTTTAATACGTTTTGTAGATTATACAAAAATCATTTTTCTATTTACTATTAATTTGTTGACATCCGGATAGCTACTGCGAATTTTTTCTGCCCCAGGCTAAAAGGTATGAAGTAGTCAGGTTGATTGTGTTGTATGTAATAAATTTGGGCAAAACTTTTTTTAGTGATAAATCTGCTTTAAGCATATATGCAGCTGCTTTGGTCATAAACATTTTAATTTTACGCTTGTGTATGCTCTTAAAAACTTTTTATTACCAGTTGTTGTGCTGCTTCAGAATTGGCATTTTATAATCTCTTATTTGCGATTAAATACGATATCGTCGATTGCTTTCTTTAACATGAGGAACGTGATGTCATAGTTGTTTTCACGTTCGTATTGGCCATTTTGGAACGTACCTTTTCACAACAAAACAAAAAAAATGTGTCAAGTGCATTTTCTGAACTATTACACAGTCAACATAAAAATAGTCTTGCAAAACCACCTATTACAGAAAGTTTAGTTGGAGATTTTTCATATGATCTTTATTTAAAATATGTCTCTTATAATTATTTGAATTCCAACCAATCGATTTAACGTTCAAAGAAGGCATAGTTTCACCGTCTCATTGTATGTTAAATGGGGAAATTGTCTTGAATTGACAAACGTCATGCACAAATTGCAAAGAGCACTGGCGCCGCGACGGCTAACAATAAACTATCGCGAACCACTTGCTTGCGTTCCCGTTTAGCTGTATGCTACTGCGTTGAATCGCATTGCCCCATATAGATTAACTCTATATTAATAACAATAAATATTTTATATATTTTATTATATATCAATATATATAAAAAATGTCAATTATCTATTTCCTCTTCAAAAATCTTTTTTGTTATTCTTTTTTTCTTCTGTTTTTCCCTTTTCCATGGATACCTCCAATAACTTTTCCTCAGCTTCTGCCCTCAGCGAGGTAAGTAAAAGTAAGTGAGTTGCTACACCCCAACTGTAGTCATAACGCTGTACAAACTAAGACCTGTCAGTTAAGTAAGACATACAGCAGTTAAAGCAATACTAAGACAGGTAGCTATAAACAAAGCTGAGTTGAACCGTGAATATCATTTCAATATTAAAAAATGACCCATTGTTAGAGTATATTATATAATTTTATGGCATAAAAAAACTTTCATCTGAAGAAAATATAGATGCAATTTTATGCGGATGAATGTTTAATAGCTCAGCAGTACTACGTAAATTTTCCGAAGCCTTAAAAAAGTAATATACTTCCTATTCTTACCGCCACTACATCTCTGAGATTTACCTTCGTAAAGCCAGTCGGGCACTCCGTGACTAACAACCCCCGGAACTGCGGTATTTGTTATCCTATATCCCGTGTGTGAGTTTGGGGTTTTCCTGTAGTAAATGTCGTAGTCTTGCACCATGATTAGACCGTGTCCTCTAGGAGCCCACTCTGCCAGTAAGAGATAGGGATGATCATCTTCTTCCGGTATCGGACGAAGTGGGAAGTCGTTCCTGAAATTTATTATGTAGATAAAATCTTAATCTCGTGATAAGTAATAAACTTAAACTCTTTAGACATAAAAATCAGGTTAATAGTTAAGTGGCCGGGAATAAATTTGATCCTAGAATTTATCAGTTTATACAGTGTTTCGGATTTAAATAATTGGATTTGAACATATTGAAGAAAAATTAAAATGTCTAATACATTTATACTTCTGATTTCCTGTTCACTCACTTGTTAGGATGCGGTTGAGGATATACGTGGAAGCGAGTAAGGATATACATGGTGTTACCTAAGTACTTCAAATTCGAAAACTCTCTGCGAGAGATAACCCGCTATGGACAATGACTAAATTATTGAAACGCGGCAAAAACGACATAAAACCACTTAATATTAACGATCAGACTGCACTGGCAGATAAAGACAAGACCAACGATCTGGCGCAACATCTGCACCAGACATACAGTGCCAAAGATAATACCACATAAGAACAGACTGACATCGACGCACAAATCGAACACATCCCTTTTGCCACCAGAGAACTGTCGAGAATAATCATAAAATTGTACTCAAAAACTTAAACCTAACAATACATAAAAGAAATTAATTCCTAATATTTGAGAGGGGGGCACAATACCACGCTGTCGTTGTGCAAACTTATGCACGACGTCATCAGCGGCTTTAACCGAAAGCACAACATAAAAATGCTTCTACTAAACATAGAGAAAGCGTTCGTTCTGTTTAGCATGGGGATCTCCTGACAAAATTATAAAATCTTCATAAATTACCCGTGTATTATATAACTTTTATCAAATCATATCGCTCAGGCAGACAATTTAAATTTAAAATAAATGATACATTATCAGACGCATACGACATACGGGCGGGCGTACCGCAGGGTACGGTACTTTCAACCACGTTATTCAACCTCTACCTTGCCCACCTCCCTGCCCCCCCCCCACCTTACCATAATCTATCTACGTACAATCATTTTACGCACTGACTGCTACGACAAAAATACGATATCACCTTGACTTAATTACAAAATACTACGACCAATGGAAAATAACAGTAAACGAGACAAAGACAGAAACTATAACATTAACAAAAAAATTTACGAACATTAAAACATTTACTCCGCTCACAACTAATAACAAAAACATCACGGAGAGCTAAACTGTTAAATACTTAGGACTGACACTGGATGAACGCTTTTCATTCAAATCACATATTACGAGAACAATATACAAGACATATATGAACCTACACAAACTTTATCTTCTACATTACAGACGCTTCCTATTACTCTACTAGACAACACTAAGACTTATAATGATGTACGGCTGCGTCGGCTCGAACCGCATGTTAAACGACGCCTCCAGGTGACGCAGAATAAATAACTGATACTTGTAACCAACGCACACAGATACACATGGATAGACGACTTACATAGAAACACAAACATGCCACTAATGCGCGACCACATAACAAAACTGTCACAAAAATTCCTTACATCCAACATCTACGCTTCCAACCACAAGACATATAACAGACATACACGGATACCACAATTACATTCACACACAGAGACTGATACATGAAAACTTGCCACTCTACCACCAAATGAACTAAAAACTAACAAAACACGTACAACGACGGACACACAGACCACATTTACAAACCCTACCCATAATTCTAACTAAATATCCCAAACCACTCCCTCAATCCCTTATAATGCATGTACACGCCTTTTCCACTCCTACAACTAATTTACACATTCTTTGATTTTCAATTTTCTGAAACACGTTTTGTCACAGATTTTCCTGTGTAACATACTATAACCGTTAACTAAAACAGTTTATTTCATTCAATTTTCAAAAAAAAAAAAAAACTTACATTAACATCAAACTAAAACGCACTGTATTTGTTTGGGAGAATGGCACCACAGCATAATCTCGAAAAAGCTAGCATGAAACGAGAGCCAAAACACCGGCTGCCAGAACGACCTGTCCGCACCCTGCGCGAGATTTGTCGCCCTATCGGGGCAAAATATTTGGTCAAGTTGCCAAGATTTCTGTAAATTTGCCTAGTGACTTGATTTCTTGTCATGTTTGCTATTTTGACAGAATGTCGTTGCCGTATCACTTGTTTACAAATAAACATGATTTATGACGTATTTACCTATATTAAAAAATACTAGAAACAATTATTCTATGAGAATACAGGCTTTTTCTGGAAAAGTAGTCTCTACAAAATCGCAAATTTTTTGGCCATATTAGTACTCGGCACTAATGCAGGAGGCATAAAAAAGTCCATACGAATATCTGTCTAAAAACCCACAATACAATGGATTTCCATGATAAATATTTTTTTGGAAATTGCGATTCTTCTTCTGAATTATTAACACATACTTGATGAACACCCTGTATAAATATTTAAATTCATCGGTTTTACCCAAAACATCTTAAATGTACCTGTTTGTTTTCAAATAAATATATGTTGCGAGAAATCGGAATTAAGTAAATATGAGTGTTATATGATCTAGAATAATATGGTAAATATAAAAAAAATGTATAAGACATTTAAATCGATTCCTCAATTATTTATAATAACTTGATTTTTCACCATCTCTATAAATTTTGTTATAAAATGCTCCTTAAATATTGAAAACTATTTTTTAATACCTACTGAACAGTTATTTATAAACTTTCTACATTTCAATCTATTTGAATTTTCCATTTCCTTTAATTCGTATTCTCTCACAAAACCGATCAGAAATGTTAAGTAAAAGTAAAAAACTAACCACAGAAAGCGACTGGCGCCTAATTTTTTTATCGTAACGGCCAAATCTAATGAACTAGAACTCATGGCATGTTAAAACTCTTGTCACTCTACGACATCTACATGGAACGAAAATAACTGAAATATGTTAATTTTCTTATTTGGGTGCCTAATAGACCTCTTCAGAATAGGTACATCAGAATTTTTATTTGAGTTACTTTAACTTGGAAGTTATGAAACTTTTTATCGTTTCATAATTAATTCTATACAAATAAAGAAAGCAATTTAATTGAAATAATGTGCATTTGAATAAATCTTTGTCTCATAACGTACGTGAATAAATCTATTCTCTAAGAAAAATATTTGTTTACCACTTTTACCAGTTACTTTTTGTTCCATTAAATCATTTGTAAGCTTGTTCTAAGAAATAAATAATCTTTCCTTGTAAGAATTTTTTTAATTTTAAATGAAACATATTTAATACACTGCAATTATTAAAGTTGGAAAATTATTTGGTTTAGTACAAGGCGTTGTATTTTTAAGAGATTTTTACAAAAGACAGCGTTTTACAGATTTTGACTCAAACGACAAAAAAAGGGCAGGAAAAATTTGTTTAACAAAATCAGAGCCACACGATGGTGGAGCAAAGACCCTTCATTTGTGTTTGAATTTTCAGAGAAAATTAAAAATATTGAAAACTAACTAGTTTGTTACTTTTTTTAAATTTTCTTGTAAGTATACTCAACAGCCGATATGACAAAAAAACTAAATTCATTACCCAAAGTAAGAAAATTGAAACAAGTTTGAGACCATTTTTACTGCCGTAATCATTTCAGAAGACTTGTAATTTTAAAGAGTGGCATGTAGTTAAAAAATTAACATATCAGATAAAGTCCAAGATGTGACGATAATTTTATAAAACTGTGTGAAAAAAGTGTCTTATTTGAATTGAATTTAAAGAAATATATTGTAATATAACTTTTATCGACACTGAAAATGATTTAAAAGACAAAGAGCCAGTCTGTGGAAGAAAATGCATATTAAAACGGCTTTAGATGAATCTGGTAATGTTTCACCAGAGCAAAATTTTAAAATAAATGGTTTTTTCAGTATATTTGATTCTGCTTTAACTAGCATTGAAGAGAGAGTTTAGCTAACAAAGACCTTTATAAAGATTGTGCATGCATGGTTAAATCCAGAAAAATTTAAGGATATTTCCAGTTTTGGTGACATCAGTGAGTTTCCGGAAGGCACTTTTAGTGAACTAATTGGTATTAATGGAGTCAAGATAATGGAATTCTTCCATTATCTTGACAACAATTTGTTGACCAATACAAATACATTGACAGATGAATGTAGGAAACGGTTCAAACAAATAGAACGAAAAACAGTAGAGTCCAACTTCGTGACTAGGTGCTGTTAAACTACAAAAAAATATGTTGTGCCTGATTTATGTTTCTCTTAAGGAGACCATCCGCGGAACCCTGCATGGGACCCTAAACATAGCCCGTCTGACTATGGTTATCACAATACAATTTTCACCCCAGTTTTGTTTATGTGAAATGTATAGATATTTTTATGGATATGAATATGAAAATGGAGAACCAATTAAATTAAATTTAAAGAGATATGAATCATAATCATTTTTTAAAGGGAATGCCCCACAGATTTTTCCATTTTTGGACATATCTTTTCTTTCTGATTACAAATATATATAGGTCAATGGACTTTGCAGTTAAAATATTTAAAAACAAAAAATGAAATTTTGATGTTGCGTTCACTTACATGTATTAAGTCAATTGTAGCTAAGCAGGTATGAAACTGTATAAGTTATGATTCTTACCAATTTTACCCTTACCAGATAAATCCAAAAATACACAAGGTGCTCAACTTAAAAAATACAAGTTTGCTTTAAATCTTGCTAAATTGGTGTTCAAATATTTTTTACTTTCTTATACCTAATATAAGGAAGTAAATTGTGATTTTTTTCGACCTTGAGATTTTGATTGATATATACGTTTTGAACCCTCCTGAATCCATTGTGACTATTTTCCGAATGATATCTGTCGGTGCGTGTGTGTGGATGTGTGTGTGTGTATGTGCGTACGTGCGTGCGTGCGTGCGTGCGTGCGTGTATGTGTGTATCCGCGATAACTCAAAAAATACTAATGGGAGACTTTCCAAATTTGGCAGTTAAGATTGTCAACACCACTTTAGGTGACACATTAAATTTGGTGAATATGGTACCACCTGAAGAGACATAATAAACGAAAGAAGAAGAAAGGTACAATTTCGGAAAAAAAATTAAAAATCTTTTATTGCATTTCTGGACGAATCTCGACGAATTATAATGAAAAAACATAACTTGAAAAAAATAATCTGTCCGCATGTCTGTAGTATTGCGATAGCAGCCACAGTTTTTGAGATAAAGCTTTCAAATTGGGTAAACTTGTTCTAAAGGCCAAAGACAATGAAGTATTCGGTGATGAGTAAAATCGGCCAACTGAAAAGGGGTTCACGGGACACAAACTTTTTTTGTATTTGACTTTACAAAAAAATATGTTTTTGACGAAAGATTATAAATTATGTCTACTATTATCAAGCGAATAAAATATATTTCCGAAGTACTTAAATAAAGCTGATGTAAACTGAAATATTTTACACATTTGACGTCATAAAATGGAGTTAGGATAAATTTAACAGTTTGATGTTTCAAAGGTTTAATTTAGTTACAAAAATGTCAATGTCAACAACAAAAAATTATTAAAGTATTGGATATGAATTTTTATCAAAAGTATCGAATAACGCTGATAATTATTTAAAAACTTTATAGAAACATTTCAAGGTACACTATTAAAATTTAATTGAGGTAAGTGAATAATTAAATAGAATGATTTTTTTATATCAGGATGATATATAAGAGAGTTATGTGCTGGCCACATCAGATATTTTTATTATATTTAGAATCTCCATAAAAATATCGACAAACTTCATATTTTTTGTAACTTTAAAAACAGACTCCAAAACTGAGGTGTAAACTATAACGTTATAATAATCCTGTATCTAATTATATGAGACAAAAGCAACAAATAAAGCAAACAGATTGTTATTTCCTTTCCTTTGATTAGATGGTCTTTTACTATAAGTAAAGAAA
Organism: Rhamnusium bicolor; assembly: GCA_029963845.1. NCBI lineage: Eukaryota > Metazoa > Arthropoda > Insecta > Coleoptera > Cerambycidae > Rhamnusium > Rhamnusium bicolor. Next base: position 101,729 of record JANEYF010004613.1, on the reverse strand, counting down.
AAATACATCTCTGAGCGTAATTAATTGTGATACACAGCTTGGAAAACGGTAGATAACGGTCACTTCACATACGTGAAATCTGCCATGTAATCATCAAGTGAGTTATGATGAGGCTGAAACATATTAGGATTAAGTAGTTGGAAGAGCCGTTACAGGTAAACATAACAGTTAACAATTAATCCGAATCATCAAAGGCGCCACGTTCACATTTATAGGCTCTCTTGAAAACCGCGATAAATGACACATATAGGAACAAACGTTGTAGTTCTAATAATTGCTAGTATCCGGCTCATGAAACTCTTTTATTCCTCGAGAAATATCTATGAAATACTGCAAATAAACGAAACCTATTTCTTCTTGAAAATTGTAAGAGAAATTTTAGGTAGGTGCTGAAATATCTAATATCAATTTTTTTCATACTGTAATTTTTATGGTGAAATATATTCCTAAAAGTATTGCTTTTTGATTTATTATATACCTAAAACTTTAATACTATCAAATTCAGATAAGAATGACAGTATAAAATAAAAGAAACTATATTTATTTATTATTATTTTCATGTTAGGTTTAAAAAAATGTTTAATTATTTTATTATTATTTTCTAGAAATAAATACATACAAAGCTATAATATGTCAAATTTTTAAAACAACATCTCATCTGAAATGTCAAAAACAGCTACTACTTCAATTCAAATTCAACGTCCATTTTTGATATTTTGAAATTAAGTGTTGTATATCGTGTTTATTCATTATTTCAAGTTTGAATATACCATTTACATTTAGCAATCGAGAATGTGCAGATATCTATTTTATGCATGAATTTGCAAATGAAAATTTGGTAGCTGCAGCAAGGAATATCAAAGACGATTTCTAAGCATTTTTGTTAAAATTTATCAACGTGTTGCTGATATTGGACCAAAAAAAAAATAGACAGAGTTAGAAACCAAAATAATAATAATTAAAATGTGAACGTGTTTGTCCTTGAAAAATCATCCACAGATTAAAATTATCGAAAAACAGGACAACAGGTTAAAATAACAACGCTGCCTTGCCTACGTCTCGTTTAATGCTTAAACTTGTTCAAGGCTCAATGGCCAATTACCAATGTTAATATGGTTTAAGCATAATTAAACGAGAATTAGGCAAGGTATGGTTTTGTTTTTTCACATTGTCATTATTTCCCACAATTTTTATCTGTAGAATAATAATAATGCGAGAGGAAGAAGAATCTTACGTTATTTTGATAGAGACAATATAATGAGTGTCGGAAGAATTTCGAGAACACTCAAATTCTAAGAAGCACGATATTGAGGTCGCTGGAACGGGAACATAGATATCTCTGCCATCTACAACCTGTGCAGTATTTACTTCCATGGGACAGTGAATGTCATGCTAACTTTGACGATCCGCTTTTTTCGAAAAAAATATTAGATTTTAACTTGTAGTGTATGTATGTGTTTAAAAGGACAAGCACGTTAAAAAATTTTAGAAAATTTTTATCAAAAAGTTAATTAGATACCAAAAAAATTTTATATCTTACATTTACAGATTATTTGACTATGTTGCAAAACTTTTTTTAATTTTAATTTGACGACCCTGGTTTTTTATTTATAAAAATGTAAGTATTATATAAAAATGAACCTCCTTTTTACACATTTTAATTGTTTAAATTTTACATTATTCTATTTTATAATTTGAAACTAACGTAATCCTGTTCAATTTGAATAATTTCAATCTTTCTTGTACAAAAAATTTTTTTAAACATTTTTTACCAATTATTTTTTACTAGTAAAAAATTGAAATAATTGTTTTCTGTATTCCTTGTTTTAAGTTTTATTAACTTATTAACATTTATTTATGTATGTATGTAACCACCATACTCATTTTCTAATGTAGTCCTGTGTCTGATGATGTGAAGTAATTAATTTGTTCACGAAACCGGTCACAGTAATAAAGGAATTTTATGAGAATTTTTCTTTTTGATTTATCATGAAAAATATTATAGTCTTGCTTCACTTGAAGAGGCGTGGTGAATTTTCATAACTAGCGTGTCTGGGCACATGAAAATCGACACGCAATTAGACAAAGAAATTTTCTGCAGGAGTTAAGTGTGAATATTTGACTAGGCATTCATAATAATTCTGTCTTATGGCTGTATGCATCGTACATACTTAAACGAGATTAGCAGGTTAACTTGGATAACTCAATAATTTCTTATGCATCGTCACTTAATCCAAGTTAAACGGGCATTGTTGAACGTTTAACACTTAATCTTAGTTTTCGCCCATGCGTAATGCAAATATAACCTCAAAATTCCGAACTGATTTGGCACGCTTTGGTTTGTGAATTGTATTTGTGTTTACCTAAAGTCACGAAAATCAAATTTAAGTCCTGGATATCAAAGATGAAATGTTTCTGAAAGATGATCAAGACATCTTAGATATAATTGATTACGGCTTTCCCTGACATCGTTACGAAAGAGCTGATTACTTCCATGATATGGATGATTTATCCTTTTTTAGAAGATTTAGGATGACTAAACCAATAGTTCTTACGGTGCTTGAACAAATTGAAGAGAATTTGGAGGTTGAAAATGATTTGTAAGTATTATAGTTTTTTAGTAGTTGGTTGTTGCCAGAGATCAATTGCGAATGATTGAGAAAACTTGTGTTATAAGAGATTAAGTCTATAATAAGTAGTTGCCCATTTAATTAATAATGAATTTCTGTTTTCTTTTGTTTAGAAATAATAGTGTCTCTCCTATTAACCAATTATTAACAACTCTACGGTTTTATGCGTGTGATGAACATCAATTTAGCCTAGGAGACTTCATGGGAGTCCACCCAAGTACCGTGTCCAGAATTATATCTAAAGTTTCTGCAGCAGTTGCAAATCTGAGACCGTATTATGCCTCTAGCACATGAACGCATTCAAATTCAGCAAGATCTTTATGCTATATTTCGGTTTCCTAGAGTCTTAGGATGCCTGGACGGAACTCACATAAACACTCAGTCCCCAGGTAGCAAATTAAATTTTGTTCAATTTGTGACAAAGGCCTTTATTTACCTTTTTTCTATTTAGGTAGCGAAGACGCAGAAATATATAGTAATAGGAAATCTTACTTTTCAATTAACACACAAGTAGTTGACAAAGCTCATTTAAAAATTATGGACATTGTAACAAGATGGCTAGGCTCAACCCACGTCACCATTTTTAATAACTCCAGAATTTGTGAACGCTTTGAAGCTGGGGAGTTCCCCAACAGTATTCTTCTGGGTTAGCAGTTTGTTAAAAAAATTATAAAACTGTTTTAGTAATTTTACTTCTTATTTTAATTAGAAGATAGTGGTTATCCCTTACGCTCTTATTTGTTAAAGCAGAAATGAATGAAGATGTACCACCCCCTCCAGAAAATATCGGCATAGCTGGACTAAATTATTTAATTCAGCAAGGATAAATACCTAATGTTCCGCTAGTAGCACCGTTGAATGGTGTAGCCCGTAATAATAATTATAACTACAGAGAACAGCTGATCAATACTTTTTTTGCACAGCTATAGTTATATTTAAGAAAACGTGTTGAATAATTTATCGTTGTAAGGCCAATGGCCAAATGTATTATGTATGAAAAGCTTCCATACATTCAGGACACATTGCTTCTTTGCACTTTTGACATGCATATCTAATTCTTCTTTTACAGTTCTTTTCATGACATCTAGGGGGGTTTTTGTATTCCATTTTAATGGGATAATGACCTACTCCGTCCGTTCTAATTTCCAATGATGTCTTTGTCCACGCCTTTTTCTTCTTAGGTGGAATATTTTCCGTTTGTCCCAGAGAAGGTCTTCCTCTTTTCTTATAACTTTCATTCATTTGGATCAAAGTGCCTGCCACAGAAGCCTTGAAATCTAATAAGGGGATTTTGCAACTTTTTTTTTCCCTATACAAAATCCAGGCATTCACTAATGCAATATTCAAAAAATGAAACACAATTCTCAAATAAAATTTCTTGCATTTTACTGCATGGGGATAATGGGCCACCATCCGATCTGTCATGTCCACGCCTCCCATAAATCTATTATACTGAATAACAGCCTGCGGTCTTGAAATCTCAATATAACATCTTCTTTTTCTATCCCACCTTTTAACTACATCCTGTGGCTCTCTTCCCGAAAAAGATGACATCAAATGCACTATATTATTATCTGCCCATCGAAGCACTGATATATTGTCTGATGATGTTGTGGTGGAAGAGGAACCTCGACCATTTTTCAGTAATGTTTTACCATCAGTGAGTACATCATTTGCAGCTTGAAGTCTGTTGCTTCGAACAGTTTCTACAACATAAATGCTTCTCGCCTTCAAACTTACTATAGTAGGAATTGATGTGAAAAGGTTGTCCATAAAAATTTTGTGGTTCACACCCTCTATCCCTTGACAAAGTCTCATCACAGTGTCGCCTATTACTTCCAAATCAGAGACTGTATCTTTTTTGGAAGATTGATGCATTTCGAATTTTGAAATGTACCCATTTGCAGAGGTTCTAACCCAAACCTTGAAATGCCACGTCTTAGGTTTTGACTTTATATATTGTTTCATTCTATTTCTTCCTTTGAAAGGAATGATCATTTCATCAATGGACATAAATTCAGTGGGTGTTGTAGCTCAGCAAAAGCTTCAGATAAGGTATCCAGAAAGGTTCGTACTTTTATAAATGCGTCCTGATTATCAGCAGGTATTTCAAGATTGTTTATAAAATGTAAGAAATGCTTTATTTCTTCGTACCTTTTGAGGGACATTGTGTCAGCAATAATATCAAATCGAAGACCTGGTGTTGATGACCAATACATTCGATAGGCCGGATACTTTATATATGTCATTATAATATTGATGGCAAAGAACTGTTTTATTTCACCTACAGTGACACAAAAGTTTTATTTTCCTGATTGCACAGCAAACTGGATTATTTCAAAAACAATCATTTTGAAAAGTTTTTCGGGAAACAATTGCATGAAAAATGAATAGGGCGTTTCTCCTTCAACATTTATCACTTGCTTACCCAAGAATGGTGGGGGATTGTCTGTATACTCGTTATCTTTTTCACGAAACCATATACGTTCTTCACGATGATTTTCAGCAGATTTTTGTCGCACAAACATACTCAAAGGAATGTTGTCATCCTCGCTGTCGCTATCACTAAAACCCCAGTTTTCATTTGCAATATACGGCTCTTTTACAACTGGTAATTCAAGGTCTGGATCATCTGAATCCTCATCGCTGATTTCAATATCCTCCAGATCTGAATTATTAGGTTTTGTCAAAGTGTGTATGACGTGGATTGATCCTTGTGTATTTTTCTTATTGTAGAAGCTACTTGAAGGAATTTCTTTCCACAGATCAGCCTGAAAATGACACACCATACTGAATTATCTTTATTGATTTTTAGCCCACAGCTGCTCAAATTACACAAATGTGGACATATATATTTTGGCGCAAAAACACATGTTATTGGCTTTATTGTCATCTATAATTACTCAAAACTTAACTTAGTATAATTATTTTTTACTTACCATTTTTTTGAGTTCGCCTGTTTATCAAAAACACAGGAAAAATCACAGTTTATATGTAGAACTAACCAACTTTCATGCTAAAATCTTTCATTATCTGTCAAACATAAATAATGTGACATACAGCGACATCTATTAATAGGTAGTCTAACTATGCATATTATGAACAAACTTGTGGCCACTGAGCGGATATTTATTCAACAGTTTAAAATATATGGGTAATAGAAAAAGATGTACACATATGTGCCATTGTCCCTGAACAGGTTACGTTGAAGATTTTCTATTTCAACATTAATTTAAAGTGTGATTCTTGAATAAAATTGCAACAATAATTAAGTGTTAATTTTGATGGCGTTTTTGGCGAAAACCGTGCGTCGCATTGTACGGACAAAGTGGAATAATACTTTTTCTTCTAATTTATACAGAAAGTTTAAAAAATGATTAACTTTTGTGAAAAACGCATTTATGTAAAATTTCTAGACAGAAAAGTGGTTTCAGTTTCTAGTTTCTACGCCACTGGATATTGAGGTAAATGTGTAGTATTGGCGAAAAGATACTATTGAAGCAAAAGAACATGCCAAATTTTAAACCGAAAACTTGTGTAGTTTCTTAACTACTACCGAAATACTTTATTTATTAATTTTTTTAACTGGCAAACAATTGTGGACCAAATTGCTGAAGAAAAAAACATGCCACTTGTTATATTAACTCTAATAGTATTTTATGAGTAGGTCCTGGTGTAAAGAAATATGGTCAATTTAATGACAGTATGTTGATTATAAGTACTTTTGTTTGATTAAGTATATACATAGGTATTTTTATGTGAAATGAACGAACACTGGGTAAATATCACTCGTGAACTTTATTTGATTTAATGGTTACATCTGCACTTCTGTCGTTCATCAAAGATACATTGTTGCCAACTTGGAACAATTAATGAACATTTTAGGAAAGGTGTAAACACAGTATTAATTTATATAATCATCAATTTTTAATTTAAGTAATATCATCAGAAAATTTTCACAGAAAAGTTGTTATGAAATTGTTAGTAATAAATGATTGATTAAAATTAATGAAAGCTTAGTGTGTAGTCCTTTCTTTAACCAACTTCACTCAAAGCCTATTCAGCGGTTTTCATTGATAATGATTTGATTTACAGTCGGTGGAGTAGAACTCTTAGACCTAGCAAATGAGAAAATAATTATTATTATAAAAAGCTTACATAAGCATAATATAATAAAATATTCCTTTCCTCATTCAGTAAAAGTTATGCTTTAATTTTTTTTTTTAGTTTTAAATATAAGATATATCGTGCATTACATATATGTTAATTCTGTTTTAATAACATGATAGTCAAAACAGTGATGAGATAATGACCGTTTTTTTAAAGTAACCGGCAATTGTTTTTAATTCTTTTAAACCTCATTTAATACATAAAAACAAATTTTTCCCAGACAGTTAAGATCGTCATCACACACAGTTTAAAGAAAGTGTCTCAAAAGATTAATTTATCAAAATAGATTCTAAAGCTTTATCTATTATAGGCGCCGGTGGCAAAAAAATACTATAAAGTATCTGAGAAGATTCCAGGCTGAAGTTTTTCACAGGTGTGACATAATATGAAAGTCAGCCTCGTACTTATTTTCTCACCATCGGCCATATTGCCAATAATTTGACATACCTAATGATACAAGATATTGCAAAAAATTATAAGATGATCATTTTGCTGAATATATTATGTCTGATAAATAAGTCTGATATTGTATATTCTACACACGTTCGCATTATATAATTCCAAACTGTTTCTGTGTTCTACTTTACAATCTATATATTATACTCACAAGCTTAAAACGCCGCCACTTAGACGCATCCTTTACCATATACACATACAAAGACCAATTTTAAAGAACAACACTTCATGATATTTGCTACATATACAACAAAATTGAAACAAAATATTGTCTCTAGTAAAGTTATATTTTCACAAAAAAAAAAAACAGAAAATCGACAAATTACAGTACATTATTGGTTAAATATGATTGTAACCGTGGTTAAAACCAACAGGTATGTGAATGCACTTTACTTCATTTGAATAATATCAAAAATTGCAAGCTTATCGAGTAGACATACAGTTCCCCTTTATACTTGTAACTGATTAAATCTCTCTATACGAGTGTAGATAATTCGTGTTTTTTTTTTATTGTTTCTTAACACGGTAACAAAAGCTAAAATAAACAATTCAATAAAAAGCAAGTATAAATCACGAGAACTTCACATAGAAAACACAAAAGACTAATTGTAAGGCCAACAACATGTTTTTATTACAATAAGATCATTTTTTATCTACTTACCCAGTCTGGATGTCGTAAATGGTATATTGAGCAAGATATGAATGTCTAAATAGTTTTTGCACGTTCTGGGCCAAGAGTAGATATCTCTGGTCGGGAGACAACTGGAATCTCGATGGATTTAGGCGTAACTGAAACAACGTAAGAATATAGACAAGACGGCAATTGCACAAAACATTTATATGATGGCTGTTTTTCTAACAATATAATATTATGCAAAAAAATCCATTGCAAACTTTTTTTTTTAATTTCCGCTACCAATCTAAACACAGTCGCCATGTAAACAATATCACCCCCGACCCGAAAATTTTACCGAACCCCCTACTTTACCGTGGGGTAAGGAAAAATGCCAAATAAGTCTCATCAAATTAACGAAAAGTAAAAATTTGAGGTTTGATCAAAAGAAGAAAATAGATTTGCTACCATTTTCAAGAAAATCATTATCCATTACACCTAATCGACTTATGCGACCAGGATTTGAATCCGAATCATTCAGATAGAAGAACGTACCACTGTCCCCCAGACCATCAAGCCAATAGAATTTACTTAAAATCATTTATATTGTTTGAACTCATTTTTAACACGCTTTTATTAGCTTCACTTGTATGTTTGTTTGTTTGTTTGTTTGTTTGTAACCGACTCTTTGGACTCGATTTTGACCCACTTTAAACGGACAGATTTAATTAAAACTTTGTACACTTACGAAGAACCGGTAACAATACAATAATTTGATAAGTTTATATTATTATCCTGATCAGGATCGCCAGTCCTTTCCTCACGTATCCTCTGCGTGAGAGCAAGAGGCTTAATATTGTAAGTATATTCCGTGATTCTCAGTTCGGTCGTTGGCCGAGCGGGCAAGTCTTAGTCGACGCGAAACGACGGACCCCTCGGGCGTGAATTCAAATCCCATGGCTGAAATATATTTTTTTTTTTCAGAAATATCTGTTGGATCGTAATATGTTATAATATCAGCACCAATAAGCAATATAAATATAGTTTAAAAAAACTACAAAACACGCTTTCATAGCACATCAAACTAAAGAGTGAAAAATAAATATAGTTTAAAAAAAACTAAAAAACACGCTTTTAAAGCACATCAAACTAAAAAGTGAAAAATAATTATTAATATAAACTGAAAACAATAATGAACGAAAAATACTAGTATTATTGTGAAAAAAGCGTGGGGCGCTTTGTGCCATATTTTTCGTATATCGAGCAACCCACGCTTTTTTCACAATAATACTAGTATTTTTCGTTTATTATTGTTTTCAGTTTATATTAATAATTATTTTTCACTTTTTAGTTTGATGTGCTTTAAAAGCGTGTTTTTTTAGTTTTTTTTAACTATATTTATTAATTCAATATACCTACGTGTACCTAAATTGTGTATATAAAACTTGAACTTAATCTTTGTGATGTGACTATTTAATTAAATTCATGAAACCGGTCGAACTCAGTAAAAGACAACTGAGATTTTGGATTTCTCTTCCGTCTTTATTTTGTAAAATTGAACTCACATGACGTATACAATGCATCAACTATTTTCAATAACTTCATCCTAAATTTAAATGTGACTACAACAAAATTTTAAATGGAGAAACGTGGCCTGGAAAATTCAAAGTATATATAACAACTGGTAAGATTTCTTTTTTAATGAGTTTCTGATTGTTCTTATGCCATTAATTCTTATTCAAATTACCAACCATTAACATTTTCATTTGAAAATAATCCAAAGAAACACATTTTAACATTTAGGCATATTGGTTAAACTAGATATCCATTATGCGGCATAATCATTGATTTATAATATGTATATCAAAAAATATCAAGTGTATACTCAGCGAAACTTAATACTAGATTATGATAAACAAGGCAATAATAAATGGTTGGTTGTAATTTCGCAGGTTATAGAATAAGTCCTAAAATGGCTAAATGGTCTAATATTAGTAGAAGGTGTAAAAGCAGAACTACCAAAACACTTTCTCTTTTTTTTTGCTCCGCCTATTTTACGATAGTCGCAGTTAAAGTGACGGCTCAATACATTTCATCGTATGTAGTCACCAAAATTAAACCATCTTTGAAAAAAGAACTTAATCTATTAAGTCGCCTAAGAACGTCTAATCAACTTTGACAATTGCTCCATAACACACGTCTGATCTACTCAGTTATTTAACATAAAACCCAGGACAATTTTGATTATTTAAAGAGTTACACCTTTTTGAAATTTGCAAAAAAGACAAATTAATTTGAAATAAAATGGTTAAAGTTCATCCGGGAACATACTGAAAATTTATTTATTTGAAATTTGTTTCCGACTTAGATGAGGTATGGAAGTGTTGATGTCCTAGTTGTGGCTCGAATTTCACAATAAACTGTACGACCTTGTCTCTCTTTAAGTAACAAAAATCTCTGATTTGCAAGGGATTATTTTAGTGATTAGAGAAGGCGGTTAAAAAAACATTTTAAACGCTTTAAGTCAAAAACGTATGATATTAAAATTAATCTAATGGGTTTAAGTCGGATGATCGAGATGTCCTTTCTGCGTATTCTTTTCGACCTCTCTAGTATTCACCCAATGTTGCAGCAATGTTTCATTATAATTTTTACATAGTTATTTAAATTTTTTTTAATTTGTTACCTTATAAATGTCTCATACAATAAAACCGAGCGAATTTCCGAAAACACATTTAATAATTTTTCATCTTTTCATCTGTTAACTTTTTATCTTACATTCTAAAAGTTGTATATTTTTCAAAATCAAGGTCAGAGTTATGGGCTGCTGTATAAAAAATTAAGTTAACAAATTTTCAAATAAGCAAATGCAAACGTTCAATCAGACAACTTTTGTTTCGAATATTTATCAAATAACAAAATAAAGGCTGAATGAGGATGTTTTCATACCTGTAATGCACAGTATACACAGTGATTCAATTCTGGTGTATCGAACAATCACTAGATGATAAACCAAAAAAAAAAAATAAGGAGATTTGTATAATGAACAAATGTCCATAGACATTGCATAAGGGAATTGCAAGCCCTTAAAAAGAGATGCAAATTACAGTTTTTCCAGTATAACCACATTACACAAATAAGGAAGTATAGGTTAGGTTAGGTTAGAATTTCTGTGGGTGGGTTCCCACGGATCCCTCACTACGGGCATCAGTAGCCCTATTATGGTTCACTCTTAGTTATATTTCCCCCAATAAGTTCAGTCTCTTAATGAAAGTGATAACTTTATTGGGTGTGAATGTGTCCAGATCCTCTGGCAGCAGTTGCACTTTGCCAAATATTGAGAATCGGATCCTCTCCTTAGGGAGACAGGTATAAGATGTGGTCTGTCTTCTCATCATCCTCCAGGCATAAAAGGCACTCGGCGTTTTCCACTAGGCCGAGTTTATGCAGATTATAATTTATTCGGCAGTGCCCGGTATATAGGCCTGTTAGAGTTATCAGGTTTACCCTGTTTACTCTAAAAGTTTCTTAGCTCTTGATTTTAAAGAGTAATTTATAAACTCCTTCGAATGAACTAAACCTGATAACTCTTGCCAATATTGGATAGGTTGAGATAGTCATTTTAGCAGTATTTGAGGATATGTCAAGTATCGGTTCTGGTCCGATGATTCGTGATCCCGTTCCATTTTTGGCCAAGGAGTCGGCTATTTCGTTACCTTTCATACTAGAGTGGCCGGGAATCCCGACCAGAGTCACTTTGTTGTTTTTGCTCAAATGATTTAGAGCCTTCTAGCAGTTCCATGCCGTTTTGGAGTTACACCGGTAAGAGCCAAGAGTTTTTATTTAACATATTCAGATCACGCTCGTCCCACAAAAAATTATAAAATGGCCACCGAAATTCAAAATTGTTCTCACCTTTCTCTTCATTTCATTTTGTTCGTTTTTGTTATCAAAATTCGCCATAAAATCTATTGAAAATTATATAAACCAACCATCAGGAAATTACAACACATTATTATATACAAGAAATATTAATATACTTAAAAATAAGCGGAGTTAGACGTTCCCGCTCCCTAGTTTCGTATTGTTTAGAGGCGAGCTTTTTATTGCGCATTTTGGCTCGTACCATTTCAAAATTCAAAATTTATATACACAATTTTTTGCAATTTACCTCTTTTTATTTTTGTGTTGATTCAAGTTTTTGTATCAACGACGCATGCTTTTGCATGCGTCGTTTAGTTCATGTTTCAAACGTTATTGCACAATTCAAAATGTTCATATTTAAGGTGTTGTGTAAGTGTTTAATATCTTTAGTTCTAAGCCAGGATCGGCCCCGTCCCGCCCGACCTAATAACTTGCCCCGTCTCCACCATACGCGGGGATGCTCGGTCGGCAATGGACCGGGTGTCGGACGCGGTAAGGGCAGATGTGTTTATGTTTTAATATCAATACAATTGATTTGAATTGAACTGAATTGGTATAACTCTGGAACTTTGAGTGGTACAATAATAAAGTGTTATTGGTATGTACGATTAATAGAGATACAACAGAATTTTATCATACCTCTTAGTAAGTTCTACAGTTATATCGAAAATATGCAATTTATAACGAGGGGGGCAGTTTATGCAGAGCCTATGGATATTGGTTTATTAACCATTAACCGGACACGTACCTTCTATGGATGCTTGTTTATGAATTTTCTGGTAATTTCAAAAGGGGCCTGCCCTCAAATGTTGCTCCACCTAATTCTAACACTACTGGACCTCTACCACCTACCCAATTTGCAACACAGTTGTATTGTTATTTATTTAAATATTAACTATAATCAGTTCGGCGCGGTTTGCTAGAGAGGAAGTGTCTGTTTACGTTATCATATTCTGCAATGTAAATCGTTATGGCGGGTGAGCCATTTTCTATTCGTTCAACAAAAATTATTTGCTTAATTCATTATATTGAAATTTGTTTCAAGTATTGATCTAATGGGCTATGCTTCACATATACTTCGTTATACAAGTTGTATCTGCTGCACCGACTCCTATTTAGTCATATTTTTTTGAAAATATGCGTCTGTGAATGTATAAGTGAAGAAGAATAAGTCTTTAAGTTTAGCATGTTTTAAGAAATCTTATCAGAATTTCCCCAGTTGTGATTCCAGTCAGATTGCATGCGCCTGTTAGTGCACGAAAAATTTGTGTGTCTCGTTAAGAGTTAAATAAATGTCACTTATCTTTTGATGATCTATCACCTGGTAAAGTTTCATTCACTAAAATTGAATCACCCTGTATGCTGTATGTAAAAAAAGCAGTAATTATCATGAAAACGAAACATCTATAAAATCTTGTTCCAGGATATAAAATATATTATTTATCCCAGATAACTAATTTTAAATAACACTTAATTTATTAAGAGCATGCGACAAATTTTTCCGGAAATTCGATGGAAATGCTGACAATTACTTAAGGAACAATGCATGACTAGAATGAATTTGCATATTATCGAACAGAGGTAAACCAACAGGTACGTAATGTATATTAAACTATAGCACTACCTATTGTAGTTAACATTAAGCAACGAAATTGAATTTAGTCTTACCATTTGAACAGCTGAATTGATTTTTCATGCCCTATTTGGGTTAAATCGTAAACCAAAATAACAAATCAATGTCAGAATGTTAAAATATTTTAGTCGAAATTATAAATCAAATCTATAAATAAACTTGAAAGGGTGATAATTTAACAGTGACAGAAAATTGGCAACCAAAATACGAAAATTGAATTTCAATTATGAATTAAAAATAGTGCAGAATCTGGATCTACTATTGATTTAAGAAAAGAAGTTTATTTTTGAAGACGATAAAGACCCCAGGCTTTTAATAAAGTTGAAATTTCATTGAAGCATTACAAATGAGTATTTGAAACTAAAATTTTGTGCTTGTAATATGAATTAGATGTAGAATATAATAACAAATTATGTTCCTGTGAACATGTCAGGGAAAAGCTCTTTAGGAAGATATTGTCATTTGAAGGAATGTGTGAGAAACTTACTTGACTCATATACAGGGTGTTCTGGATATAACGTGGTAGTGCAATTATATCTGAATATATTATTTGCCTAGTAGGTAATGCAATATCCTCCAATGAACTGTTTAAAGGGTCTAGCCGGATAAGCATGTTAAAAATGCCCTTAAAGGAAATTACACGAAATGAGCGTTAAAGTATTTTATTAGTTATAAAAAAATATTTGCTAGAGTATTATTCCAAAAATCCAAGGGGGGGCTGAACTTTTGCAAAAAAGGTAATTATTTTTTAAAAATATGTTGCAACTTACATAATGGGTGAAAAATTTTGAAAAAAATTCTCGAATATAGAGATCTACCAAACGAACTCAGTAAAAATTATTATGCCGTATTTGGCGCGAAATTCAAATTTTAAAAAATTAACAAAAATTAAAAACGCCCTTTTCACCTTTTTTTTGAAAAGGTGCTACCATAATTTTTTTCTAACAGATGTGCCTTTGCATTACTAATACCCCTAATTTTTTTTCAGAATTTTTGATTTGGTGGCACATGCTGAAAAAAAAATAAAAACTTCACCTCACAGCCCCACAAAAAAAAATTCTGACCTAGCAACGAGACGAGTATATCCTTATGTATTTTTGATCGCTGATTCCGAATCTGGGGTAAAAAAAGTCGTACAGCCCCAAAAAAAAAATTTTAGAGCCAAAAAACACACCCTGAATATGAGATAACGCTCTGAAAATGATGTTATCATTCTAATCAATCGTTTTGTTTAATATTTTCGGGAAGAATTGAATGTATTACGACAAAAATAAAGGTAAATTACAGCGTTCACCCTATCGGTATGAAACGCACCCCCATAGACGGTGAGAACCACCCTCATATGCCACCAAACCCATTGATAACGACAATGACTGAAAAACATTTAAAAATGTTTAAGTTTCGTTAGATTTGCAATAAACTGACGTAGAATTCACGTAATACCCCAAAACTACCCCTATAGCGTTTCATACCGATAGGGTGACTGCTGTAATATACCTTTATTGTTGTTATCATGTTATCATTTTAATCAATCGTTTTGTTTAACATTTTCGGGAAAAATTGAATGTATTACTTATTACTAAATTTGGCTCAATAAGTTCTCACGAAACATTTACTGAGAACGGATGTGAAAACTGTCCCAAATTACGCCTCGTAAATTGCTTGCATAGATATGCAAATTGTGGAGATTTGTTATTCGTTTCTTGTAAAAAGAGAATCGTCAGAAAATAAAATGTTGTCTGTCTGTTAACAATTAAGCAGTGATTGAATTATATATGTACGATGGACGCGGTCGTTTTCTAGAGAATTCTATACTTTTTGGAGATGAAAAAGATGGAATTTTTCATATTTTATTGAGCGATGGACTTGAGTTACTGGAACGTTATTTTTTCGACAAAATTTTCTTACACTGGAGGTTTGATCAGCTTCTATCGATCATGTAACTTGATGTGGAATGGTTTCTATTCTTTCTTTATACCGTGTGTTCATCAAGTCAGCCCCCTTAGTGTCTCTGAAATGAAGTGAGATATCTGCATGTGATAGAAGCAGGATGAACTCGCACCAAAAATTGTGCTTTTTTGTGAAAAGCGCATTGTGGTCATTTCAGTGGCGGTGATGCGAAGTCTATCAAATCGATAATTTCAAATGGCACATGGCGTCAAGTGACCTCGCATTTTGAAGAATTTTCAAGTTCTTTACATTAATATAAAGTTTTGACATTAGGATGGCTAATAACGAAGTTATTAGGCTAAGATGAAATGTATAACTTAAAAGTAGGTTCATTGTTTATTCAAAATAAATGTTCAAAATGGACCTATCACTATGGTACATGCTAGGCGATTATGAAATTCGCCCCTTACTTTCTGAATTGTTTTGTTAGGAATATTTCGACAGACATCCACAATTCTTCGTTCTAAATCCTATAGAGATTCCCATAACTCTTCAGATAGCCCCATAAGGAGAAATTTAGTTGCGATAAATCCTGCGAACGCGCTGGCCATTCAATGGGAGTTTTGGTAGCACATGAATATTTTTATGAATTATCAAAAACTGACAATACCAATTTACAGTAACAGGGATCCCTATAGTATTCTCATCTTGTCAGTAATACATTTCATTATAACCTTGTAACTTCGTGATCAGTCATCCGATTAAAAAAAAATTTATATCAACGTAATGGTCTTGACACTTCTTTCAAAATATTCAACCCTATGCGCTGTTAGAAATTGTGAATTTAATAGGCGTCGAGACGCCGCCACTGAGGTGACAATGATGCACTTTTACATACATATGTATATGATTTGGAAATATCTCGTTTTTATTGAGTAAATAGGTAATTTTAGGCAACACGGGAGCTTTCTATTCGTCACCTCGGGAAGTAGTAATTTGGGGGTAGACACCTTGAATTTATTTCAATATAATTTTAATTTCAAAAGTGCAGTTAATAATATATTACGAAGAGAATATTGGTATGTCGCATATTGCGATGTGATCCCCCTTTCAATATAATTTTAAATTTAGAAATGCAGTTAATAATATATTATGACGAGAATATTAGTATGTCGCGTATTGTGATGTGATCCTCCTTTCCAATAGCAATACACATGTTTTGTTCTTCTATTAACTCTTCAGTACTATAAGATGGAGAAAGCGATTACATCGCAATGGACCATTTTAATAATATTCGTTGAAGTTCTTGTAGATTAAAATCACAGGTGATACAACGCGCCATTTCTTGATAAAAAGACATAGTTCACAATGCATATGTTTTACGGGTTGCCGCGCGTTTGGCGTTCACAACTGACTAGCAGTTAAATGTTACAAACAAATAATGAATAATAATACAATTATAAACAATAATACAAACGCAAGACAAGAACTCGACAACGAGATTAAACTACCAAACAATACAAAACACAAGATACAAAACGACAAAATAGATCATATTCAGATCCAGCCAAGAAAGCCTATGTATCAGATGAAATTGTTAACTTGATAAAATCAAGAATAATATATGCTGAAAGTGGCCACGTCGTAGAAGACGCATCGACAAACGAAGACTAACTAACCTACAAATCAATATTATGGGCAATTTAGCGAGTTAACGTAACACAGAATGGAATAATAAAATTCGAAGACTCTCTGCGAGAGATAACTCGCTATGGACAATAACCGAATTACTTAAACGCGACAAAAACGACATAACAGCACTTATAACCAACGGACAGACTGTATTAACAGAAAAGACAAGGCCAACGCTCTGACGCAACATCTGCACCAGTCCTACAGCGCCAAGGATAATACAACACAAGACCAGACTGACATCGACTCACAAATTCAAAACAAACCCTCCCAAGTCCTAATTCCGCTCAGAGAACTGAAAAAAAAAGATCACCTCTCCTATGAAAATCAAAAAAATCCTAAAAAACCCTCCCTAACCTTAAAGCTCCGAAAGCCCAGATAACATCCCTAACATACTTTACAGAAAACTACCTAAAAAAACAATAGTACAAATAACACGGCAATACGGCTGCAATATTTCCCAGCAGAGTGGAAAACCGCTATAATTGTTCCTTTTCTGAAACCAGACAGCTCACAATCCTAACCAAATATCCTAAACCACTCCCACAACCCCTCACAATGCACGGACATGCCTTTTCCACTCCAATAATCAATTTACACATACTTTGATTCTCAATTTTCTGAAACATGTTTTTTCATAGCTTTTCCTGTGCAACTTAAACAGTTTAATTTTATTTAATTTTTAAAAAACTTGCGTTTAATATCCAACTAAAACGCACTGTATTTGTTTAGGGAAATGTCGTCACAGCATAATTTCGAAGAAGCTGTCCTCACCTCTGGGCGGGAATTGTCGCCTTGAAGGATCATCCTTTGTATGAATATGTTGTATTTTTATATAAAGAATGTGCAGAACATGTATTCATGTTTCTATATTATTTATTTTATTTTATAAATGAAGTAAATGACATATCTAGCTTTTAAGTAGGATTATATTTAATAGGAAATAAAGAATTTTAATTTGGAATTTGGAATTTTGGTGGCACCACTAAATTGAATATGTCCGATGATTTCCTCGTAGTCAAGAACCCTAGCTTACCATTATTTATAACATGCTAAATACACTACTATCGTTAATAATATATAACATAATTAATTAAGCCCTTATTCTATGTAATAAACATATATAATAGATTAATAGGATTGCTTTTGTACTTATTTTCTTGTTTCTCAAAATCAATTTAGGAAGTAAATGTTTAGCGTTTCGAGTAGTAAATGATCGTGTTTTAAAATTCAACAATGAAATATTTTTACCTATATTTATTGAATTAGCAAATATTCATGAAATGTTCGGTATGGCGTTTGAAAATTGTTTACAAGCGAGGCGTTTGTATCGGGAAGCGACGCTTACCACATCACATAACTTTTACGAGTGTGTATCGTCATCTAAGAGAGATTTGTGCGTTTTTATTAAATTGTCGGAAAAATATTTAATGGCTGCAATCAATTTTATGTAGATAGGTACTCACATAAGTTTGGTTGGACATAAGTGTTCTTACAGACAAATTGGATGCGTGCATTATACTGATGCCACCCCACTGGTCTTTGTATATTAGTTCCTCATCTGAAAAAAAGTTCTCATTAAACATCTTTTGGTAGATAAACAAACCCATAAACTGTAACATATTTCAAGTGTTGAAATATTACTCTGACAGGCTTAAGACTAAGAAAATTGAAATTAATGACCAGAATATTTATTTCTAGGCCATGAATAACAATGAAATATTGTTAAATTTTGATGTCTGCTCAGACTGGATAGGACTTTAAGACTTGATAAATATGCTTTACAGTTTTAAATTCAACCATCAACTTTCTTTAACTTGTCTCCATCAGATAAGAGCAAATGGGGGGGGGAGTACAACGTATACAGTTTAAATCTAACTTGAACAAATTAACATTGACTTGTTTCTCGGCATATTCTTCGTATTATTTTCACCTTTCAATCAATTTTTATATACATGGTGTCCCAGTTTTCTGAGGCAGTAAGATATTGGCTATTTGTTAATGATTTCAAAAAAGTTTTTAAGTGAATTCATGTAGGGGGGTGAGTAGGGGCACAATTGAAAAATATTTTCATATATATAGGGTGTGTCGGAAAAAAGCAACAGACACAACATACGTTTTTTTTTAAATGGAACACCCTGTATATTTTTTAATTTTTAAATTACCCATGAAATTTCCATCATTTCGATATATCATAACCTATCTGTCTAGCTAAAGTAGTTTTTGAGTTATTCAGGTTTAATTAAAAAATTTTCACAATCCAGCACCTCAAAAAATTATAGCATATCAGTATTTATTTGAGTTAGGAAAACACCGCTTTGGTTTTTACTTACCGACACCTTGATCATTTTTACTGAGCAATAATGGAACCCAAATATTACACAGTGTGTCTCAAAAAGTCATTTCAAATTAACAAATTTCAAATGTCGTAAGTCCTTTTTTTAAATGGCATCCTATTTCTTTCATTATTTAGATGGCTAGAGAATTCAATTCCCTTCAAAATAAATATGAGCTACCCTATATCTAAACTTAATAGTTTTGGAAATATTCGCAAATATCGCCTAAATGTGCGCTTTCTTATTCTTCATTTCAATATGGTTGCATATGGAAAAAAATTTTGACAGCCGTTATGGAAATGAAGAATTAGGCGTTTGAATTAACATTTGAATAATAAAATAATATTGCTCATTTTATAAAACGAAACAATTTATTGACTTTAAAATAAAACTTTATAATAAAAAATTACAAAATAAAAGTAAAACTTAACGTTGAGTGAAATGAAGGATTTTTAAAGAGAAATTATAACTTTTATATATTTGAAACAAATCAAATTAATAATAAAATATTAAATGTTCGAAATGGTGTCCCTCATGTTGGACATATGTGCGCAAACGTTCAATGCAGTTATGTTTTACATTTTGTAAAATAATTGGTGATATGTTTCTAAATGCGACTTTAATTCTATCCTTCATTTTATCCCTAGTCGTTGGTTTAGTTCGGTATACAACTTCTTTAACATGCCCCCAAAGGAAAAAATCCATAGGCGTAAGATCGGGTGATCGCGCTGGCCAAGGAATTGCACCATTCCTTCCAATCCATTTATTTTCCATCCAATTATTTAAATGATCTCGCACAGGTTGATAAAAATGAACTGGAGCACCATACTGCATTAACCACATTGTTTCTAATGTTACACCCAGCCTTTCCAACATTTGAGGTAAAATTTCTGTCAAGAAGTTAAAGTACATGAGGTCATTTAAAGTACCATAAAAAAAATGAGGACCAACGACGGTATCTCCGATAATACCTCCCCATATATTCAAAGACCACCTATTCTGAAAATCTACCTCCCTCATCCAATGTAGATTTGCTGTGGAGTAATAATGTAAATTATGTTTATTTACAGTTCCATTACTTTTAAAAGTAGCTTCATCTGTAAATAAAACGCAATGTATAAAATTAGGCTCAAGCTCGATTTTTTTCTAGTATTGTGTTACAATATCTTATTCTCTTTTCATAATCGGTATCTTTTAATTCTTGATGCAACTCTATGTGGTAAGGATGGTACTTATGCTTCATTAAAATTTTATTTATTGATGATTAACTTAAATCTGTTTCTAAACTTAATTCTCTTGTACTATATTCGGGATTCTCTTCAACATGTAATAAAGTATTTAGCTCTACTTCCTGTGTCACCGATATTGTAAATTTTGTCCTACATCCAGTTTCATCAAATCTTTGCTTTAGTTTGTTTAAAGCTTCTCGTCTTGGTTGTCGGGCATCAAGGAACTTTTGTTGATAAACTCTTTGTGCGAGTAAATCATTTTTGTGGCATTCACCAATTGTGTTAATCATGTTAACTAATTCGTATTTGGTAAAATTCATTTTAATTTCAGTAAAAACGGATAAAAAATTATTTCACACGCTGAATTCTAATTAAGATCAAGGTGTCGGTAAGTAAAAACCAAAGCGGTGTTTTCCTAACTCAAATAAATACTGATATGCGATAATTTTTTGAGGTGCTGGATTGTGATAATATTTTTAATTACACCTGAATAACTCAATAACTACTCGAGACAGATATAGGTTATGATATATCATAGTGATGTAAATTTTATGGGGAATTTAAAAAATTAAAAAATATACAGGGTGTTCCATTTTAAAAAAACGTATGTTGTGTCTGCCACTTTTTTCCGACACACCCTATATATATGAAGATATTTTCCAATTGTGCCCCTACTTACCCCCTACATGAATTGACTTCAAAACTTTTTTAAAATCATTAACAAATAGCCAATATCTTACTTCCTCAGAAAGCTGGGACATATGTATAGACGGATTTGAGAAACCTTTTATTTATTTGTATATTATTGATTGGTTTTTGTAATTAGTCATGAAATATATACTTTTTATTTATTTTGCTGCATTAATTAATTAAATCTGCTAGTTCAGTTGAAGTGAATGTACAATTTTTTATAATCTGTATTATTCTGTATTATTAAGAAGTAACTACAATATATTTAGTCTCTACTTTAAAACAAACTGAATGAAATTATGTTATAATTTTTCTTTTTTTTTCATATAGCGCAAACTCTAAACAGTAAATTCTCTACAGTTTCTAATATCCTGTATACAGAGTGGTAAAGGCCACGTTTGTTACTTAGAACGATATTATACGTTTGCAAATATACGTCTTTGGATGTAAAACATTCAGTTTCAATACGAGTTACTGTTCACATCTTTACAAGTTCAGCAGAGGACATTATAGAAATTTTATTAATAACACAAGTGTACACAATCATAAACAACTATTAATGGACATGACAGGGTCAAGATACTACGCCTGATATCGGTAGTTACTACTGCCTCATATGGTTGATAGAAGGACAGACGTAGACAAATAAAAACAAAAGTGTAAAATGAATAATGAAATACATAGCTCTTGATACAATATATTATTCAGAATAACTGAGGTCTGCATTAGCATTAATGGTCACGTCACAACTCATATTTGTTCTGCAATTATTGTAGCTGTTATATTTGAGCGATTTGGTCTGTACGTATATTTGTACAAAGAATAGTAACGTTCCACATCTACCGCGGTTAATGGTGCAAATTCTAAATAGTTCACATGGACAAACAATTACAAACCGCGCAGATAATTTTCAAGAATTTTACAAATCGTTTTGTTTCACAGGTTCCTGTGTAAAACATTTTTTAGTTTATTGTTTATAGGCTGACTTTTGGTGTCTGAAAGAGACAAAGCCATTTGAACACTCAAAATTCCTTGTATAACATTAACAACCTTATTACACAGAAAGTCAATTATTTCATCCACTGTCACCAACAAAAATTTATTTCGTACATCCTAACATATTTATATACACTTGGTAGATATGTTGAACATAATGTCTACTAGGAAAACTACATGCACAGAACATGACACACAAATTATAAAACAAAATTCTTATTTGTAACTGTACTGGCAATATTTTCTCGATGGATAACCGAAATTAAATGTCTTTCACAATCATGGCATGTACCAAATACGTAACGTCGATTGCATGGAGTACATAGAATGTGTGAACCATCTCTGTTGTTTTAAATAATATGATATTTTATTTGCTTCGTATTTAAGCATTTCTGAAAAAAATAATAAAATAATCATTTGGTGTTACATAAGGATATTTTCAAACCTAACATGATAACAATTATAAATATCTACAACTTTTTATATTTAAACTGTCATTCTTATCTGAGTGGGCTAGTATAAAAGTTTTAGGTAGATAATAAATCAAACACTTCCAATACATGTTTTTCATTACTTTTTCTAGAAATCTATGTTGTTGTCATCGTAGTTATCAATATTTTTTTATAATTTATGCACAATCGGTAATGACAGCGCCATTGCAGAGCGTTTTATGCAACAAATATCACCATGCGCCCACCCGTACACTTTCAGATTGCTAAGATTACTATACTGTGGACAACACCACCACCACCAGCGGTACATGGGAAGGTTGTATACCCGCATAGTGTGGCAACTATCTGCCTCGATCCTAGTTCTACTGGTTGCATGTATTACAGGCATATAAGTAAACACTAGATGAATGTTTATCTGGCGTATTTATTAATATCTATATTTGTGCTGGCACTGAAAAATGGAATACAAAACCGGTCCCTGGATATGACATAATAGTCTTTGTACGTTACACTATGCTTCTCTCCGAGACGCCAGTCAATTTCTTAAAGATTTTGGAACAAATATTTTATTTTAAAACTGAACAGGCTCAAGCATGAAATTAAATTGAATATTGCCTTGTGGTTCTTTCCTTAAAATAAATTGAATTAATTTATCTTTCATGTTTCACTTTTTTAACTATGCATGCAAAATAAGGAAAAACCAACAGAATAAAAGAAAAACAAACATTATTAGCATAAATATGTAAAACTGAAATATAAAAAAACCTTTTGCTTTTAAAGAAACTAAATCATTTATTGGATAAATTTAAAATATCTACAAGTAACAAATACATATTAATTGCAGTAGGTATTGAAGTTTCTAATTAGGATGTTTATACCCATGTAATCCTATTATCTAACGAATTTTATCAAGCAATTAATCAGAGTCGGAAGCTAATCCGATTAATTTATCTAGATATTTCCTACGCTCTCACGAAAATACAAGTGTTTTTCTTTTCCAACGATCTAATGATTTTATGCACAAAATTTATAGTAAATTTAGTTATATTCTCTAATCTAGCCATTAAAAACAAATAAATCTCCGGGTGTATAGAAATAGGAACAATGTGTTGCTGTATTACGACTACTGCTATAAACCACTTGAGATCTTTGACTGTAAGAGAAGATATGCAATTATTAATATTTAGATAACCATACGTATTTAAAGTTCAATATTAAAAAACAGTTGAACTTAATTCTTAACTGATTTCCCACAAAAATGAAATGAAACATCCGTGATGAGCAAAATCAAATAATATACAAATAAATTACCATAAATTTCTAAGCAATTAATTCTACTGTAAGCATCTTTGTTATTTAAAATATTTCAGTTAAAATTTTATGTTACTTATTAAAATAAAATTTTATATTTAAATGATTATTCAGGCTTTTAAATTTAAAGCTATAAATTTCTGAATAATAAATATTTGAAGAGGAACAGTAGTAGCACCCTTAGAGAATTTTCTATTAGCACTTTTACACGGACAAATCACTTATAAGGAAAACGATAATGTCAATATTTAGACTCAAATTAAGTATTATCTAATTTCATTCAATTTAAAAGTACTTGCTTAATTGTTTTCAGTGTTATTATATTATAAAACAAAACTTGTAATTAGAAATTACTAAGGATCATGTTAAGTCAAAAAGTAAAAGAAATTATTTATTTATTTATTTAATACACTAATCAACAGATCCTAGAACCCAATTACAGAGTAGGCAGAAAAGATTACAAAATAGAAAAAATTTTTAAACTATTACAAAAAATACACCAACAAGATGTACATTTATGTAATTATATAAATTAAATATACAGATGTAGAAATGCTGCAATAAAAAAAAAACGTCAATCATGAACATTTTCAAAAATTGATTATTGCGGGATGTAGGTTTCTCTTTCGTCTCATATGTTTTAACATCTTCAAATTGAAATATCAAAATCTATACTTAAAATACAAAATATTGGCCTAGTGTGATAAGAAATAACCTACAAAATTCGTAAAATCATGTTATGCATTTTTTATCAAACAATTGTATGTAGAGAAATTGTTTACAGTAACTCACAAAGGACAAATTTTAAATTTTGTTACTTATTTTACGTCGGTCTATTTGCGATATCACGGTTAATTACCGACGCCTGCAGATAAGTTCATGTCCTCTAATCCTTTATACAGACTTGATCTGGCATCGAGGTCATCTGGGTGGAAACTCTAAATTACTCAGGCAAAAGCGGCTATCGAGATAAAACGAAAATAAATATGCACAAATACCAAATTTAATTAAAATTATTTGCAGTACACAAAGACAGTAGCCGTTTAACATTTAATGAAAAGAAAAATGGTCACGCTCCGAGTTTTTCAAAGTTTGCAGGACCGAAAATTTTAAAACTATAATCACTTTTGAAAATCATAAGAATCTAACTTTACTTTTATTAAATAATCCTTCTCTACTGAGTTGCTTTGTAACGGAAATCTCATTAATTGCAATCATTTTTGAAAATTTGATTTATACTTTTACATGGAATCGAATAGTTTGCATAAAAATTGCCACCTTGGCAATCAATCATTAAGGGCAGTGACCAGACAACCTAACATATATAATACATAAATGAATTTTCAGTTATTAGACCGGCCGCACATTGAACGCAGCACAGCCAAGCGTAGGATAACCGAGAGTTTTGTAACACACAACACATAAGTAAAGCGAACACAGCATATTTCACGCAGCAGAAATGTAGTACAAACCGAGGAATTTCTTCTTGCTCTGCCGGCCTGTGGGCTCTGTACTCTGTCGGCCTCTGCCATATAAGTATTTGAGAATTATTACTTATATCAGTTATAATTTTTTTATTAAAAATAGAACTACTGATTGAACGTGTACGTGAGAACAAAGTTTTTCATGAGACTGCATGAGGACAATGCATAAAAATGAAATATGAGACAAAATTGCTGTTAAACCATTCAAATGGTAACACCATACCCACAGAGCAAAATATATACTAAGTATGTGCGTAAATTATATGAATGAACGATTGTCTTCAAACATGCTGTGCTCGTTCCTATTTATTTAATATTCTTATGGTGTATTAATTAAATATAATATGTACTTAATATGACTCATTTTACATAAAAATTTACTTGTATTATGTATACTCATTTTAGGTAACAGAAAGCCTATGCACATATTTCTTCTACTTTCTGCATATACAGAGTATATTCAATATTTGCAGGGAATATAGATGGAATGATATTAGTATATTTTTGTGCTATGTAGGCAGTGTCAATTTACAAATATGATTCTGATACAGAATGTAAAGAAAGTTCGCTAGCAGCAAAGATAGTATACCTACTACAGAAAACTGCACACATGAAAATAAAATCACTATATGCGTTAATATGCACTTACCAACAGGGGCAGAGCTTAGGAATAGTTAGTTGTCCTCTGTTTTACTCTGCTAGGTTGCGCTGCACTCAATGTATGGCCGCTCTTAATCTTTTAAAGTGATATTAACAACTTAACAACATATTATTCATCATTAAAATTCATATTTTACAATTGGTTTCAAGGAAAATCAAAGTTTTATTGTCGTAATTTATAAATTTAACATAATATTTTACAAATCACATGCATATGAAATGTAATTTTAAAATAAAACTGGTTGTAACAGATTGAAATAAAGTTCTAAAATCTTGGATACTCTGTTATTTAGTCAGTTCATTTTTGGGTGTCGTAATGTTTACACGCTAATTTATTCCGTTGTATTTTATGTTGTATTGTTGATAATTTTATTTGTTGTATTTTATTGTTGATATTAATTTAATAATAAAATATGTCAGACGTGCGCAACAGTAAAAAAACGGCTATACGCTGACAAAGTGAATAAATTTATAAGTGAATTCCCGTATTTATTCTATAATGGTGCTGCAATAATTTGTAAGGTGGACAAGACAGATCTGATGTGCTGGGATAAATATGATTGTAGACGTCACGTAAACACTGTGCAGGATAAAACTAAAAAAAAAAAAATGCGTGCCTTCGAAAACACAGTTTATGTTCGATTTACTATTAATGGTGATTGCCTATGATGTTCCGCTGAACATACTCAATAAACAACCATTTCGGGAGTTCTGGAATAAACACAATCCCCAGGTGACGTTACCAAGTCCTATAACGTTGTGTAATTCTGTAGCAACTATACGCGAAGACATTGTAAATAAGGTCAAATGTGTATTAAAAAATACACGGCTACGGTTAAGTGTTGACGAGACAACAGATCGTAAAAAAAAATTATTTTAAATGTTATAGTACGTATACTGGATCCTTTTAAACCGACATTCCTATTATTACTACAAAAGACTAACTGAGTGTACTGGTAAAACATTTACACGGGTGGTGTTGGAGACGTCAGAAAAATTTGATCTCTCTACAACTCAAACCGATGGTGCCGTGAGAATGCATTTCGTAGACAGTTTTCTCCAAGAATACGGTTGTGGGTTGGTACATGTTACGTGTAAAGTGCCTGCTTTACATCTTGTGGCAGAAACTATTCGACAAGGTATTCCAGAGGTAGATGCATTAATGGCAAGTTAAAAAAACTGTTCCTTAAGTTTCCTAAACATTTTCGCACATTTCAGAGTAAGTGTCCCGGTATTCCATAACCACCATAGCTGATTCTTACAGGTTGGAGAATATGGTTGAAGGCAGCTTTTTATTATGCTGAATATTTATAACAAATGAAAACTATGATACTAAAATTCAATCCTGACGAGGCTGCAGCTATTAAGGAGAGCTAGACAATATTCGAAAATATTTCCGTTGAAACAGCTTTAAAAACTATTCACAAGAACTATAAAAGACTACATGACGCCATACAAAACTTACAAAACGGTTCGTTATCGTTAGCGGAGACACTGCAAATAGTGGACGAAGTAAATCAACTGCTACACTCTATAGGTGACGCAAAAAATGAGCCCGTTGGAGAAAAGTTCGCACGTGTGTTAAAGCAGGACACCAGTTTTACCAGATTAATACAAATTTGTGGTGGTACTGATGGTGCAATCCTATGCCTGTATTACATCAATAGATGTCGAACGGTCGTTCTCAAAATATAAGCATATTTTTCATCACAGCGAACAACTTATGGAGACAACCATAGAAACATACCTGATGCTGCAAAGTTTTTATGGATCTTTTCTAGTTTATGATAACCAAGCTAGTTCATCAAGTTAGTTAAGAGGGTAAGTTGTGCATACACTGTTATAAATTGTAACAGTTCACTTTTAAATAAAATGTCCTTATTTTTTGTTGAATGTTACGTGGAAGGTAGTTATATATTTGCGAGAGTAATCAAAAACAGTTGTTAACTAGAGGACGTTTATTGTAGAACTACTTTTAAGACATACCTGAAAAATAAACACTTGCTAAAATGATGTCAGCAACATTGAAATACTGCGTGATCGGTTATCGCCCACGCTTTCCCGGTAAACCTTCATATAAGCAGATTTAAAACAGATAGGATATTAAAATTAAGTTATACCTATAACATACATGTTTTTCTTATTTCAACATTTTTATATACAAATTACTTATTACATCTAAACCCTTCTATCTTCGTAAGAAATAAATTTTTAGAAATGACATACAATATATTAATATTAGTCATACTAATACAACTCGCAATGTAACACCGCCATGGTTCAGTGTTTCTTTTTATACAATACAGAACCCTCATAAATGATCGTAAACCACGCGATCAATTAGTACTTTTTAGCTTGTGATTTTGTACCATTCATATTACGGCAGTACCCGATGAGGATTTTTGCACATACCTATGTGTGTGTTTTCAACCATCTTTTGCTGACTGAACGATTCAACGAGGCTGTTAAAGTTAATGTGGTTTACGGTCATTTATGAAGACCTGTTACAATTTCACTATATGGCGGATCTATAAAATTCTTCTTGCTAAATTATTTTCCTAGTAATATCAAAACTCAGTACCTCGTAAACAATAAGTACACGTTCTTTTTATGAAAATTAATATTTTCTCGTTTTGTCTTTTTTTATTTGTTTAATTACCTTCTTTTTTAAATCATATATTGTATTAATACAGAGTTTATAGATAACTATAGACAGATTTAATGTTTTGTGTTTTAAATAATAAGTATAATAAGATATTTTTATAAGTAACAATTCGATACCTTCGACTTTTTATGTGACAGCGCCGTAAACTATGAAAGGGTGATCCGGACTGGCCAATTATAATAAACTCAATACAGAGGCCACGCACCAATAGAAGGTGGGTCAACGTTGACTTCCAGCCGATTCGCAGACCATGTATGTGCAACCGAGGCATTGCGTTCACGCGTGCAATAACTTGTTAAGTTTTACCGAAGTTCCGTCAAAGTAATAAAATTTCGTCGGCATGCCTTTTAGCAAATTGTGACCCTATTTTTAATATTACTTTCCCTTAAATTTTTGAAATCTTTAGCTTAGATTTTAGGTTAAGTTTCAGATTTAAGTGGTGGAATAAGTTCTAGCTAATACTTCACCTTTTAGTTTAAACATATGTAACTTACTTATTCTAATAAAAACCCTATTATTATTATTATTATATTGAAAACATTCATGAATACAAATTCAGTACTGTTAATGCATTTGTAAACTTTGATTAAGTGATTTTAACAAGAAAATGCGCTGCACGAACTACACAAATTTTGTTCCGTAATTTATGTCTAAGTCTATGACCCATTTATTGTCATGCACTTTAACAAACAAATTTAAAATTACCCTATCATAGCGAAAAGGTACAAAAATCACGATTGCTGATGAGAAAATTACGTGCGCGTCTCGAATAACTTTCCTAAGGTTATTATACTGACCTGATACCCATGTTCCATTAAACCTTAACGGTTGAAAATCGTGACTAAGAATATCCTGCAGTTTAAATCTAGCTCCTTTCACCCGAGGACCTTCGTCTGGTGGCGTCAGAAGGACTACAGATGTCACTATTAGCGCTAATACCACAACAATGACTAAAAGGGCTATGAGAATTCCTCGCCAGTTTCGTTGATTTGTGTTGCTTGATACCAGCTCCTGAAACAAAGACACACTCTTGTGAAACTGAGCAGATTGGGGGATTAGAAGAAAATTTTAGAAATTTAAATGAGAACCGGTTTTGCTGATATTATGTGAGTTCCAAGGCAAAACACTATGTTGTCAGCTTTTTCGGTAGCAATAACTTACAATCGAAATCGTTTTCTTTGTATACGAGATGTTATTAATTTTTCCAAATTCCTTCGTTATTTGAACAGCAAAAATACAGTGTCATTTTTACTAACGATTTCCTGGCAAATTTTTTATACTAAACTCCACTATATTTTCAGCAATATTGATTTAATAACACATATAATAATTTTAATTATAGATGTTACCTACTTTTTTACAGTT
Organism: Rhamnusium bicolor; assembly: GCA_029963845.1. NCBI lineage: Eukaryota > Metazoa > Arthropoda > Insecta > Coleoptera > Cerambycidae > Rhamnusium > Rhamnusium bicolor. Next base: position 71,533 of record JANEYF010004613.1, on the reverse strand, counting down.
TTTAAAACTGTTTGTTCATTCATTGTATGTGGCTCTTATCTTAATTATTATTATTGTCGTATACCTAATTGTTTATATGTTCCGTTGTTTAGTGTTTTACAAGGAAAACCTATACAAAATAGTCCTGACGATGTATTTAAATAAAGACGAAACTTTGACATATTTTTGAAACTGGTTTTTTCTTTAACTTACCACATAAAACAGTTTTTTAAATTCATTTTCTATTTTTCCTCTTTTTCTAAATTTCATTCTCTATTCATTATTTTTTAAAGTATTTTCATTTACTATCTATCTAAACGAATATGAATAATACTTAATTTATATAATTTACAGTTCAATTTTGTCTTTTGTTTTCAATACATTGATTGCATTTTAGTGCATGCTTCAAAAGAGAAGAAATTAAACGAAAATTAAAATAAATAGCAGTAGATCTAACCTTGAGAGTTTAAAATACGACAGTACGAAATACATATTCTGAATAAGACACATAAAACTGTGTATAATAGAATTCTTTGGGGCTACAAAACACAAAAATGAAATTATACGTTGGGATAAGGAAATTGTAAGAAAAATTAAAAAAAGTTTTTTTAAAACTTCTTTAAAAACTTCACAGATACACAGGAAGAAGCTAGCCAACAGAAAGGTAAAACAGGAAGTAAAGAAGGAAAGTAATAAATCTTGGATTAAAATGTGCGAATTCGAAATTCAGACGCTTGGAAGACCATAAAATCAGTGATAACATCTAGCATAAAAGAATCTAATTCAGTTAGTATAATTACAAGTACAAGACTATAAGACCCATCTGGAAGAAAAACAATCAAATTTCATAAGTTAGCGAAGTTCAGAAGTAACTGCCTCAACCATATGAAGAAATTCTCCCGGACCTGAATGAATATACACGTTAATTATAAGATATGGATCCCAGAAATGTGTAGATATGCTTAAAAGTCTTTATGAAAGATGGGTCCATGAAGAGAAAACCACGAAAGAATGGAGAACTGTTGTTCACAAAAAGATACAAAACACAATCCAATAACCTACCCGCGAATAACAGTTATATCAACAACAGGAAGGATTTACTCAAAAATTCTTAGAAAATTGGTAGTAAATATAAAAATATGAGTCTTAAGATAAGACTAATTTTTACTGGCGATCCGGTTGTTTTAGCGAAGAATGAATCAAATTTGAAATTGCGGTTAGAGAGCCAACTAAAGAATATGAAAGAGCTGAACGTATGAATTTGGATAAATCAATAAACAAAGGAATAGTTATGATGAGATCAAACAAAGAAAAATCTAAGTAATCCAAGGCAGAAAACTAACCTCAATCATGTGAGAGAATGTTACTAGAATATATACCGAGTATAATGTGTACGATGTAGTTTTGTGGGATTTAAGTAAACTTAATAGACCAAAACTATTGGCAGAAATTAATTGCCTCAGAAGCACTTGCAGAACAACAGTAATAGAAGGGTAAAAAATTATGCTATAGAAAGAGTATGGGCATAGAAAGAAATATTGATACCACTGGTATGGTTCGGATACATAAAAAGAATGAATGAAAATATTTGGCCAAGAGAAATATTGAAGTCTATTTTGCCATAACGACGAAAGAGAAGACCTAGAAAGTGCTGGAGGGGTGACATTGATGAAAGGATGAGAGCGGAGAATTTAGGAAAGGACGTTTTACGCTAGACAAATTTGGAAACTGAAAATGGCAAAGAAATCACCAGCCGTAGAGAATTAGAATTTCAGTTATGTGTTATTAATAAATATTATTAAATTCGTTCACTTTTAAAAATATCGACTTGTAAAATGGGACTTTTCGATAAATTGCCAACTCAGTGGTTTATTTGGCTAGTGAGCGCAATAGAAAATATGACTGACAGTTGATGATACTGCTGAATCCGCCACTGGTACTGGAAATATGGGTGCGAATGATTTATGTCCACATTGTGCTAAGTGTAAATGTCTTCTAGACAGCTTCGACTTTGGATTTAAGTTTTTCTGTGGTGTTTATTAGTGCCGATCGTCATAATGAAGAGTTGCTAATCGAAGAATCTACCACAAATACTTTTCAATCGAGTGGCAGAACAACCAGGTCACATTCAAAAACAAACCGAGGATCCAAATAAATCAGAAAATTATTTCTCTGTTCTACACTGTAAAATTCAATCAATTAAAAGTAAATTCCCAGAGACTGAAATATTTCTTGATGAATTTAGTCAACCTATAAGTGTCCTATGCATAACTGAACACTGGGCAACCAATGAAGAAAAAATTGGACTTAAAATAGCTAATTACAATCTGATATCGTGTTTTTGTAGACAACAATTTATTCATGGAGGTGTATTGACTTACGAAAAAAGTGATTTAAAATTTACGGAAATTACAAATTTAATTACAAAATTAATGGAAATAGAATTTGAATATGTATCTGCTATAAATAAAAAAAATCAAAACTATAATAGTCTGTGTACATAGATCATCTGCTGAGGGTAAGTGTGATAACTTTTTTAAGTTATTCTGGGAACTTTTGTATGAACTTTATGATAAATACTTAAACCATAATTATATAACTTGTGGGGACTTAAACATAGATTTAAAAAAAAATGATAATGATAAAACTAGTTTAGAAAATATATTCAAAATGTTTGATTTAATTTCAACAATGGGTATGGTAGCCGAGTGGGTAAAGCGCTTATAGCTATTGACTCGGTACCGAATACCAATAGTTCGAATCTCTTCCGGAGCAACAAATTTTATTTGTAATTTGCTTCGGATTACGTTGGGAGTGAACTGTCGATGCTCTAGATGTGGTTCGGACTCCACAATAAACTGTAGGGCCTCGTCTCTCTTTACTCAACACAAAATCTTAGGATTTCTAGGAATTACTTCGGTGACTTGGGAGGCGGTTAAGGAAACATTCTTTTTTAAACAATTAAAGGCCCAACTCGAATAAATAAATCCAGCGTCACCCAAATTGATTATATAATAACTAATATTAAAACAGAATATGAAACATCTATTCTATTCAGATCATACGGTTCAAGTCATAGATTTTAATTCTTATAATGATAAAAAAATAAGCAAATAAAGATTAGCAAAAGAAGTTTTACTGGCAAAAATAAACACAATTACACAAATCTACTAAAAAATGTTGGTTGGTCAGGGCTATATTTTAATGATGATGTGAATTTGGCATAGGAATTTTTCGAACACAACATAAAAATTTGCTTTGATTTAGCTTTTCCTAACAGGAACATAAAAACACAAAGTAGATTAAAAAAACCTTGGATCACTAGAGGAAATAAAACTTCATGTAAAAACAAAAGATGTCTAATTCTAATGAAAAGTTACACACAAAATTTGTTTATACTAAATTATATAAAAGAGTACTGTAGAATTTTAAAACAAATAATAAATACATCTAAACAAAATCATTTTCACAACAAACTAAAACTATCTAATAATAAAATAAAAACCACATGAAATTGTATAAATAAAAATATTAATAAAGAAACATGAGCAAAAAACTGAAAAAATCCTACTAAAAACAAAGGACAACGTTACAGTCAACGACGCTAATATGGTGGCACATAATTTCCAAAAATATTTCATAGATGAGCCAATAAATCTTACTAATAATTTGATTTTTACTAAAACTTCCAGTGAATATGTAAAAAATTGTGTATTTTCTAGATATAACTCGTTTCACTTTCATCCAGAACAAGATATTGTAAGAATAGTTAAAAAATTAAAAAGAAAAGAAACTGCAGGATATGATGAACTACCTATTAGTTTTATTAAAGAAAATATTAATTTGTTAAAAAAAACCACTAACATTCATAACTAATCTCTCATTTACGACTGGAACTTTCCCGGACAACCTTAAAATTGTAAAAATTATACCAATATACAAAAAGGATGAAAAAACAATAATGTCAAATTATACGCCAATTTCAGTATTGCCCTTAGCCTCAAAAATCATTGAATTGGCAGTAAAGGAGCAGATTGTCAGCTATATAGATATCAAGAAAATATTAACAGCTGCACAGTTCGGATTTCGGGAAGGTCGCAACACAACTGATGCAATATATTCTTTAATTAACAATATGAACAACTGTCTAGAATCAAAATATCATCCACTTTGTACAATATTCTGTGACCTTATCAAAGCATTCGACTGTGTTGACCATCAATATTTGATAGAAAAATTATATTTTTATGGTTTTAGAGGTGTATCTTATGGTTGGTTCCAGTCTTATCTACATAATCGAAAAATGTATTTGGAGTTAAAAGATATTGTCGATAATGAGTTAGTGCCAGTAAGAACTGGTCGGAAAATGATGAAATGTGGGGTTCTACAGGGCTGAATTCTTGGCCCTGTGTTCTTTTTAATTTATATTAATGACCTTGTTGACAACTTTCCAATGATTCAGTTTTCCTTATTTGCTTATGACACAAGTCTTCTTTTCAAAAATCCGCCACGGGAATGCACCGAAATATCAACTAAATTAAACGACTGGTTTTCTGCAAATAAGTTAATACTGAACCTGTCAAAAACCCATAGCATCACATTTCATCCCGGTTACAATTATACTCAACAAGATATCCACCTTAATCATGGCATTATCTCATCAGTGGAAGATGTCAAATTCTTAGGGGTGTATCTGGATGAGAGTCTTAAATGGAAGCCGCACCTGGTGGAACTCAACAACAGATTATCTAGTGCTGTATATGCAATACTTATTATAAGGAAAAATGTCGGTTTACCAACATCGGTACTTGTCTATTACGCTTACTTCCAAAGTATTCTATAGTACGAGATCGAGTTTTGGGAGATTCTACCGGTGTAGCCCAAAAAAAGGCTATCAGATCAATATGTCGTTTAAAGCCTAGAGTTTCATGTAGAGAACACTTTAAAAAATTACGAATAATAACATTGGTTAATCTATGCATATTCAGAGTATATATAATTATATTTCGAAATAAAACCAGTTTAATCAAACATTCGAATATCCACAATTATGACACGCGACAAAATCATCTATACCTCTCACCACAACATATTTATAATGAAACAAGAAAAAGCACATTCTACAACGGCATTAAAATATTTAATCACCTACCATCTGATGTTAAAAACATCACTAGTCTAAATCAATTTAAGCATAAGTTGAGACACCTCCTGTTAAATAAAGTTTTTTATACCTTAGAGGAATATTTTACTTTTGGTTTTTAAATTTGCTAATAATTAATGAGAACCACCTATACTTATCTAAATTCTGTATTTTATGATTGTATGTTATTTGAAATTAATTAATTGTATTATTTTATTGTATAATTATTGCATGTATCTTATTTTGTTTTTTGTGTTTCTTAATATTTTCAAATATTTCATTTCAATTAATTCATGTACTTTCCTTACACATGTATGTATGTTTCTGAGGAAATAAATTACTTACTTACTTACTATTATTATTATTATCAACAATGATTACAAAATCGCATATTACTGTATAAAACGGTAAAATGTTTTATTTAAATGTAAAAAATATCAGTACCAAGTAAAGTGAAAAATCAATTTTACGATGATTGATGGCAAATCGTGTCAATGTTTATTTTTCTTTGTATAAATATCAATACATCCAGTTTTGTTATCTTAGGTTTCCAGTTGAAGTTCTTCAAAAGTGTTGTATTTTCTGACCACATTATCTCTTAGCATAAAAATACATTATACATAGCCCTCCACTATAAAACTGTCTTATTTTATAAGATAATGGTATATATTGATTTTGTTAATATCTGTATAAAAGGGTGGCTGTAGCGATAAATCCAGAGCAGTCAATGAAGTTACATAATAAATTCGAGTGGTACTTTATTTTACAATTGCCGGAATTTTCTTTACTAATTAAATTAGAAAATACACTGAACAATAAAATAATAGTCATTAACAACAAAATCTTTGTTAATTTTTAACCTTTTTAATTATTATTATTAAATTAATAAGGACAATAACTCTATATGTAATATAAATTAAAAATATACCTATTTATCGTAGCGTCGACACATTAGACACTATCATAGTTAGATCAAACATTAAATGCGTTGGAGTTAATGAATATCATGAGTAGAGCTGGCAAAAATCCGCTGCAGGACATAGGCGTACGCATCATAATAAAAGTAATAAAAGAAATTAACTGGTAATAAAAGCAATAAACTGTTACAATTTATAACAATGTATGCACAACTTACCCTCTTAACTAGCTTGTATATCACAAACAGGAAAATATCTGTAAAAACTTTGCAGCATCATGTATGTTTCTTATGGTTGTCTCCGAGAGTAATTTTCGATATGGTGAAAAAATATGCTTATATTTTAAGAACGACCGTTGACATCTATGATTTAATACAGGCAGACTTCAGTCTTTGAACTCACTTATCGGATCTGCAGATGCACCATCAGTACCATCACAAGTTTGTATAAATCTGGTAAAACTGGTGTCTTGCTTTAACACACGTGCGAACTTTTCTCCAACAGGCTCATTTTTTTGCGTCACCTATAGAGTGTAGCAGTCGATTTACTTCGTCCACTATTTGCAGTGACTCCGCTAACGACAACGCACTGTTTTGTAAGTTTTGTATGGAGTCATGTAATCCTTTATAGTTATTCTGAATAGTTTTTAAAGCTGTTTCAACAGAAACATCTTCGAATTTTGTCTGGCTTTCCTTAATAGCTGCAGCCTCGTCTGTATTAAATTGTAGTATCACAGCTTGTATTCGTTGTAAATATTCAGCATAATAAAAAGCTGCCTTCAACCATGTTCCCCAACGTGTAAGAATCTGCTGTGGTGGTTCGGGAATACCGGAACACTTGCTGTGAAATGCTCGAGGACGTTTAGGAGATTTAGGGAACACTTTTCTTTGTATTTGCTATTAATGCATCTACCTCTGGAAAACCTTGTCGAATAGTTTCTGCCACAAGGTGTAAAGCATGCACTGTGCACGTAACATGTACCAATTTACAACCGTGATATTGAAGAGAACGGCCTACCAAACGCACTGTCGCGGCACCATCAGTCACAAAAATTAACACTTGACTATTTGACGGGTCAAATTTTTCTAACGTCTCTAGCACCACCCGCGTAATTATTTTGCCAGTACACTCAGTTAGTCTTTTGCTAGCTAGTAACAGTGGAAATATCTGTTTAAGAGGGTCCGGTACATGTACTATAACATTTAAAATAGAATTTTTTTTACAATCTGGCGTCTCGTCAACACATAACCACAGCCGTGTATTTTTTAGTACACAGTTGATCTTATTTATAATGTCTTTGCTTACAGTTGGCACATAGTTACGAAATGTTGTACGACTTGGTAACGTCACCCTGAGATTTTATTTATTCCAGAACTCCTGGAATGGTTGTTTATGGAGTACGTGCAGCTGAACATCACAGACAATCAGCAGAGTAAATCGAACATAAACTGTGTTGTCGAAGGCACGCCATTTTTTTTAGTTTTATGTTGTACAGAATGTATGTGACGTTTACAATCAGGTTTGTCCCAGCACATCAGGTCTGTCACGCACACCTTACAAATTATTATAGCACCATTATAGAATAAATCTGGGAATTCACTAAAAATTTATTCACTGTCAGCATATGGCTGTTTTTTACCCTTGGGCAGGTCTGACATACTTTTTTATTAAATTAATATCAATAATAGAATACAACAAATAAAATTACCAACAACACAATGGAGAGGAATAAACTACGTTGTACACACCACAAGGCATAACAACAGACTAAAATGAAATGTTATTCTTTGCGAAAATAGTAAACAGGTCTCGCTTACGTATTTGGGTATTTCTCTACCTGGCACCACCCGTGACTTGAGGACCGATTTGCCAACTCTAATCACGTATAATTGACTAATAATTTATATAACCTGCTGGAAGCTAATAGTCAGAGTAAAGGAAGATATATTAAGGTTGGAATTTCGCAGTGAGAAAGTAAAGTCTATAAGCTTTAAGAATGATATATTCTTATGATCTGTTTACACAGCCAAGTAATCGCTGCTCAAAGCGACTTTAAATATTTTTTCGCGACATCCCATAGAACTGCAAATCAGTAACCGGTTCATTTCAGCGAAATGCGTTAATAGGAGAACACGGACGTGACGTCACTATTTAAGGTCGTCAACCAGTTTCAGTTCCCATTGTACTCAAAACGAATCTGAAACTGGTTCCCGGTGTAAATAGCTGAGTTACTAGCGGTTGACAGCGAGAATTATCAGGTCGTTGTTGAACTCCAAACGGTGGATATTTTACTTGCGACTAGTTATTGAGGTTATATTCTGCTGCTTTTGACGTTTTTTTTGACATTTTCGCGATATGAAAACAGTAACTCAGAATATACGGAGAAGAAATAATTGCGAACGCACCGGGAACTAGTGGGATGTCGCAAACATTTTTTTTTCCGATGAAAAATGTTTCTATTATGCGAGTCTCTTTCGTCTTACGCAATTTTTACGAAGGTACATAAATTCAATTTATGTACAGGTATTGAATGTTTTGATGAATTTTACCACGAATCCCACATTACACAATCATTAAAAGGACATAAATAAATATTCTACTATTCAAAGAGGGTATAATGTACCTATTAAATATAAATACTTTTCTCTAAGAAGTATACAGGTAGAAACGAGTAAAGCGCCCGTTACTCTAGAAATTTGCACACGTATTTAAAATACTTGTAATATTCTATGCACTCATTTAATGTAGACTGTCGCTATTTTAAGAATAAATATACACAATTTTCTCAGGGGCGCCAACTACCAAAAATTGCAAATAACTGAACCAGGATATGAATAAATATAAAGAATACCAATAACTGTACTATTAAAAATAAAAATGTTTGGTTAAATCCAAATTGCATTATTAACTGCAAATAGCAGAAAAAATTAGTTGCCCTTAAGTCATAAAATAAAAGTCGAAATTATCAAATATCATCATCATATTATAGATAACAAAATACATAATTTCAATAATGTTATAAACTTTCATCGTTTGAACTTTAAACTGCAATCTTTAAAGAAAATCCCGTATTAACTGTGAATGTTAATATAATATTTTCTCCTGAAATGAGTTGGAACCTTTGATGTGAAGATAACACTTATGTAGTTTTTTCCGAAACACCAAAACACCATATACTGCACTCATAAGAGTGTAGTAGTATATGATGTTTTGGCGTTTAGTGGAAAACTGCGTCAGTGTTAATATTTTCTATGATTTCATTCAAGTGATACAATTTATTTTCTTCGTTTATAATATATCAACACAAGCTGCCACCTAGCAGAAGTTACTTCACCTGGTGACAACCCTTCACTTCCAAAAGCACAATAATACTCTAGACCCGACCAGTTGATCATATGCCACAGAGATCCAGTTCTAGTGTAAACTTGCCTCAAGTGACTAATGAGAAATTGGGAAATAGCTCCCTATCTAAAATGAGTACTTCATTCTTAAAACGGACAGACATATAGGCATTTATTTTTTTGATTTCTTATAAATATGTAAGGACTTTGCTATTATTCTAACGATTAGCAGAGTATACATTTTTAATGTTAATATTTCTTGTGGTTAACATTCTGACAAGAAACATACCTAATTTCCTTCTTTGTTAGATATTAATTACTCTACTTAAACTTGAACTTACCATGAATTATTCGTTCTCGTTATAAGGTGGTGCTTTAAAATAAAATATCAAATTCAACAACTATAAAACAGGCTATATTCGTCCAACTTTCAACAAATAGAATAACACATATTAAAAACTATTTACATTACTTTACAAGAACTGTGCCTCAAATTTTAATTAAAATACTTAACTAAAGACACAACCCTTATTCACACAGTGTATAACAGTGATTAAGACAAGGTTTTATATACCTTGAATGTGGCCACAATGAAGGTTCACAGCGTATTTGATGACGTACGATGTTCAAAGCTAAGGTTATCGTTATCAAACATAAACTAAACAAAAAGGGGTGATATTTCTTTAAATAAAAATTAAAACAATATATACAGTTACCAGCTACCAGCGGTACATAAAGGTAGGTACTCTCCTGAAACACTTTTCCTCGTCCCCGGTTACCTGGACTTGGAACTTCTCACGGTGCTTACGTTGTTATGTAGGCTCTCGAGTCTTACGTTTGCAAAATAGTGGCAAACCGCACTTTCGACGTGCTGAATAATACAGTCTCGCACCCAGGTTTGCATAACAACACAAACTTCACCCCAGGCGTGCAAAACGATGCAGACTTCGCTCCAGGCGTGCACCCTAAAGAAATATGTTTGAATTACAAACTGATCAAATCTTCACCTACTGGAAACTCAGCAATGTACTTAAAAATAAAACTATAATTTTTCTAACTATTTACCTCAAACACAGAGAGTACAGGTGTCTCTCAATTTCTTAAGTAGAACCACCAAAATCATAACCTCACTTCTCATTTGGTATGTGCCAGAACACAACATTCCTCAAAAATAATATTTATATTGTGGTATTTTAAGTAAGCGTTTATTACAAACCAGCCTAGAAAATAAAGAAATAAACGTGCCAACTTATGAAAAGCAAAATTTCTAAGTGAAGCCTTACCAAAGATCGCAATTATATCCTGTTTTCAGTAAAAATTCTCTTCTAAAACAATACTATCGCATTCTACACTGCGTCCAAAAGAGGGAAACTTAAATTCTAGAACAAATTCCTGATATCCCTCTCGGATGACCGTACATTAGTCTTACAGAAATTGTCCTTTACGATCTTGTAGCCGGCGTATTCCACAAATGAACAACAAAATATAACATCGGAATGGTGATTACTTGCGCAGTGGAATACGGAACAAAAAGTATTATCGGTTGCCTATTATAGGCAAATCTCCCTAAGCTATAATAGCTTAGGGAGATTTTAGATACAAAATAACAAATAAAGAGAGAGGTTCGCGAGAAATAGTTTTATAAGAATTTGAAATGTAACAAATTATTTATAATACTCCAAGAATACTTACTCACTTGTTCTGCGAAACCATAACCGTAAATACCTATGACATCGAAATTGAACACTTCGACCATAAAACCTTATGTTAGACCCAAAATAAAGAGAATTTGTTTTCGGTTCAAATAACCTCTGTCGATCGTAAATAAAGTACTCTTTGCTGATTGGTCATATTTAAATATTCGCAGATACTCGGGTGATTTTCAGTTACAGTCGATATCTTTGTGTGATTCAACGTACGCCATATTTATTGCTAATTTATATTTTCTATTATTTTGTGCTTAAAAAATGGTGTTTCTTCCTTTAAAATAAATATCGAGGCCGGTAAATGCCAAAGAGCTGTATATTGTGCAAATAGGCTTTTATAAAAGGGTCGGATTGCTCATTTCATATGTTCATATAATGCATGGGCGCAGATATGGGTATATTGCTTATAGATGCATGGGTATATTTAACTATTTTGAACATTTATATAAGTAATTTTGGTTTTTTCTTCATAGATTTCCGAATGTCTTCAACCATAAAAGTCAATTTATTTTACATGTGTAATTAGTATAAGTGGATATGTAAATTTTTATTTTAGAGTTATAATTTATAATACCTATTTTTACAATACTTCTTAAATAATTATTTATAAAGCATATTAATCTGTGCCATTAAAAGCAGGTAATTATTAATATCAAATGTAAACGTTTGCATTATTCAAAATAACAATATAATCAATCCAATAATTCTATCAAATTGATGATAACTATAAACATTTCTGATTTATATAAAGCTTTAGTTGCATAATAGATTAAATTTTAAAAATCATTCTTTTACAATGTGTTCTTTGTAATGTAAAATCTTTTTTCTACAAACACCATTAAAAACTAAATTTTTAAGACGGCATACTTGAATTAAAAATGTAATATTATATAAACTCGCGTTAAAACTGATCACATGATTTACTTTTAACACTAGTACAATAAGTAAAATGACAAGTCGTTTGTCATAAGGACATTTATATATTTATTAACAAAAAATTAGAAGTTATTTAGAAATATTTATATTAATTGTACAATTGGAGCAATTAGTAATATTTATCCCTTGTGAGGAAGCTACTTCACAAGAAGAAATTGTTGAAGTTGAACTTGAAGCAGTGGAGGAAATACCTACTATTAATATGCTCTATTTCTGAATTGTTAGAAGAAGGGCAATTATTTGGAAGAATGTGACAAGCAATCCTCTTTTTGTTTTCTAACGAATCTTCCAAGTATCCTTCTGCAACACTCGAACTTTTCCATCCTCCATGTCTTTTTATTGTACATAAATTTGCACCAGAGTCTGCTAACAAGCTGGCGGATGTCCGACGGAAACAATATCCGGTGTAAAGTTCACTATTTGGTAATTTCAAAAATCTTGCAATATATGTAGGCATCTTTCCAAACATATTTTTTCCAACAGGTTGAATCGTACATTTGTTACTAGTGTATTTAATAAAAATACGTTGGTGGTTGACATGAGCTGGACGTAATGCTAAGTACTTATGATATAAGTCAATATGTCTCAGTAACGACAGTAAAGGTTCTTGAAACTCTAGTTTTGCTATCTGGAATGTTTACACTAGTGTATTTCCTAAATCCTCAATATTGTTTAAACTCATTTGACAAAGTTCTTTACGGCGACACGCGCCTTACTAGGCATTACAGCAGCTACTTTAAATATCAAATACTTGTCATCTGGCGCCTCTGCAATAAACATCAATATTTTGGCGTGTAAACATTTTTGAATTTTTTTGGACGATATCCTTCTCCTTTGCGCTTCACATTTAACAGCCTTAATCATTGAAAAATGTGCCCAAAGCGTCGAAGACTTCCAAATTTTAGAATTTTGCTCGAAATAGGCCAACATTACATTTTCACTGTACTTGCCTGCAACATTGTTCCGATCGCACCATTCCACAAAGCGTTTGTACGCTAATTCATATTGTTGTTTGGATTTTATGGGCAACAAATCTAAAGTTGCCCTTGTAGCTGCTTCTTCAATTTCTTGAGAAATCGATTCGCTTCCTTCTGGACTATAATTAATATTGGAACTCATCATATTGCAATACTTTTTCACATTTGACAAGCATGTGTCAAACAACGGACAAACTTGATTTATTTATTTCATAAATCCTACAAACTACTAGAATTATGAGGTAACCATTAAAAGGATTTGAAATCTTTTTAAAGAAACTTTATTGTTCTTTTAATGGTGTCCACTCGCTGACGCTCGTTTCGCAAACTTCTCCACTCACAAAATAAAAAGTCATTTTTAACACTTGTATCATAAATAACTATTAAGTATTTATATGTATGTGGTTGTAATGTACCTAATTCTTGTTTTAACCGTTATTTGTAAAAAATAACTAGACAAGGTAACCTGACGTTTTTTTTATTTCACCACTAGCAATTTAGTATGTTAATAATAGGCATTCTTTTTTTGCACATCATTTTTGTATTTAGTCGACATATGCGCACTGAACACAAATTATGACAGTGACAATTGGCGGATTGTAACCTTCGCAGGATGGCTATTTATTTTGATTTTCATTGTGTTTGCTATTTATACATATTTCTCTAATTTTTATCATTAATAATGGATGATATTTATGTGCTTGTAAGTACCTTCAATTATTTTACCATATATTATGGAAAAAAACGTGGACCTAATTTTGTTCTAGTATTTGATTTTGTGGGAAACCCTTCTCGACGACAAGAAATGGCGATAAAGTACATTTATTAACGTAGATAACTGATATTTAACCTTCCTAAGATGCACGGAAATGTTGAAAAGTACGTTGTTTATAGCTTTTAAACCCCTCTCACCTTGTATTTGTCTTAATAGCGCCATCCCAGTACAAGAAAACAGCGCATATGTATTTAGATAGGAAGACCGGGTCTAGCATAAAGTTCTATGGTCGAAGATTGAACATCTCAATGGCCATCTTGGGACCGCTACTGTTAATAATATTTTGGAGCTAACCGTATGTATATTTGCAGACAACACAACAGTGATGGTGCCACGAAAAGTTAGTTAATACAGTAGGGAGAGTGCTGTAGGAAACTCTAAATGAGTGCCGGAAAAATTAGCTTTTCATGACTGGCATAAAATTGATAATTGATTTTTGATAGAATTTGGTAGATCACACTGTGATAAAAGAACCCCACAAATGGATGCCACCGTCACGGCCATTAAATATTATAGACAAGTAGCTTATTGCCTATATTATTTAGTTAAATCTGTTTTGTGGCTAGCAGCTTTCAAATGCAATCGTTTTGGTTATTTTATATTCAAAAGTTGTATATTTAAAAGAGATACGGATAACCTGTGAAGGAGTTTTTCTTTACCGGATATGTTTGTAACATTATTTACTTTAAATGACACTTTTGTCATTTCAGGATGCTGAATTACCATAAACCTCTCATAAGTATTCCAGCAATATCTTTAAAAAAACGTGAGCATATAAAATTCATAACCATCTGGTACATTATTTGAGGCATATACATCTTTGTTGAATATCCAATAAATTGACAAGATTTTTCAGATTTACCCGTTGATGCGTGTGACTTACGTCCCCGAGCTTTATACGTAGCCTTTATTGTGAAAGTGATTGAATTTAAAAAGCTATCGCTTCATTCCATTATTCCGCTATTTTACGGTCATTCTAGTGGATCTTGCGCCAACTGTATTTATTGGCTCCGTGCCAAAGGCTGATTATAAAATTACCCTTGAAATCCGAGTTCAGTTTGCGCTTTTTCTCTATCAGTGTTAATACTCGGTTTTCGTTATCGTGCTTATAATTACAATACTAATCCACTGTATTTTTTTACTTGGCTGATAGCAGTAATGAAATCTTTATAGTTTGCTAGATTACTGTAATTATAAGAGTATTTCGCCTGAATTAGAGATTATATTTATACGACAAATTTAATTGACGCGTTCTTTAGGGATTTCCGGGAAAGGAAATGTATTATACGTATGTATGTATATCTTCCTCTTCTCTGAAGTGGGGAGCAATGCTTCATTTTAAAAAAATTGTATTGCATTTCTAGACGAACCTTGACAAATAATGAAGAAAAAGATGATTTGAGTAAGTGTGCATGTGTCTATGTATATCGCGATAGTTCCCACAGTTTTTAAGATAAAACTCTCAAATTTGGTATACAAGGTTTTCAGACCAATATGTACCAATAATTGTATAAAACTGTATATTACAATTGTTTACACAGTTTGAAATGAGACGTTCGGATTAATTTGAGAGTTTTTAAATTTTGCAATGTTGTAATGTCAACCATCAAACTAAGATAATGTATGTTATCGAGTTCTCGGCACCCGCTGAAAAAAATATCTCCTCGAAGGGGGTAATGGATCACATATTGCGATCTCCATTACGAGCTTCAAGTGCTACTCGATCAAGATATTCGTCCTAACAATAGCTGTACTTAGGGTATAAAGTCAACGCTACTCTCGGAACTGAAAACCATACCGTCCGCACCTTGTCAAGGATCTGCCGATTGATTGGCACGACAAACTTAGAAGTTGGTCGCTCTAGGATTTCTCCGTCTTCTTATGTTCTATCACAAAACTCTATCATCATTGGAATACATACACATTTTATTCATTGCATATCAAGTTGGTAGTGTGAGGAATAGTGGCGCGAACGTCTACCCAGATGATTCTGGTTCAAATTCGGGCCGAGTCAAGTCGAGTTGCTACCGCTACAAACTTCCGAAAGGGCTGTAAGAACGGTGGGGTCGTAAATAAGCAGACATCTGGTGTATTATTTCGTGTTAATGGTCGATCATTTAAGTCAATTTTAGTTATTTCAAATCCATGATAGACAATGAGATTATTATTAGCATCGGAGATTTATCATGTGAAATTATTACCAAAACAGATGCAGACTCTTTATTTGTAAGATGAAGAGGTATTGTACTGTCTGTTCAGGGAAAGAAGACCCGCGGAAAGGATGTGCTCTCTGCATCCCAATTAAATGGCAATTTTCTGTGATCGTTTGCATCCGCACCTACTCATTGGGAGAGATACTACATTTCTATTATATGGTTCGCTGAAAGCTGTCGACCTATCAACAATATTTTCCCTAGCAGCGCCGGCTTTCTTTCGCCGGCTGGACAGTAGTTACTCTAGACCACATTTAAGCAGCTTTTCCACAGTAACTTCAGCCAAAATGAAAATAAAAAAATTAAGGTCTGGGTGGAATACCTTTTTATACATTTTTCACAAATGAGTCAACATAAAGACAGCATAAGAGTTTTTTAATCTTAACTAATGATTAATGAATAGTAAATCACAATTTAAAAAAGAAAATAGGTTACGAATCTATAAAATTTACGTAGGATACAACGTTATTAATAGTAAACACATACGTAACAGCAAATAGTTTGAACTTTATAATTTATCATTGATAATTCGGAATATAAAAAGAATCTTAGTTATTATAAATTAAATATAGTATTGATTATATCATAATTAATCACACTCATTAATAATAAAAATATATGAAGTTATTAAAGTTTAAAAAAAAATATATGCCTTCTCCGTGACAATGTTTACACATTGCCGTGACCAGGATTCGAACCTGGGTTACTACGGCCACAACGTAGGGTCCTAACCACTAGACGATCACGGCTATTGAAGACGATAGGAATTGTAGAAATATAATAAAATTTAAATGAAATTTGTTCCGCACCAGTTCCTAGAGTAAAAGCGTATCTAATGCTGTTTTATAGACTTAGCTAGCGTATGGATTGAAATTACCTTCAATGACATTGCAAAACGATTTAATTGATTTGGGTGTTAAATAAATTTCACAGAAGTGGATAAAGATTCATATGTCAAAAATGTTTTTTAAATAATTGAACGAATATTTTATATTCCCCATTTTTTAGAATTAAATACTAAATATACGTAAACAAAAATGGTAGAATGAAAAAATATTATAAGTGCTGTATTATAACAAAGTTATTTATTTTCACTAATGCTTTCTCTTCTATGCACAGATCATTTAAAAATTAAAGCCGGCTCCATACGATGCGTCTACTCGTTAAACAATCATCAAATATCAATATATCAAGTCATTTGTATAAAGGATGTGTAGATGCAGAGATCTTAAGATCTCTGTGTAGATGTGTTAATGTAAGTCCATGACCAATATCTTCTCAAGTTGTCTAGATATGGTATGAGAGGTCCAGCTTTAAACTTTCTACCAAGCTATATCATGGACCGTTTGCAAATAGTATATGCCAATGAGACAAAGAACATGAATTGTCTCATAATTTCAGGTGTACCACATGGCTCCATATTAGGACCATTTCTTTACCTTATCTTCGCCAATGACCTTGCCTTATATATACAAGGTAAACATAACATACACATTACGTGTGACGCTGATGACACAAATTTTTTAGTTGTACAGTAAAGCCCTGCTGCTGTAAAAAACGTATCTAAACTTCTGTATAAAGATATTATGATATGGTCTGAGAAAAACAGGCTTAGACTGAATAAAGATGAAACTGTCACTGTTTCTTTTAGACACAACACCGAGCCGAGTGCCGACGATGAATTTTTACCTTCAGCTTCAGTTAAAATTTTAAGAATTATATTTGACTACAATTTAAATTGGTCCACTCACATTAACGGCCTATGTGTGAGACTCGAGAGAGGCTGCTACGGCATGCGAAACCTAAAAAATAATTGTAACAAAGACGTATTACTAGCGTTCTACTATTCAAATATACTCTCCCATCTAAGGTATGGTTTTATGCTCTGGGCTAGAGTACTACTTATGCTCGCCGTGTGTTTGTCTTACAAAAGTGTATTATTAGGGTCATGGAGAGTTTACAGAGGTAAAATGTTCCACTAGCTTATTCATTTTCAAAAAGCTACTAAAGCGTTTCCTAATTGAAAAAAGCTTTTACGACATCAATGAATTCTATTTAGCATGACCTTTTATTTTATTTGTTTATTTGTTTGTTTGTTGTACACGCAATGATTTGTTGTTACTTACATTATTATTTTATTAGTATTATATAGGTATATGTTGTTTCACAGCTTTATGTAATCATTATTTATTCATATTTTATATTATGCGTAATATATTGTACATTGCCTTGACGCACTTCTAGTTACTTGTATAATTTATTTGTACCTGTGATTTGGAAATAAAGAATTGAACTGAATTGAATTGAATTGAATTGATGTATGTATGGTTTACACACGATGTGTAAACTTGCCAATTTTTCGCACGTCTTTCCGCTTATTTAACGATGACTTCAACTATCAACTATTTGCAGCATTTACTGTTTATACTATTTGGTTTTTCGCAAATCAACAGAACAAATCACATAAGAATAAATCTTACGGACAAATCCCATAATTTTGTCGTGATAATAATATTATTTTATTATTGATAGGAAATTTTGTTATGTAAATTTTCCGAGGAACACCATGGTGAACATACCAGATTTTACATTATACACCAAAGGCTCAATTTTACCCACTAAATAACAATAATATATTTTGTAACGTAGGTAGGTTGATCCCATATGAGTAATTGTTCATGATAAATCAAAAAGAAAAATTCTCATAAAATTCCTTTATTACTGTGACCGGTTTCGTGAACAAATTAATTACTTCACATCATCAGACACAGGAATTTTTATAAATAACGACCCTGGTTTTTTATTTATAAAAAATTCCTGTGTCTGATGATGTGAAGTAATTAATTTGTTCACGAAACCGGTCACAGTAATAAAGGAATTTTATGAGAATTTTTCTTTTTGATTTATCATGAATAATATATTTATTTATAATTTAGCATCTTATTTACATTATAAAGTTTGACAATCAAAGAAACAAACTTATAAATAAATAGAGCTTACAGAAACCCATTTAAGTTTTAGAGATTTGAGGGTGCAGGCAAAAACCATTCATTTAATCATATTATTATGTTCATTTGAATTTATATATATCCTGTTTTTCATTATATTCTCATTAACAATTAATAATTTGTATGGTTTAAAAGATTATATTTTATGGAGAAAGAAAATGTATATATACATATTGGTTAATCTAACTATCTAGTTATATTACATTAATCCTATTTTCTAACTTTAATTATTTTAAATTTTATTATTTTATTATGTTCCATTATTCTTAGCGGCGAATGATTATAAAACTTTTGCCCAATATAAAGAAAACATTTTTGACCAACGGTTTTAAGGCTTTTGTATGTTTGTACGTGTCGTTTATTTTTTTTTAGTATTATGACCATGATCTGTTAATTCCAATATTTTTTTTATTTTTAAATAAGTAAATTAATATATTTTTAGCCTCACGTCTAACAAAGACTCTTGATAGAGCCTCACTGTAGGATATATCAAGGATTTATTCAACATTATTTTTATAATTCGCTTTTGTGCTACTATCAAGAGAGCTAAATATGTTTTTTTTAACGCCACCCCAGGCGATAATTCCATATTGTAATAATATTTTATATAACAAGTGGCTTAAATGGTATTTTTTTTACAAGTGGGGCGTGTATAGTTCGAGCCGAAGGCGAGTGCTATAAACCACATGAGTAAAAAAAACACATTTTAGTCTCGAGTTACATACAAAATTTTTTGTATCGCCATTCGAAATTAGAAAACAGTATAATTTTGTAAAAATACGGCAAATTGACAAAGTTACCTTGTCGTAATGACTAAATTCTATTGGTGTTTCCATAGAAACCAATAATAAAACAACTAAATTTGGAACGATTTAAACGTCGCATTTGACACATTCTACTTTACAATAATTATTATTTGGAACAATATGAGTGATAGTGAGGAAGATTTTATTCCTGGTACTCCTCCGGAAATCAGGAAGAATATGATTTATCTATGCACTGGTATAAGCAGAAAACTGTGAGTAACATATCTGAGTTTGTTCTTTTGACTTGTCTATCTGAAAAAGCAAAAATTTTAAAATGTTCAAATCTCCGATCCAAGTTTTCGTTGTTTAAAGCAGTTTTGAATGTAAAGAATAATGTAGATGTATCCAATTATCAAAAAGTAAAAGCTTTATTCTACCACCGAGAGAAAAGTGCAACTTTGCACTTCCAAAAGAAAGCGCAAAGTTGCACTTTTCCAAGAAGTGAGCGTTTTTTTACTTTGTCGCTCGCCGAGCGACAAAGAAAAAAAATCATAAGATGACAGTATTTAAATAAGTAATTAATAGGTACTAAAGTAATTTTTTATTTTATTTTGCAGTAAATACCATTTTAATAAACATTTCTACAAAAACATGTGTAGGGCAAATTGATGTTCACATTTTGAAATCTGAACTGTCAAATTTGAGGTTATCAATAATTATTGATTTTTACCAAACATTTTTATAAAAACACCGGTTGTACAAAAAATCCTGTGTGTAATTCGAGCGCAAAGTGGCATTGCCGCTTTCGCTCAGAGCGACAATATATCACTTGGCGCTCTTAATACACAAATAGCTATTTTGAAATGACAATCCACTGGGTGTAGGGCTAAGAAATCTAAAGTTTTTGACAGAGCAGATGTCAAACGTTTTTTACTAGAAGCACCAGATGAAAAGTTTTTAATGTTGGAAGTTGTATTAATAATGGGATTGTCGTCGAGAAGAACTCTACAATATGACCATTGATGACATTGTAAGAAAAGACTGCATGTTGGTTGTTAAAGTACCTGATTCGAAGACCCATACTGAAAGGACTTTTACGGTAATTGGTGAGACAATAGAATAAATCCACTAAATATTTATAATAAATATGCAGCTATTCGCCCTACTCATGTGAATCACAAAGGCGTTTTTCTTCAATATCGAGGAGAAAAATGCACGTCCAACGAGTTGGTATTAATACATTTTCAAAAATACCAAGTGTTGCTAAATACCTTAACTTATCTAAACCTGAGCAATATACGGGTCACAGCTTTAGGAGATCTTAGGCATCACTATTAGCTGGTTCTGGAGCTGATATTCTTACCATAAAACGTCATGGGGGATGGAAATGCTCAATAGTTGCTGAGGGATATATAAAAGATAGCATCCAAACAAAAAAGGAAATTTCAAAACAGATATTTTCAAACAATACTACAGAAATGACTATGTCTGCAGATGTAGTCGTTGGTGAAAATCAGACCAACCACCATATTAATATAAATGAATCAAATATTTTTCGCACATCTGAACCTATAATTCTAGGAATAAATATTAATAATGTTAGTAACAGTACTAATCATATAAATTTTCGGTAAATTGTAAATAGAATTGTTCATGAAATTTGTTAATAATTAATAAATGTTTGATGTAAGAATTTTAATTTGTTGTTTGTTGACTTAAGTTTTATTTCATACTGTAAAATAAAATTTCTTTATTTCACACTTTTTTCTTTATTTTTCACTTGTCAATAATGTCATTGTTTTGATTCATTGAAACTGTCCAAAAAAATGTAATTTTAATATATGGCATTACAAAAAATGGATTTAACTAGTACGTAATAAATTTCATTTAATTGCTTGCTTATTCATCATGAACTGTTTCAATGTTTTAAATTTATAAATCAAAAACCTAATTTTTTTAATAATATTTTCGGCCTGTTCTGTCTTAAAAAAATTATAAATAATTACACCTAGATATTTAATATTAATTGTGGATGAGATCTCATTTCAATCAACATTAATTTCATTATAGAGAGGTAGATATTTCTCATATGAGGTAAAAGGTACATATTTACTTTTTTCCCAATTAATTATTAATAGATTTGCAATAAACCATTATTTTTATTTTAACTAATGATTCTGAAATCACAGCCTGAATTTCCTCCCAGTGATTTTCTTCAAAGATTATTACGATGTCAGCTACACAGGAGATTAAATTCCCTTCCGAAATTAAGTTAAACAGATTATTCAGGAATATGGTAAATAATACTGGTCCAAGTACCGTACCTTATGGCACTCTGTACATTATAGTTCTTACATCGCTAATCACATCGTCAATAACTACATGGTGTGTCCTATTTTCTAGATAGCTGCGAAATCCATCTTATATACACCAGATCTAGTGTAAAAAGCATTAAATTAATAATACTAGCTCTAATTGATATATGGTGGGGGATTCGTCTGCTTTAATGTGTGATTATTAATCGCTCACTAAACAAACTGTTGCACAGCGGTTAAAATGCATTCGTTGAACTGCTGGTGATATCTAAATTCTGTAAAAAATGTATTGGTGAATGTAACACTAACAAACATATATTTTTAATTAGCGATCAGAAAAATATATTACTAATATTTGTTATAAATGTAAATGTTAAAAAGTTTTTAAGAAATCTTTAAATGTTGAATGGATATTAGATATGTAAAACAGAAACTGACAAAACCAAAAAATTCTTACAACTAAGGGATGTAGATATCGACAAAATATTTGAAAACACCCCCCTCTAAAACACAAAGTCGAGTTATTCAAAATAACAAATCTTTGTTAAATATTTTTTGCGGGTGTTGCATTTCCTATGGGGCACAGTATATGTATCAAGTTGGACGACACTTAATGTGGTTACTCAAACGTTGGAGGAAGGATATCTAACAATAAGCAGAAAATCATTACAAAACAACAGGTTGTGTTGATGAATGCCTCGAGAACGGATACCCAAGGACTAAAGCTATTATAAGCCCGTTTCACACAACACGCTCGACCCATCCCTAAACACTGCTGTTATACTCACGAGCTAATAAAGTACTACATACACCCACAGGACTAAATTTAAGTAATACAAATTTGGCAAAACAAACTACATCAACATCAGTATTACTATTTTCAGTGAAAAGCAATTTCATTTAAATTGTTTGGCATGTTTATGTTGTTGAAAATATTTCCATAAATTTTAAATATGCACAAAGATTAAATAAATCTTTGTCATGAATATTTTCGTCACTATTTAACATGCTCTTAACGTTAACCTAAATAAATAAACAATTTGGGGAGAGTATATTACAAGAATATTTTAGGGAGAAAATTCTACATATATATTTATATTAAATCTGTAGTAAATGTGTTTAAAATTTATTGTCTGAAAATTTTATAAATTTATCAAATCTGTTTTCCTAAAAATATTCTGTTACAAAAACAGTGCACAGTTTTTCTCAAATACATATAGCACAAGTTTTGTTCTTTTTTTACTGTAGTGGAATACATCATGATTTTTAAGCGCCCCACAAAAAATAGTCATACTGCATCATGTGGTGAGAGCGTGGTGGCCAGTTTACCGGCGCATCGTGACCTCTATCGATTCATATACTTGGAATTTAAATGTTGTTGTTAAGGTAGACCTATTTATTTACTTTCTGTATTTTAATTCTGAGCGGTAATTATGCATTTATTGTAATTAAAATAAATGTTTTTTTTTTCTCCTATGAAAAATTCTTCTTTAAATCTACTTTGATTTTGAAATTCCCGAAGGAACACAGCTCTTTATCTCGCACACACGCCCCCATGAATATAAATGATTCTTACCTTTTTTGACACGATGTTTCTGTACATTTAGAGGTAATAGCAGGCTTACGTCATATTCTATCCCAGGAAACATTTTGGGTTAATTTGACGTCGAAGCCTAAATTATGTATAATAAATTGTCGCATAATTGGAATTAATCGTATTTAAGTAAAATTTACGTTGATGCGACGTGGAATCGATATAAGTGGAGAATAAGACGACGTCGAAATTTAGTTAAATTGACTAAGATAGGTAAAGTTACATATAAATAAATCTTCCTTGTAGTAGCACAGTATGTTTCGTTACTAATACCTATTTAGGTACATTTGACTTCATTTCGACGTCAATTTGACATCGAGGTGACTAGTTTTAGGTAAAATCTATAAATTTATGTGCAAATAGCAAATGATTCCTAGTAAAAAAAAGAATTGTATACTTATTTGATATTTTTCTCTATAAGTAGTAGCAACATATGAAAGTTCCTATTATCAAGTAAACAAATGATAATTATAGTTTGAGTCAAACGTATGTTATAGGTACTTGTTGAATATGACTTAGCAAATATAATTATGTATTTTTTTTAACCTTTTCATCAGTTCGTTTGCATACAAACTCATTTTGAAAATTTCAATTTCAAATAGTACTACAGCTGTGGTAAAAAAATATGGCGCTAATTTTTCCTAAAAGTTAACTGCTTTTAAAAATGTAACTACAAAGGATAATTGACTAAATGGTTGAAGTCAAGTAGATAAGCTAGGTAGAAATTATCGACGTTGTCGACCTAATATTACTCTAAGGGAACGTAATAAAGGCGACCAAATAGGTTGCTCTGTAGGTGTAAATTACGTCAAATTTCCAAAAAAATCTACCTAGTTAGAATATTCACCAAAATGCTAAATATTACCTATTTCGACTTTAAAAGAAATTTACCTTTAAGGTAATTTGTGGTAGATTTTTTTAGTTGTTTCTCCTTTGCTGTTTTAGTTAAAAGTACTTTTAAGCAAAATAGGGTACGAGGTAGATTTATTGGTATTATTTACTTAAATTTAAATATAAAGTAAAACCAATAGGTAAATTTTTATGGGAAGTATATTTTTCTAGTCAACTTTATGTCATAACTACCTCAATAAGTAAATTTGACTTTTACCAAGTCGAGTTTTAGCTAATTTTAAGGAAAATATTTGCTGGGATACACACCAATATTAAACGAACATTTCCTCCACCCAGTTTAGCACAATATTATTCATTAATTAATAGGGGTTAACTGTATATGTATATTCAGGATAATATTTGTGTAAATGGTATAATAATTGTGTAACCAGCGAAATCCATAATTAACGATGAGATTAATTTATCTACAATTCTATCCAATGAGCAATTATTACACAAAATATTAAGCTTACAGGAAAGCTTTACTTAACTGTTATTTATGATTATTTTACATCGATCGGTATGCATATAAATATTTATGACATTTTAGCGAATTAGTAACTAAATTACAGTTTTAAATATGCACGGTGCCTATATCTCATTACATATTTTTGATCATTCCCATACTTTAAGAAATATATGAAAAATTGAGCAATCATTTTCAATAAAATATCCGTCGAGGAAATTTGATCCACTGATAATATGAAAAGGAAAAATGTAAACTAGTTTTATCCTTTGGAAAACAAAATTGAAAAGTTGCTTTAAAAATATTTTTACAAAATTTTAAAATTCTTGTAAATAAGACATGAGAATTTAAACCACTATTCTCTTAGTTATTTTCTCATATTTACAAAATCGTTTCTTTAACGGTTATTCTTAGGCATTAATCTTATATATTTTGCCTCGATTTAAGTTATGCCATATCTCTTACGTTTTCTTCATAATTTTGACTTTTGTTTATAATTGCAATACTTCTATAGAAGTGATTAGATTTTAATTCAATGAAGGCGATTTATTATTATTATTTCCAATTGATAACAAAATCAACAATCATATTTGATACCTATAATACATTGAGGCATTTCTCAATATACCACAGGCGATAAGGGGACTTGATGGAAGGTGTCCAGAGCTATTAGCCTTGCTTGACTTCTCCAGTGCCTTTGGTACGTTGATTAAGGTTTATTATGTGTAAAATTGGTTTATTTTAGCATAGAATCTAAGTCGTTAATGCTTTTCTGTCTGTTTTATTTGACAAATCATGACCAATATAACTAACTATGGACTATTTAATTTAGAACTAGTTAAATTTGTATCAGTATCCGTCTGTCCGAGCTATTCCTTGTATCTATATAAAGAGCAAATCATTAAAGTGTTATATTCATCAGGTAACTAACATATATCTGCAAATTATTTTTAATCTTTTTGTATTCAAGACAACCAAAGACGAAAGTAACTACATCGCTTTAAATCATATGAAAATCTAGTAGGCGAAATTACAGGCAAATGTAATACCTACACGTAGAGATTAAAAGTGTACTGTAGTTTTCCTCAGAATATCACTGTTTATACTTTAATTCAACAACAATTTAAATTTATCAAACAAACTATAAATAATGCACAAGTATTAAATTTTATTTATTTATTCAGACATTCGACAATAATCATTTTGTCTAAACTATAACATAAACATCACAAACTAATATACAGACAAAAAGAGAATTCTGTATTTTAATATAACCTAGAAATAAGTAGTAACAAAATGTAACCGACTTTTTAATCTCAGTTTTATATAACCTCAGAGAAATGTTGGTATCTAATAGATATAATTGCATGTAGATTTTCATCTGATTGTAAACTGTCATGGAATGAACATAGTACCGGCTCTACATCGTGCAGAACGATAATAAAAGTAAAGCAACGGGTACTCCTGCAACTAATTGGATGTGTAACAACTAAGCTGTTGTAGAACCAAAATTCTACAAAAACTTAATTATCTCGAAAAAATAATATTACCAAAAAATCACCCAGATCACATAGAAGGCCCTCAGCCAATAAAAACATTCAAAAAAATGTCCGAGACCAAAATTACACAGGTTCACTTTTTTTTAGCAAATTACATAAAGAATATAAAACCATATTCAAAATTTAAAACCGCAATTTTTTGTCTCAATTCTCCGATTTTTAAAAGCCGAAATAGTAAAATTAATTTTTCATTAAAAAAGCTGCTCCGCAGTATAAGCGCGACGGCAAGCGCCGCGGTGCACTTACAAACATTAAAATTACCGAAACTTAGAAAGACGTTCATAAGCAATAATTACAAACCGGTCTGAATGATTTCATTGCAATCCGAGAATCCCTACAAAATTTTAATTTCAGTGGTCGACAGAAGCAAATAATTATCAGAGGCCAAAGCCATCATAAAATAGTAAAATCCAAAGTTCTGCATTTGTATCATACAAATTTTAAAAGATGCTAGTCTCACACATCTTAAAATTTAGTTTTATAAAGTTAATGAAATAAATAACAATTAGTATAAATAACAATTAATATAATAATAATAATATCAGGCAACAATCATTGTTTCTACAGCGTTTCATTAACCGCTAGATTTATTTATACGAGACATAAACTTGTAAAATTGGAGTTTGGTACACCGTGTAGCAGACCATTCAGATAGACAAGCTGTATCGAGAGCTTTTGACAAATCGGAGCTTTCGAGAGGGGTAGATTTTATTTTTACTACGCGTTGCAAAACATTACATCATGTTAACATCGCAATATATGACGACACAACCCCTATAAATATAAAATGTCGGAGGGGATGTAAAGCAGACGGTCCCTTGTCTATAAGATATTAGGCAAGGAAATTAAGAGATTCGTTAAAATTTCCAGGTTGGGAGTAGCTCGTCTCCTGGATTTGGTGATTGGCTTTGGTAGCGGAAATAGGCCGACGTTAAACAAATATTTAAAAAATAGTATTAAATTGTTATAATTAAGGTCCGCAAGTGAATAGTATATGACGTAAAAACCAGGGGGCTGATCTAGGACACTACGCTGACATGCACATACAAAGATATGATAAATGATATATTACCAATTAATTGGCGATTTTGTAGTATCCAAAACAACAGGAATAAAAAATATTTCATTGAACACACAATCATGTGCAAAAATCTCAGTCCCTTTGGGCTAAAAACAAAACAGTTTTGAAAAAAATCTTTAAAAAGCCATCATAAAATAATAAAAGCTAAAGTTCTGCATTTGTATCATACAAATTTTAAAAGATGCTAGTCGCACACACCTAAAAAATTAATTTTTATAAAGTCAATTAAATAAATAACAATTAATATAAATAACAATTAATATAATAATAATAATTTCAGGCAACAATAATTGTTTCCACAGCATTTCATTAACCGCTAGATTTATTTATACGAGACTTAAACTTGTAAAATTGGAGTTTGGTACACCGTGTAGCAGACCATTCAGATAGACAAGCTATATCGGGAGCTTTTGGCAAATCGGAGCTTTCGAGAGGGGTAGATTTTATTTTTACTACGCGCTTTCAAAACATGATATCATATTAACATCGCAATAGATGACGACACAACCCCTATAAATATAAAATTTCGGAGGGGATGTAAAGCAGATGGCCCCTTGTCTATAATATATTGGGCAAGGAAAATAAGAGATTCGTTAAAATTTCCAGGTTGGGGGTAGCTCTCGTCTCCTGGATTTGGTGATTGGCTTTGGTAGCGGAAATAGGCCGACGTCAAACAAATATTTAAGAAATAGTATTAAATTGTTATAATTAAGGTCTGCAAGTGAATAGTATATGACGTAAAAACCAGGGGCTGATCCAGGACACTACGCTGACATGCACATACAAAGATATGATAAATGATATATTACCAATTAATTGGCGATTTTGTAGTATCCAAAACAACAGGAGTAAAAAATATTTCATTGAACACACAATCACATGCAAAAAATCTCAGTCCCTTTGGGCTAAAATCAAAACAGTTTTGAAAAAAATCTTTAAAAGATCGAATAGATGTTAAATATGTGAAGTATAGACTGACAAAACCAAAAAGCCTTTATGACTTGTGAAGGGATATAGGTATCGAAAAAATAAATCAAAAAACCTCCACGTATCCGATGTTTGATTTAGTGGTAATAAATTGATAGATTCTAAGAAATACTTTACACGTTGTCTTTTGAACTTAAAGAAAAATTCTTATCAAACGATGTGAAAAACCTTTCCGAGGACAATCTCCAACTTGTAAGCACTCTATTATCTTAAATAATTTTGATGTAAATATGTCGAAGTGTTTAACTTATTGCACTGTTGATACCTTTAGAAGGCTTATAGATGATTTTTTTTCGAAGAAACTGAATATGTTAATACAAAAATAAATGAAGTACAATTAAAATTTTTACTGGAGAAGAAGAAGAAGAAGTAGAAAAATGGGAAGAAGAATAATTTAAACATCCTATTTTGCTGCTCCGTATAGAAGAAATTACTACAGTTTATATAAAAGTAGATATATTATACGTTCCTGAATTTAGGAAACATTCTCTTTATGAATTTGAACTTTTCCAAAGAAATAATCAAAATTGACGTAATTTCGAACTAAGCCGGAAGTAACAAATCGTTGTAATGTACATCGAATTACTTTTAATTAAACACCTTACACTTCTCAGTAATTAAAAATAAAACTTATTTTTAAGAATTTTGGGATTTCCGCCATATTTGATTTAATTCTTATTCAATTGTTTTTCAATTTCCATAACTGAAATGCGATCTAAAGTGATCACAATGTACAATAATGAATATCAAGTAAGACATTTTCCAGGAAAATACTGACAAATGAATTTTAACAGGATTAATTTTTTTGCCACATAACTTTGCAAAAAGAAAATTTGCATAATGGATCTTAACGGCATAAAACGAGAGTTTTAGGCTTTTTAAGCTATGTAAACATAATGCTATTATATTAAGAAAGTGAAAGGTAACGATTTTACTTAAACAAACTTATATTCTATTTTTAGGTGATAATAGATTCCTTGAGAAACAACTAAAAGGAAAAGTTAAAGTAGCTAAAGAATTTTAATTCAGGATTACTTAATAATAAT
The DNA here is from genome assembly GCA_029963845.1 of Rhamnusium bicolor. Taxonomy (NCBI): domain Eukaryota; kingdom Metazoa; phylum Arthropoda; class Insecta; order Coleoptera; family Cerambycidae; genus Rhamnusium; species Rhamnusium bicolor. The sequence continues at coordinate 41,853 of JANEYF010004613.1, read as the reverse complement.
TAAATTGTAATACAGGGCATTAAACGTATCAGATATTTCAGTGCCTTTCAGAAATGTTTGACTTTAATATTAAAGATTGGTTGACACAATTTTTAAATTAAAATAATTGTCTTTGAACTAATATGGCTATTCAAAACATATAATCAATTACAAAATGAATGACACCTTAAGAAAAATAATTTTACTCTAGTTTTGTAATTATAAACTTTTTCGTACATTAGATTATTTCGATAATGATCAATCAATTGCCATCCTTTTTATCATGAACGAAAAAGGAATAGAATTCATTACCCAAACCCCTGAGTCTCATTTTCCTCAAGTCTTCCAGGTCGTGGTAATAGGCACCTTCTTTAAATTTCCTCTACTGAAGGCACCCTGTGGTGTGAAATGCCATTCACTAAAAAGGAATTGCTATAGGTAAGCGCATAAAAAATCTTTTACAAAAAAAAAGCGATATAGACCTCCTGACTTTGGTTTAAGATAATTTTAAAGTGGTGTATCTTAAATTTATGACGCAGATGTTAGACGATTGTTTTGGCAAGCATCCAAGATTTCAGAGGATAACTAAAGGAGGAAATTAAATTCACATTTTGAGTTGATTTCGGAAGCCCGCAAATCTAGATTTAATTAAATTGAGAATTATCTAGTTTTAACAATGGGAAAACACAAACGTAATTTAAAATTTGTTAAAATTATGCAATTCCACAACATCGCTAAATGAACATTTCATGAAAACGGCAATTAATAAATTTGGTTTGTGTAAATGGATTTAAATTAAATTGGGGGGAGATGTTTTAACTGAAAACATTAATTTTCGACTTTTGTACAGGGTTATTCATTTTAAATTACCCACCCCTTATCATCGTTATTATTGCCTATAGAAAAAAATGCTCTCAAAAGTACAGTAGCGTGCAGATTTCAGGGGATACAAAAAAAATAATATATTTTTTTTAATAGGATACCTTGTATATTATTTAATATTGTTCCTGATATCAAAAACATACCATATGTTACCCCTACCATATACCGTTTTTAAGTTATAAAACGTCAAATATCTTAGTTAAACTAGTTACTGTAAATATGGAAAAGTTGACATTATTAAAGTGAGCTATGAAACTGACAACTATTATGTTTAATAAGTGACATTTCTTTATTGAAATAATCAAAATGGTTTACAGTGAGGAAGATAAAAACCAAATATTTATACAAAATAGATAAAGATTTATTTAGGAAATTTAAATATAAATAAATAACTCATAAAAGATGTTCGATGTATCCACCATTATTATCAATGCATAATTGATAACGTCTTCTTATATTTATAATTGCACCAGAAATAGCTTCATTATTTACTTTCAGATTGTTTATTTCAAGTCGAATCCTGTCTTTAATTACTTGAATACTATTAGTATTATTATTATTGACAATGTCTGATAGAAATCCGCAAAAATATGAATCCATAGGGGTGTTAGGTGACCATTTAATAGGTCCATTATTCCCTTTTCATATTGGAAATACATTATGCAAATGATCTCGAACGGGTAGGACACTATGCGGAGTTGCCCCATCCTGCATCCAAATCATATCATCAAGTTCGGCTTCCGGAAAATTCTGCAAAAGAATATTTTCTGCTTCTGGGATAATTATTTCGAGATAGGTAACTCCAGTTAAAGTATAATCATAAAATATAGGCACAACAATGTTGTTTCTGAAAATTCCACACCAAACGCTAACAATATTTCTTCCTGATTTTTTTTTTGTTTTAGCAATAATTTTCTGTTGTGCTTGTTTTCCCACGACCCTCGGTTTTTTCTATTAAAAACTCCTGCCGTAGAAAAGGATGATTCATCAGACCATAATATTTTAGTAAAAAAATCGCGATCTTCATCCAACTTTTGAATCATTTGGCGGCAAAAGTCCAGCCTTTTCCTTTTATGAGCCTCTGTTAAAACCTGTACGGATAAAATTTTATATGGTCTGTAGCTGTTATTTTTTAACGTACGTTGGATTTTGGAATAACTTTTACCTAATTGATCGACTGCATTATTTATACTACATTCAGAATTTCCTAAAAAATAATACAATGTTTCAAAAAAGTCTATTGGCGAATAAATATGGATGGGCTTACCTACGAAATGAAGCACTATATCAAGCCGTTCTTCCTAGTTTGCTTGAACTACACGCTTTTTTCTAGTAAAACTGGAGGTATTATTCACCTTTCAGTAAATATTTTTGAACGTATTTTCTGATGGTGTTGGACGATTTGGATACAACACTCTATATGCTCTCTTTGCTGCACGTTTATTTTTGTTATTTTGTAGATAACAAGTAAATATTTGCACTTTTTCTTCCTCACTGTAAACCATTATGATTATTTCATTAAAGAAATGTCACTTATCAAACATAATAGTTATCATTTTCACAGCTCACTTTAATAATGTTAACTTTTCCATATTTACAGTAGTTTAACTAAGATATTCGACGTTGAATAATTCAAAAACGGTATATGGTATATTGTTGATATCAGGAACAAAGGACCATTCCAAAAATTTTATAATATACAGGGTATCCCATTTAAAAAATATATTATTTTTTTGTATCCCCTGAAATCTGCACGCTTCTGTACTTTTGATAGCATTTTAATAAAATTCAGTCATAACACTCATAACCACACAACTTTTATTTAAAACTTTTTTTTTCTATCGGCAATAATAACGATGATAGGGGGTGGATAATTTATTAAAAATAACACTGTACATTCAACAGTAATCAAACAATATTAAGTAAATGTATGAAACCATATTATACAACGGATTCTGTTAGAGAAACGATGGTGACGATTTTTTTATCCTATTTTGTTATGAATATCCTTTTTTTAAACAATATCCAGGGTGTCCAAGAATGCTCGTGGAATTGGGTAAGATCAGGTAAACGGAGACAGGCTCTCTGTACAGAAGGTTTCTGGAAGATTTAGCAGTAATGGAACGATTGACGAATCTGCAATGTGCGTCTTGTGTAAAGGCATTTTATGAGAGCAATCATTTATACGTTCAAATTGTCTACTCTATCGTGTTCACTACAATGTGAGTGATTTGAATATCCATCTGTGCGGAACATTCAGCACTGGATCCAATAATTCCATTATAAATATAAAGCCTTGTGGTCAGAGTAGACCAGTGAGAACCCCAGAAAACATAACGCACATTAGTGCAGCAGTACGGAGAAATCCTCAGCATTCGGTGAGAAAATAGCCTGCCTTACAATGAGTAAGGCAGGCTAACACATATCAAGTTTTCTTTTTACAAATTGTGGAAATGGCATGTTGTCACATACGACTTGGTACACCCTGTATATGTATTTAAAAGTCGATCTCTCCAAGATAATTTTGGGTACTCGCTTTGTAACGATTTTATAGAATGTACACATTACTTCACGGACGCTCTGTATTTATTTTTATTGGTCTTATGATATTGTTTCAGTTTTTACGTAGAATTTAAGAATGTTACTGCGTAGAAAATTAGATGCAGATAAAAACTTCTAAATAAGTAATTTGAAGCGTATTATCCTCAAATTACCCTCTCTTTAACGAATATCTTTATATTTAAGGATTGTAAATCTTTTTGAGAGCAAAAAACTAGTCAGCAGTTTGGGTTGCGATAAAAAAATTACAACCCCTGCTGTTGAAATGGCAATAGAGTAAGGGTAACAAGCTGAGAAACTGAGAGTTATTAGAAGATACAAATCACTTGTCTACCGAAATTTATCAAAATAGTCTGCAAATGGTTGTTTTACCAAAAGTCCCTCACGTTTGTGTAATACCATTTATCATGTCGTTCAATTCAATTACACGGAAAGTTTGTCATCATTGTATTATTTGTTCTCTAAATAATTAATCAAATATTTAACATTTTGCATAAATCAGTAAAGAACTGCGAATTCGTGTTAATTGTCAGAATCTATATTATTCCTAGATCAGACTTTGTCAAATAACTAGGAAGAGATCAAGAGAAAACACGATTAAGAACATGAATCTTCCAACGCATATTTTATTAGACTATTAATACTGTGATTTCATTGTTATGTCAGATTGAAAATTAAAGTAGGGTTATGTTAGGAAAAAAATATGTACTGAACGTAAATAACAATTGCTAGAAATATTGCCTCCATTCTGCAGACAAAGTAGCACTCGTTTTTTTGCATTTTCAAAGATACTGTGGAGAACCTCTGCAGAAATGATCTTTATTTCTTCAGAAATTGCATTTAACAATTCCTCGAGATTTTGTGAATTGTTTCATGAGGAAACGGGACCTGTGATATTGGGAGAATGAGATGGCCATAAATTTAGGCACCACGTGTGCTGGTGTTGTAGCATTATCCTGTTGGAAATTTCCTCGAGTAAGCTCATCATTGTGTAATTGCTGAATGAACAAATCCACCATGTGTTCATAAAAATTTACATTTACGTTTTGATCAAAGAAAGTGAAGTAAATTGGTCTCCGCAAAATTACCACACAGAGACTCAGGGGATACCGGGGTGTTTCAATGTCCAAATTCTCATATCCTAACTAATCAATCGCATCAAACCATGCCCCGTCGGTGCAGAAGCTAATTAGCCCGATCGTTAAGACTGAATACTGCATTTTTTAGATGCAAGCAAACCGTTTCATAAATGCGTTGCTGGGATGGTTCTCTTCACATTGAGACCTGTGGTCATCCCCAGATACCATGCAAATCCATGTATTGTGGGTTGACTTCTCGCAAGACACCGTTTTATACAAAAAATGACCGTAAGGCGCGAACTAATGGACCTACAGGGTTGACTGTTTTTCTATTTTGTTCTTAAAGATGAAGTCTTGGTTCAATGACTGAGGCACTTTGATTGTATTTTTTTTGAATATTGCATTTTACTGATTTTTATAGCAAAGTTCGATTTCGTACCTCATTATTGATTTAACAGTCCGTGATAACGAAAAAAGTTTCAAATGAAAGTTGCTGAGCATCAAATTTACCATCGATCACATAGACTGCGACGTATCTGTGACAATTAGATGCCAATCAGCGCAGTCATATTAACAGGAGCGTGCTCACTGTTCGGGACGATAGGCCCCGCCGCTCGGAGTTTGCTCGGGGACAGATCGCATTTTAATTATCAACAAAATTACTAATGGAACAATAAGTGTAAGTTATGTAATTATATTTTGCACAATCAATACCGCACAAAGACAAGTCGGTGTACTTTCTTGCACTTGCAATGGACCGACCAACTCCAAGCATTCCTTGGTTGTTATGGGACGGGTGGTCCACACTGTGCTCTCTTCAGTCTGATGGCACCCACCCCAAGAGGGAGATAAAAGATCGTGCCGTAGTTCGAGGGATTGTTCCCATACCTGACATGGGAAATATGGGAAAATTTATAAACTTAATAGTGGAATTCAAAGGTGGATTCAAAATTTAACTTAAAATTCTCCTTATATCGTTAGATTGATATTTTACAAAATGACTACTTGACTTTTAGAAAATATTAAAAAGTATACACATTTTTAAATTGTATATGGTGAGAATTCTAATAATGCATTAATTATTAAACACCACAGGTAACACAACCCCCTGTATTTCTGAAAGTACCTCAAGGTACCTTGTGTAGGAGAGGACACAGATAATTATTACCATGCTTTTATGGTATCCAGTAGAGAGCACAGGACTTTTAAAACTGCAGATATACATTACCATTATCCAAAAAACACCTTCTGTACGATAATTTCATAAATTACAAAAAGTGTGCTTATTGTAGTTTATTATTATAGTATAATATGAGATTTGTATCTCACGATATTTCGGATTTGTTAATAAATAACAATCATTCAGTCTTAGCTTTCGTACGACTAATTTTCGGACGGAAGGTCATATAGACAATCTATAAGAACTTTTTTCATCAGGAATCACTAACTAAAGTATTTCTCTGGTGTTATGTAAACGGTAATTTCTAATGCACTGGCGGTTCTTCTATAGGGTCATTTGGTCAATGACCTCCCACATACAAATAAAAAAAATGGAGCTATTCATTTTCTGAAGTTTAAAAATATATAATATATATATTTTTAATATTCTTAAAAAATATATTAAAGTTTCTAGTTCATTCTATGCACAATACTATTCCAATATCTAGATCATTACATTATTCATTTATAGAACTTAAAAATCTTGGGTCAGTCCACAACGTGTCCTCAAAGCTAGCTACGGACCGAATTTATAACGAATTATAGTGAAATAGACTTATGCGCGAATCGTCAGAAAGCAAAAGAGACAGAAAATACTGGCGGGGACAATGACCCTGACGACCCTGACACGAAATTTAGTACAACAGTCGCTAGTCAGCAGTCTTAATGTTGACTAGGTACGCGTTGGTCGATAAATTCTATCGCGTTGCTTTTAATGTTTTTATTTGTGAACATTTCATTAGTAAATCTCTATTTGTCGTGAAATTAAGTAAAACTGTTTTTCGTGTTTACTATTAAATATGAGTATTGTACAAAATACATTAAAACTGAAAGATGGACATAAGTTGGGTTATGAAGACCGAGTGAAATTCAAAGGTGGTGGCCGTCTAAAACCTAATATGACGATAAAGCAAACATCTCTTGATAAGAATAAAGAAGTTAATAGGAATGTTTAATTAAAAAAAGTTATCCTTCAGCAAATTTTATTCATTGTTACGCTCATCAACTAAATTTAATTTTACAAAAGGCATCAAGTCAGGATAAAAGCATAAAAATTTTTTTTGCTAATTTACATAGCTTTTCTTCATTCTTTGGAAAATCGCCAAAAAGAACAGCCGTGTTAGATAATGTTGCTAAGGTGATATTACCTAAAGCTGCTCCAACACGATGGAATTTTAATACAAAGTGCATAGAGATTGTTTATACCTATCGAACAGAATTATTACCTTGTTTAGAAAAAATCATTGATAATGAATCAGAAAACAACACTCTAAACCTAGCTATTGGTTTAAAAAACTACTTACAATGAACATTTTCTTTACTGGTTAAATTTTTTTTCATTTAGTTATGCCTCATTGTGATATATTGTTTAATCAATTACAAAAATGTAATATCAATGTCATAACAGTAAATAAGTGTATTGGCGTTTTTAATAGTAAAATTGAAGACATCAGAAATAAAATTTTGAATAACTATTTGGAGGAGACGTCCGTGCAGTCTGCCCAGAGATGTAAAAAGGAGAATTTCATTAGAAGTTTGTGATATAATTACATCTGAGATCAAGAACAGGTTTGGCTTCAGTAATCATTTAGCAGTGTCTCAGTTATTTCACGCAGATCGATTTAAAGATTATAAAAAAAGCTTTCTTCAAGATATGTTTAAATTAGTTAAAACGGAGTATCCAGTCATAAATCATTTGAAACTTAAAACTGAATTAGAAGTATTATATAGCCGAGAAGATTTTTCCAATAGTGAAGGTGCAGTTGCTTTGTTACAGCTTTTTATTAACAATAATTTGTGCAATACTTTTTCTGAAAGTGTCAAACTGTTAAAAATCTTGTGTACTCTCCCTATGACTACCGTCGAAAGTGAACGTTGTTTTTCCACCTTAAAAAGAATAAAGACATTTTTAAGAAATACCATGGGTCAGGAAAGGTTATCTTCTTTAGCTATGCTTACCATAGAAAGGTCATTAATAAAGAAGATAAAAGACTTTAATTAAAAAGTAATTGACCACTTTGCATCTCAAACAGACCGGAGGATCGACTTGGAATTTAAATCACTTTAAAAAGTAGGTAATACAGTAAACTTTTCTAATTGACCTCCCTATCTCTTGACCCACGAACCGCCGTTGTTCTAATGTAGTATTAAGAGTGACAATTAGCTATTTTTTCTTTTGCCAAAAACTAATAAAAGACAATGTACATGTAATAATTTAAAAACAAGACATTTCCTAAAAATTATGTAAAAAATGTAGTGTCCAAATTTACATTAACTTTAACTTAAAAATGTTTTCAAGTCAAAATTATGGAGAGTTTTCCACAATTTTCTTTGTATTGACATAAGATGTTATCAATGTAAAAAATTATATTGCTCGTAGAATTTTTGGTTTCCTAAAAATATTAAATATTTTACTATATTCAGCTATGAAAATAAATAAATGATTTTATGTTTTCCTAGGTTTCCTTGGAAACACAGATATAAAAATGTAAAATAATATATTTATATTTCTTGGATCAATGAATTATTTATAAAATGGAATGTATGTCATTCTTAATACTATTAATATTATATTATCTTGTTAGGATATATTGGAACATCGGTACCGGTAATATAAACGAATACACATCAATAATAATAATTTAGATATGTATGCAATATGCATATGCCATTATTATATAGCATAACATTTGTGAGTATATATTATAACACATCATAAATTAGACAAATAGTGACAGTTTAGAGTTTGGTTTGGCACTCATGTACAGGGTGGACTACCTTCCATGGGATTCGGGTTTGTGGTTAAAATATAGCAGATCAGTTGGCCATTTTCTCGAAATTAATTCAATAGCCAATCAGATTTTTATTAGCTACCTCTTTTGTTTTCGCGTTTTTCAATTATTTTCATGATGTAGCGATTTATAACGCTCATTATATCTTGTTTCGGATGAAAGATTTTCAAAATATTTTTTTTTATTCTATACAGTTTTTCATGAGAATTTCAGTGAGCTTTCTTTTGTTTTCATAATATAACCTAAACCTGATAATTTTTGTGGTAGTGGATAGGCTTATTGAAATATTTGTGAAAAACTACATGGAAAAAAATAATTTGAAAATTTTGCATTCTAAACAAGATACAAGGAGATTTATAACAGTACTAAAATCATATTTGGTAATTATAATTATAATAAAATAGACATCGCTTTTGTTTGGAAATTACCTACTACTATCTTTTATTCAAAATAAGACATATTAATATGGTTTTATAATTTTACAATTTAAAGAATATAATTTTTATGTGTATCCAAGCTTTATGTCATAAGAACGTTTCCCTAAGAAAAGTGATTTAAGCTGTTGCGTGACAGCGCCTCCTCTACACGAGAGTTACATCAAACTCTAAAATTGTGTTTATTCGTTAAACTATTATATGAATAATTTGTGGCTTGTAGAAAATAAATGCTCACGAATGTTATGCAAAATAATATCGGCATATACATATGTAAACTATTATTATTGATGTGAATTCGTATAGGTAGATAGATAGATATTTATTTTCCCATTATTCAGGTATATTTTTGTATATATGAAAGTCATAGTATTTCTAAGTTCATACAAACACAGCATTCGCATACAAACCGATATTTATATATAAAAATAGAAATAAAAATAAAAATAAAAGACAAAGTAAAATATATGGGGTATATCTTTATTTATGTAGATACAAACTCTTGTACAGAGTAGAACGTCTTCTCCAGGAAAAATGATTTTGTTTGCATTTTAAAGCTAAAGAAATTTTTTATATCTTTTAAATTTTGAGGCAAAGTATCAAACATTTTTATAAAGTTGTAGTCAGGGGATTTTTTGTACACACTTATCCTGTGAGCCGGTATCAATAATTTGTTAAAATGTCTTGTTTTGTAACTATGGCATTGTCCAACATTTTCGAAATTGTTTTTATTTTTGAAAACATATAGTACACATTTCCACAAAAAGATTGAAGGTACCGTTAATACATGTTAACTTTTATAATAGTCCGTGCAACTAGTATAGGTCATAAGTTATAAATTAACATAATTAATCTTTTTCGGGAAACTAATATCCTATTTACGTCACTACCTACTCCCCAAGATACTATATTGTTTGCCATATGACTGTAAGCTGAAGAATAATATATACTTAACAATCCATCTCTATTTAGGCTAAATTTCATTTGACATATTGCATAAAAGACTGAATATAGTTTGTCACACACAAAACAATATGGCTGTCCCACCTTCATCGACAATCTAAATGTGTTCCTAAAAATGTTGTAGTTGCAGATAGTTTAATTTTATTTTCTATTTCGAAATTTGTAGGTGGTGGTTTTGAATATAAAAATTTAAATAAGCTGTCTTGCTTCCATTTAAAATTAATCTATTACGTCATGACAATGCATTCAATTCACCGCATACGCGATTTACCTTTGTACTAAGTTTCTGTGGTGTAGCCGCTGATACAGATATTGAGTTATAATCTGCAAACCTAGTAATTTGATCAGTTGATAAATGTTGCGGGAGATCATTCATATATATTATAGAAATAAGAGGTCCCAACACTGAACCCTGTGGCACACCTAGATCTTTATTTTGGACAGACGATTCAGCACCGTCATATTTTACAAGCATTTTCCTATTTTCTAGATAGGACCGTATCCCTATTAACATATTCCCGCTTATTCCTATAGAGAATAACTTATTACATAGGAATGTAATATCAACAGTGTATGTTGTTACCATTACCAATTTTCTAATGTATGCTAACAAGATATAAACTACTCGAGGAAAATTAATAAAATTTATTCCAAAAATAAGTAAGTACAGATATATAATTGCACTTAATAATAAAAGTGAAAATGATAACGTTCTACAATTTCGTGAAATGCACACATAGAGCTCTGTTCGACCTCCCAAGAAAATTCTACCCCATAAGATTAAGAGGGACTCTTTGCAAGCGTGAACTTCTTGGACACATCATGGATCTACCTTTACATTAGGAGGTCTTCAGAGAACATAACAGGATTCAGCTCTTCCTCCTAGTTCTCTCTTTCTTAGCATCGGGCTGCATGATGGACTGGTTCGGGTGGTGGACATTTTATATGACTTTTCTGCAACGAAGACGTACTTCATTCAAGAGACTTAAGATGGTCTGCGCGCCTACATGATTTCCAGTAACTGTCATCAGATGTTGCATGAGGAGTGTACACTTAATTTGCAGTTTAATTCTTGCTCTTCTTTATATATACAAGGTCATTTAATGCATCGTAAATAAACTCAGTGAATTTTGGTGATAATTGATGAACAAAGTTCATATAGACATGTGTCCGAAAATTAGTTCTAATATGGACTCTGATGATTACTTATAAATAGGGATGTGTATTTTCTGGAAAATTTCCGCATTATTGAACATTTTTCTATAAATTTTCAACTAGTATAAATGCATTTCCGGAAATTTTCGATAAGTAAGAAATTATCCGGAAAATCTATATCACTGCTTATAAATAAATTCGAAACATCGTGAGCTACAGATTTCATGTTCTATCATATTAGAGAACTAAATAAATAAACCAAAGTTTTTTTACTAATAAATTATATTGTATAGAGTGACTTCCGGAAGATGAATGAAATTTGAACACTATTCAGACACATGAAATCTCTGTAGTGCTCAACTGTCACATGTTCCATTATTTACTGCTAAGGATAAGAAAACATTTTTTTTTATGATTATAAAGGATACCACAAACAACGAAAAGAACAAATGAAACTAGTTCGTTTATATATAAACTAATACATCTAAAAACTTTCTGTGCAAAGGGAATTTCCCGCACGTATATACTTATTTACATAAAATTTCTCTAGAAGGAAGACGAGCACTAGTTTGCCAGGACATGTGAGATCTCCGGTATATTCCTAAATTGGAACTAGGCTTACAGTCTATCCTATATCAAGTATGTTACACGAGCAACATACTCATTTTCCACAGTTTTCACTTTTATCCGGAATGTGTATTCACTACATTACAAATTAAAGTATGTATTTTAGCGATATTATATGGCTTTCTGTATAAGATTAGGGTTTAATAAAGGCAACACTTAAATGTGCAAATTTGAAAACTATTTAGAGAGATGATGGACAAGAATTTTCATACATTCACAGATTTAACAATAGCTGTGTCTATTATTGATAGATGTAATGGTGTAAGCAGAAACATATTAGATGTAGCCAGCAAATAATATTAGTTAAATTAGGGAAGTGGTAACCATGTGAGTCCATAATACTACGATTACTGGTTTAAATAACAGGTCCTTTATCTCACAAACTCTTTATTAATGCATTAATAAAGAGTTTGTGAGATAAAGGACCTGTTATTTAAACCAGTAATCGTAATAATATTAGTTGTGTAGAATATTGATATCTATTACGAATACACAGTGCACAGAATGCTAAGGATATTTCATATTTTCATGAAAGGATTGGAGTCGACTATTTCTGGGCCGTTTTGATACAGAATCAGTTTCCAAGAATTGATTCCAAAGCCTACTGATTTGGCTAACTCCTAATTCTATAGCAACCACGATTTGACGCAAGCCAATGTTTCCAGTCAAAGTTATTATTTATCAAGAGTGTAATAGCAACCAAGACAATGTGGGGGTGCATTTTAAGTGGAACATGTTATATATAATGCGTTCCAGGTTGTAGAAACACTCCAATAACATTGGTTTTTTTTATCGTTTTCAAAAATTATTTTTGCGTGTTGTCAGATTCTGAAAAGTGTAGTCTCAAAAGTTTTGACATGTTGAAATGCAAAAACTTGGCCTACTATGATCAAAGAATCACCTATAAAATTCAAAAATTCATTTTTTCGTCAAAAATAATTAAAAATTTTTTTTTATAAGAATCACTCCAATTAGCACGATGCACCTAAAATCTGAATTTTAGAAAATGTTTAGGGCAAAATTTTTATTTTTGGTTTTTGGCCAAATTTCGACTGTGACCGTTTAGAAAATTAGATTAATATATTTATAAATAAATGCAGTGTAAAATGTATGTGAACCATATTGCATATATGCCTTGTTTTAAGGCTACTGATTAACTTGAAACAACCGAAACAAAAACGATAAATTTAGATTTTTCAAATATTTCTGTATTTATAGTTCGGTTTTATTTTATTGTTCAACAGTAAAACAAACAAAGCAACCCTAAATTTGATTTATATCAGAATTAAGTGCATAAAAACTATTATCCTATAAAAATATACAGTTCATAGGGAGATACATTATTCACGTCGAATTACGATGAATAAAAGATTAATAGAGAATTAATTTCCTGTCAGGGCGAATGAGTGCGGTAATAATATATTAGTTGATATCACATTATACTCTGGTAATAGAATTGCTTCATTATTGTTTTGTTAATATACTTAAATTTTTTATCAGTTCTTAACTGGTTAGTAAGTTATTATACAGGGTGACACCAAAAGTCGTACAATACCTTAAAGGCTGGTTTTCTAGAGATGTAATAGAGTGCTGGAAAAGTGTTTAAAAATTTCTTTTTCCTTCACTTCAGGAACTATAAGCAATTTAGGAGTAGGAAAAAGGCAACATCGTTTAATAAATATTCGACACAGTTTAACAATAATTCGCAATACTTTATTATAAGAAATGTTCAAAGTTCTGTCCATTTGCATCTAGACATACCTTGGCTCTTCTAATGATGATTTCATGCACAGACTGGAGCATTTCATGACTGACTGTATCCGCAGCGACAATGCTTCTGTCCCGCAGCTCCTATTCCGTCTCAGGTGTTGTTCGATAAATAATGTTCTTCAAATGCCCCCATAGAAAAAAGTCCAGTGGGGTTATGTCGGGTGACCGTGGAGGCCAATGGATAATATTTCGATAAACTGAACACAAACATCAGAACAAAATAATGGGTAAAACAAAACTTGTTTGCTGCTGCTACCCTGAGTCCTGAAATGCTCCAGTCTGTGCACGAAATCATCGTGAGAAGAACTAACGTAAATCTAGGTCCAAATGGGCAGAATTTTGAACATTTATTATAATAAGGTATTGCGTATTATTCTTAAAGTGTGCTGAGTATTTATTAAACAGTGATGCTTTTTTTCTACTTTTAAATTTTAACCTTTTTGAATATGACTTTGAAATAAATATGAGTAGCATTGGAAAAACTACTTATGGTCTTAATACAATTTTAATTAGGCTGTGACTTACTAGCTTGGACATAGTCATAACTTTACGCACTCATTTTTATGTTCATGCTTATAATACATACATTGTCAGACGAACAAAAAATATAGGAATATTTTTACACAGAACATTTTATTTGTATTAATTTTTATGGATAGAAAACATTTTGGGGAGCCTGGGTCTCCCCATATCTGGCACTGGCAATATCTGCCACTGTCGTCAGTACCTAACATGTAAAAGGTAAGCGTAAGTAGTGTTACATATCTACATAGGTAACTTGTAGTAATTTTATTTGTTTTTCATGTGCGGCATCTTAAATTTGTTATTATCGGCAACGTACATGGGACACTACTGAAAGCGGTCGCCGAATCATTGTACAAATCTAGTGATTATAAATAATTCTGTAAGAATGTTTACATTGTGTTACGAATGTATTGCATAGTTACAGTTGAACGATATTAATCAGACTATAGCATTTCATAAACTTACACCAATTTTGATTCTACAAGCTTTTGTAATAAAAGTATAAATTCGTACGAGTATATCCGTTTCACAGCTTTTACTTACAAAGGAGTTAGTTCTTTAAATATTCTTAAAACACATAAAAATTGATGTGCCTGTTGAGTCTTTAGTAACTGTATGTGCTGTTGGAATAGATAAATGTATAATAAAATGGCAAATTTTAAAAAAAATCTAAACACATTTCGGCCTACCATACATAAAATACAAACAATCAGGAATACTTCAAAACCTAATTAATTAATAACTCAATTAGTTAAATATTTAAGGTATTCAAAGTATTTCCCTGCGTTAATCCACTCACTAAAAAGTGCTGTTTCTGAAACATGCGGTTCAGACTCCCCAGCGACCTAACTCTGACCTAGTTATTGGAGAGACTTGTAGGCTGGTCTCAAATTGAGCTTTCCACTGGCAAGCGGCTACCGACTGCTATAGAAACAAGTAGGGTGATAACATTTGAATTTACGATTATTGGTGCAGTCAAGTTTAATGAGATCCTAATATATTTGACATTCTGCTAAATTGTTATTGTTCAGCATTTCTGTAGAATAATTGCAATAATAATTTGATCTAAACCTGCGATAATTCTCAACTAATTTAAATAAGAGCCTTCCATCTGGTGTAACATAAGGATAGTTAGTGAATTACTCGACAATAGATCCTTATTTTACAACTGTAACTGTACTAGTTAATTTTCCTTAATTTAAGGAATGTTCGTTTATTTGTTATTATGCAAAATATGTTTACACTTAATGCAACCATAAATTTTAAATATATGATAGAATAAAACACGTTTTCTATCACTGTTTTTTATTGTAACTAAACGCTACTGCAGTTTCGACCCTTAACGTGTCATTTTCACACGATTCATAACAAGGGAATGAAAGACAAAATAATTTTTGCAGTTTTTTACCTATACAGTGGACCAGATTATCTTAGTATTTAAAATGCAAATGAGATTAGGGAAATTTTACAATTTCAATTCGGATTAATCAAGTTTTATACCCCAGGGTGACTAGATATCTAAGAATTTAACAATAATAAATAGGTACTTAAACGTTATTAACAAAAATGTTTCAGATAATGGAAATTTTATAGCTCAAATACATCAAAGAGAGGTGTATGATATAGATCCAACTGGTCGTTAAGAAGTTTATTAGTTTCACTGAGATTATATTCGAATATTTCTAAAGACTAATAAATTTAATTTAAAGCTCTTTTTTGTGTATGTAAAATATTTAGATTCTCTAATTTTGGAAAAGTGTGACTTGACTCTAAAAAAGTTGAATTAGTTTTATTGAGTCTAAAAGAACGTATTCATTATACCGAATTTTAAATGTACGACCAGTTTGACCCAAATAAGTGGCATTACAATCTGGGCATGTTAATTTATAATCTTCAGATTATCAGTTTTATATTTTGCATTAAACAAAAGGTGTGAAAGTTTTGACTGTGATTTAAAATTAATTTTATATTATGTTGTGACAAGATGTTGGCAATTTTTTCTGAAATATTTCCATAATATGTCAACGAGACATATCTAGTGCATGTTTTATTTTTGATAAATACTGTGGTATGCTAGTTTTAGTTGTTTTCTATTAATTAAAGTTTCTATTGATTTTTCTTGAAAGCCATTATTGGAAGGTATTGTTTTTATAATGTCTAATCGTGTTTTTAGATTTTGCTCTGAAAGAGGTAATGATAGAGCTCTTGTATCATAAAATTATAGGCTGCTAATTTATGAGATTTAGGACTCAGTCATGAATTTGATATTGTGGTATCTGTGAATGTCTGTTTTCTGTAAATATTAAATATAATTTTGTTATTGTTCCGTGCTAAAATTAGGTTTAAGAAATTGATTTTATTATCTCTTTCTGTCTCTAACGTAAATTTAATATTGGGGTGAATACTATTTATGAATTTTAAAAAGGTATCAATTTCCTCAATGTATCTGTAAAACAGGCCAACACATCGTCTACGTATCTGTACCAAAATTTGATGTGTTTTTTTGCTAGATAAGATGACATTATTTTTTCTTCTAAATGAGATAAAAATATCTGTTAACAGGGGGGCTCAATTTCCATTAAGCCCCCTGTTAACCATCCCATTGCCAGACACATATTCTGAGTGTCATATTTATTATTATATTGGCAATAATTTTGACTGACATAGATCAAGAGCTAACACTAATTAATCTTTTATTAAAAAAATTTATATGCTATTTGTCCAAAATATCTAAAGTAAGAGACTTACATTCTTCCGTAAGGATATATGAAAACATATTTGAAACATCAATAGACACTAAAAAACAATTTACGGGAATTTCTTCCTTATTTAATGACTTTGTGAGTTCCATGGAATTCTTTATTGTATGTTTAAGTTGATATTTAGTTTCTTTTTTTAAAGATAGAATTAATTTGGGTTCCTGTGGCTGTTAATATATGAAACAAGAGGTCGTATTGGAGCATTTTCTTTATGGTTTCTAATAAGGCCATAAAGTTTGGTGACCGAGGGTTCATACTAGTTAATTTCTTTTGTTCAAAGTTACTGAATAAAATATTACTGTTTGATAAAAATTGCTTAGTTTCAACTGGAAATTCTTTGTGGGATCACTTTTTACTTCTGATAATTCAGATTGGATGATATTTTGCATCTTTTCATCATAATCTTTACTGGGAATAATTACAGTTGCATTTGATTTATCTGCCTTTGTTTGAACTAAGTTGTTTTTCTTTATTTTATATTTGATTGATTTAATAACCTGTACATCACTATTTTTTAATTTTACATTTTTATTTTTGGATAGAATTTTTGAAATTTTCGATTTTATTAGGTTTGAATTTTCAATACCATTCAAGGCTTGTTCTGATTCAACTATAAGAGTTTCTATTACTGGAGTACTTTGGCCTAAATATGGAGCATATTTGGGGCTTTTATTTAAAATATCCAGTTCATTAACAGAAAATTCTACTGATGAATAGTTAATGGTTCTGTTGATAAATTGTGAATTTGTATTATCTCTAATTAAATTATTAATTTTATTTGTTTCATTTTTTGAAAGATTTTTCAATTTATTCTTCTGAATGGTATATTTCTTATGAATTAACCTACTAACCAGTTTAGGAACTACTCTTTCTCTCCTCTTACAGGCTCATCAGCCTGCTCTCCGTTGTGAGCAAGATAGCCAAGCGCGTCATCTTGAGAAGAATAGAAGAAGAAGCCAAAAAGCTCCAAATCATCCCGGATGAACAGTTCGCGTACAGGACAGGACATAGTACGGAACTCCAAGTGCTGAGGACCACCGAAGAAGTCACCAAAGGTTTTAACCAAAGACAGGTCACGGTGGCATTACTCCTGGACGTTGCGAAGGCTTTCGACAGGGTCGGGCACGATGGTCTACTAGCTAAAATGATGAGTATGGGTTATCCCATTGCACTAATCAAACTAGTTAGATCATACCTGCACGGGAGACAGATGCGAGTGAAGATCAGGGATAGCGTGTCCACGTATCGACCGATGGAAGCCGGAGTCCCCCAAGGCTCTGTGCTGTCACCCCATCTGTTCGCTGTCTTCACCTCTGATCTTTCAAGGACTGAAGGCACCGCTATGGCACTCTACGCGGACGACACGGCCAGATCCTGGAGAGCGAGAACAGCCACCAGAAGACTCCAAGAGGCAGCCTCTCTTCTGGAAGAATGGTGTATCAAGTGGAAAGTCGCAGTCAACGCGGAGAAAAGCCAGATGATTCTCTTCAGGAAAGGACGCAAGGAAACCCCCACAGGACACGTTTCCATGTTCGGCGAGGACATCCAATGGCACGGTTCCGTCAAGTACCTTGGCGTAATCATGGACAAAGGCCTAACATGGAGACAGAACACCGAAGCCATCGTGGTAAAGGCCAAGCGGACGAGAGCTCTCATCTACCCAATGGTAGGGAACCAGAGCAGGCTCAATCTGAGGATCAAACTTCTGCTAGTCAAAGCACTCATCAGACCACAGCATATCCATCCCCATGCTACGCCTCCGCAGCATGGGGATACCAAGCGAAGACCTATCTGAAGAAGATTCAAGCCGTGGAAAACGTGGCCATCAGGACAGCGGTGGGCGCACCATGGTACGTTAGAAACGCTAGTATCTTCAGGGACCTGGAGTACACACCAGTCACCGAATTCATCCTGGATTGAGCGAAGAAACTGTACACCTTAACCGAGGAGCATAGGAACCCGCTGATCAGGGAGGCCACCTCCTATGATCCGGCCGACTCACCGAGGCACAAGAGGTCGAATGTACAGTTACTGGACAACGGGTAAGTGTAACCACCTCCCCACAAACCTTGCGGGCACCGGTCAGTGAATCGACCAGTGCCCGTTGTCCCCCTGGCTCCGTGAAGGACGAAAGTGCTAAGAAAGCACTTAGGCCTTCTAGAGCTGCATAGTTCATCCTCACCTTGTCCGATGATCCAGATGACAATGTGTCAATTGACATTTTGTGTACTGGCAGTAAATCCCAAGTCACAGAATATCCGCACAGTCCCTGACAGACCAATGACTACCCTCGGTGGTGACAAGCTGGCGAGGAAAGAAGACGAAGTCAGAAGAGCGCCAGAAGAGGCCCTAGTCAGCAGGGTTCATCAGCCAGGACCCAGGGAGGCTGGCTGAAATCTTCGGCACCGCTCACATTTGTGAGTGGGGCCGTTCGTAAAGTAAGCTAACCCGCCCTGCACGAGGCCAGTCCAGGTCTACAGCGATGACTAGGGTAAAAAGGCAATAGTCCTGCCTGGCCCTAGCATCCGAGACCGTCATCAAGCCAAATGGATATTAGCGTGAATTGGCGTTGTTGGTTGACCAATAGCGAGACATATTCTAGATACTTTATAAATTGGACAATTCTCGAGCCGCTGTTAAACTTTTTTTAAATTCTCAATACATGCCACATGGGAAACCATATTAAGATAATTTGGTTCTTAAAGGACAGTTATTTGTTAAAAGTAAATTAAAGATCGCAATAAGTTTCAGGCCTGGAAAGATTATAATTACCAAATCAGTTGTCAAAAGTAAGACGTTTATTATGTTACATTCGACCACTCAAATAACATTACTGACGCACTATTCTCACTCAGATGATCTTGAGGCAGTCACTGTCGCTTGTAATTTTAAAATAAATCTTTAAATTTCAGTGAATAATATAGATTTAACTGATTAGATAAGGTAAAATCAATCATAATTATGTAGGTGTGGTCCCAGAATAGACCCATGTGGAGCATTTGAGGTATAAACCTACTATATTATGTTATAAAATAAGGTGTAGTGAAATTAAATAAATGACATGAACAACAAACAGCGTTTGGTTTATTCGGCAGTTAGTACACTGTAGTTTATTTTATTCAAGGTATTAAAGAAGTATAGTGTGTAATCTATATAGAGAAACTCAGATTTCCATTCAGAGCCAACATTGGGATATTGGCAACGTGACCCAAAAAGAATATATGATACTTCCAAATACACCGAATAGTTACGAATGTACTTTATACAACTTTTTGAATATTTTATTTCACCGCCACGGTTCATCAAGTTTTGTATATATACGTACTTGAATATAGTATCTAATTATGTTATTTTAAGATGATTTTCCTTACCATATATTATGCCGCCATAAAATTTTCTATTAATCCTTCATTGCTTGCAAGACAAATATTGCATCATTAAATAAAGTTACAACTAACTCGTTCAAAAATAACTTGATTAACCATATTATTAACATGTTCCACAAAGAAATTTCTTAGCTGTTTTGCATTATTTATTTTCAGCTTATAAATACTGTCTTTCAAATAGTCCAACGGTTTCAAATCTGGACTTCTAGAGGTTCTTTTTTACCTATCCAAACGTTGACTTAAGAAGGTATTTCTCGGGTGCTGATTCCTGGGGATTTTATAAATTTACTTAATAATCAAATAAATTAAAGTAAGCTAGTTGTTGAGAAATTGCAGACTATACATTATTTGGCAACAGGATGGTGTGCTATTTCAAAGCACCAGGGAAATAGGTACCTTCCTGAATTAGGACGATCACATTTTTGTGGACATTTTTCCTAGGCAAAAATGTCCACTTGAATGAAATCGATGTTTTCTTTAAAATGATATAAAATTCAGTTATAATATAATAAAATATTCTAGCAATAAATTATATAAAGGAAGAGGTACAGTTTTATGTCCAATTAATTGTGCAACATTTACGTATGTTAAAATTTCTCCATTTTTACAAAAATTCTTGTGAAAATGACTTATATAAGAATAACATGTTTCAAGACTTCTAGCATTTGCATGATTGAAATTTGAATATTTTTAAGACCACTTTGCAATCCTAGTAAGGGTTTATATTATTCACAAAGACATGAAAAATAACACATAAGCTAAAGGTAAAACAGAAAATATTTCCATTAAGGCAACTGTAAATTGCAACGGTTTCATCAGAACCCAGAAATATCTTCTAAAGTTAATCTTACCTCAGGACCCTTATTGTATCTGATTTACAACTTTACATTATTTTCCTTTATCATTTTAGGAAGACGAATCTTGAACTGCAAACAAAATTGTACACATTAATCTCAGAAAATCTGGTCGGACTTAAAATGTGCTATATTAAACGAATAAAAGAAACGTAAAACGGTATATTGGACATTATAACGTATATTAACTTGAATATATCCTCAATGCTATTGGGTAAACACCATTTTAAATGATAGGTTACAGTTTGTAAAAATCATCTGCTGCTTTATGTTCAACGATTTAACACAACAGATATATATTTATTGTTACCACAAAAGATATATAGGTCAATTTTCCCCATGAAATACATCTCCACTCTGCTATATAAAACTCCTGAATAGTTCTTTGCTTGGGTCATTTGTTCGAGAGAAAATATTATGTTACTGTTATCCAGTTTTAATAATTTATTAATTCAACTATGTGAAAACATAATTTAGCCTCAACTTTATCATAATTTATTAAATATCGGTTTACACTGATTGTAATGTTATATTAAGTTTCTTATTAAAACTGTATGTTCTTACTTAAGTATAGAGTGATAATCTATACCACACCCTTATTTACAAACATAACCTCACTTTTTTAAATAATAATAATAATAATTCTTTATTTCCATTGACTAAATTAAATTACAAATATCGGAATTGTCAAAACTAGACAGAAATGTGAAAGACTTCTCTTGTTTACATTAGTTGTAAAATTCAAAGCTACTGAAAGTATAAGACAAAATAGTACTTATATCAAAGTGATCCTCATAAATATACAGTATACTCATTTTAATATCATCTGGCAACAACTTTTATGGTGCCTTTACGTACTCTTGCAGTTCGGCACCAAACACTACGTACACCGATGGCAACTCATTATTTTATATGATAAATAAAAATATATTATGTGGCCAGCACATAACTTTCTTATACCAGTATACCACCCTGATCTAAAAAAAAACTATTCTATTTAATTCTTCACTTACCTCAATTAAATTTTAATAGCGTACCTTGAAATGTTTCATTAAAATTTTTAAATAAATAACTAATTATCAGCGTCGTTCGATACTGTCAATAATAATTCTTGTCATATATTTTAATAATTTCTTCTTATTGGCATTGACATTTTTGTAATTAAGTAAAACCTTTCAAATGTCAAACTGCTATATTTATCCTAACCCCATACCCCATTTTATAAGGTCAAATGTGTACAAAATTTCAGTTTACATCAGCTTTATTTAAGTACTTGGAAAATATATTCTATTGGCTTGATATAGTAGACATGGTTTATAATCTTTCATCAAGAATATATTTTTTTGTAAAAGCAAATACAAACAAGTTTGGGTCCCGTAGACCTTTCAGCTGGCCAATTTTGCTCATCGCCGAATTCTTCGTCGTCTCTGGCCTTTAGAATATGTGTACCAAATTTAAATGCTTTACCTCAAAAACTGTGGCTGCTATCGCGATACTACAGACATGCTGACAGATTATTTTTCATAAAGTTATGTTTTTTAATTATAATTCGTCGATATTCGTCCAGAAGTGCAATAAAAATTTTAATTTTTTTTCCCGAAATTGTACCTTTTTTTCTTTCATTCATAATGGTACCACATTCACCAAATTTAAAGTGTCACCTAAAATGTTGTTGAAAATCTTAACTACCAAATTTGGGAAGTATTTCATTAGTATTTTTTGAGTTATCGCGGATACACACATACACACACACACACGCACCGACAGATCATTCGAAAAATAGTCAGAATGGATTCAGGCGAGTTCAAAACGTATATATCAATCAAAATTTTGAGGTAATGAAAAATCACGATTACTTATACTTCCTTATATTAGGTATAAGAAAGTAAAACAAAACTATGCCGAGCATTACTCGCACTTGTTTGTTTACTACAAGAATGACGTCACGGTAGATAGTCACATGGCGGCTAGTTTTTCACGTCAATTTATATATTTGAAATTTTGATTGCTATTTTATCCTATAACGTGATTTCAATTAAGCGAAATAAAAATTCCTGTGGAATAATACTATGATATAAACATTTTAAGACAATTTAAATGGAAGTGTTAGATGGCTTATTAATACCGCCATAAAACCCAAATAAATACAGGTCATATTTCAATGACAGAAATATGAAACGATAATTCTGTCAATATTAGACAGATGTAGATTCACTACCATATGAATAATTCTAATAAGGAACATTTAGAGAATGCCATAAATAACGTTCAAACAATATTTATATTCAATCGCATTTTTCGGACTAATGAGGTATCAGTTACAACATCAGGGAATTTTAAAAATAAAAATAGCCATTAGTGGGCATCAGAAAATATGAATATAATTAACAAAATTCAGCTTCAAAGTCGTGAAAGTTTAAATATGTAGGCTGGGATAATAAATAATTTTGTATGCTTTTTAACGGACGAAAAATATTTACACATTTCTGATGAAGTTGAAAACTAATTGGAAATTATCCCGTCGAACCAAGTGTTTAGAATTATTTGGTAACAAGATGGAGCTCCTTGTCTCAAACACAGAGAGTAACGAATTATCTCGATGAACATTTTGAGCAATGGATGTGGATAGGTAGAAACGGGCCAATAAAATGGCCACCAAGGAGTCCGGATATGAAACCGAGAAAAATGAGGTCTATAAAATATAGAACCAACTATATTAAGGAGTTACGGGAAATATACTGATGTTATTAATTACATAAATAACAGCATTCTTGATAAAACGTCTCTAGACATGTTCTAAAAAGTGTTAATTTATGATTTCAGAACGATGGTTCTCACAAAACAATTGTTTTAACTTTTACCTTTTTGAAATTTCTTTTGCTTGTGTTATGTTATGTTTTGAAATTATTTATACCAATATTTAATAAAAGTTAACAATATATTTCATTATTACATTATCAATACCTACTTGAGTTCAGTAATTGTTTTGCGGACAGCTTCAAATAAAAAAGAGTAATAATCGACAATATATTCAAAACTATAAATAGATAGAACAATAGTATCCATATGTAAGTATTAGTCCATAAATAGTCGATATGATCGGATAATAAATAAAAGATGGTTATTTTTACTTATCGTCGACGTTTTGATTAATTATTCTTCTTCAGGACTTAAGTGAAACAAACCTCAAATGATATGTGATTATTTTAGATTTATTTCATTTAAATCCTGAAAATTAATCAACACGTCGACAAGTGAAAATAACCGTCTTTTATTTCTTATCCGATCATACCGACTATTTATGGACTAAAACTATAAATAACAGATGTTAAAACTATACAAGGTGTTTCCGGCTTCCTTTTTTTATTTCTAATGAGTGATTCTATAGGTCAAAAGGCGATACACCTTAATAAAAGTTGTGTGATGTGATAAGAGAGAAAATAATTATCTTTTATTACATGAGCTAATCGTGATGTTTATAAACTGTCTAACACGAATTATGTTGCACATATTTGTAACGTGTCAAAAAAAAAACGATTTGTTTATAAATTTGGCATGTTCAATTCAGTTTTATTTTGGTTTTTAACTGTCAGATGTAGTTCGTTATCATTCAACACTGCTGTTAGCTCTGAGTTGATAAAAATTATATTTTTAAATGAAAAGTGAAAACTGCGATGGCCTATAAATATTCTAATATTTAATTAGTTGGCATGATGATAATTTATGGAGAAATGCATCAAAATTCGACTGCTGATTTGCAAATTGACGAAGACCTAGTCCTCAAAATTTCACAACTCTAATAATACGTGCTCGAGACAATGGTGATTTACGAACTCATCAAGAATGAGTTGAACGACCTGGGGGCTTATGAACACCATGGTATACACCAACGAAATTCTCGACCTCGAAAATCTCCGTAACCGAGTAGAAGCAGTCGCGGCGACAATTCGACAACAATATATTGGCCTTGTACGAATGCTTACTCCTGGATACCCCAAGCGTTGTATACAAAAACAGGTTGATAATTTTGAACATCTGTTGTAAAAGCGTTTATCGCTATCATTTGACCAATTAAAAATAAAAAAATAGATAATTACTTTCTCTCAAATTTTGTCATAGAACTTTTAATGAAGTGTTTTAACACTTATCACCTTCTTTTTCCGAACCATGTTCTTCAAATGCAATGAGAGCTTCATCATGATGTTTGTGTGTTCACCCACTTAAAAATAATAAAAATTAAGGACAGATAAATTAAACAGTTTTTTTTTTTTTTGAAAATGAGGTTGTAGCTCTCAAGATAGGAGATTGGGTTAGTTCAAACACAACTATTTATTAAAATAGGATATTATGCAATTTCATGCAATTTTCTGAACGAATTGTGTATAATATAAAAAAACGTGATATTATGATGGAATATGTTAGGGTAGACGCTGAATTACAGCATCTATCCTAACATTCCCTCGTAATATCAGAACTAAACTCGTAGGTTTGGAATAAATCATCGTATCTAACTTTCCACTATATTGGAAAATGCTTGAAGTGATCAAGTTAGCCGATAAAAAGCATTGAAAATCTACACTGTGGCGTTATTACTTAAGGGTGGTAACTTCAAACATCGATTTTACGTGTTAGCTTTTAGCTAAGTGTTTACCTACCAGTAAGAAGTGGGCACTTTACATCATTTACATTTTCTTCTCACGAACTTGAAACAATATTAGGTTCAGCTTAGTATTCATAAATTCAACTGGTGCATTTAATTGGGAAGTAGCACATGAATTAAATTTATTATTGATAGACTCAAAAGTACAACACCTACTCTGCAAGATCAAGATCAAGAGGTTCGTTGAGCATATCTTGAGGAATAGATTCTAACTCTCTTAATAAATGTGGGTATCGTAAACGGGTGAGTAATATCGTTTATACTTCAAAAATATGTTTATTTTTGTAGTATGAAACTGTCGATGTGGTTCGGCCTCCACAATAAACTGTAGAGCGTAGTATCTCATTACTTAATATAAAATCTCTGATTTTCAGGGAGTTACCTCGGTTACTGCAGATGCTGTTAATAAAACATTTTTTAAACAATAATTTGGAGTATAAACAAGAAATTACGAACCAAATTATTTGTATTTTTTTGAGTTTTTAATAATGTTCTTAGTTACGCGTACCATATTCTTCAAGGCCTCGATTAATCAACAACGAAAACTAAAATGGCAGCCTGACGTAACAAATAAAAACAACAAACAAATAAAAGTCATTGCCTACTAATTTTATTACAGATTTACTTTCACGTTAAAGTAACGCGACATTATTAAATATTCCCGTTTTCACTTGTTCTTCATTAAAGCGAATTAAAATTGAATTGAGACACTGTATTGTTGCAAATAAGATATGTTTTCAATTTCCAAAGTATAAGCATTTCGTTTTTCGAAGGTGCATTTGAATCGACTCATTATTATTAGAAATATTAGGCTATAAAATCTGTACCTTTGTGTGTATATAATATATAGCAAATTTCTTGATGTACTACCTGCCCTAAAAATGTTGGTATGATTTTTTGAAAAACCCTGTATAAGGAGATACGATAATGTGAGTAACCACGATTTAATTAGTTTATATTTTTTCTCCTCCCCTTCTTTTAAATCGCTTTATGTGATATTAAAGTGATTTTGTAGGAAATACAGCTATTACGATTGTAAACCATGCCTGTTCATACAAGTGAAAAATTTTAAAAATGGTAAATAGTAATTAGTAATGTAATAAGTTTTTTCCATTTTGGTGAATGCTTGGTAGACGGATCGTCCCCATTACGTAACGGTCGTTAGTTTCGTAAACCTTTAAAGTTCCCTTGATGGTAGTTGCAACTCAGGGACTACTAAATGTGCTTCTTGCGGTATCTTTTTGTATCTTTTAATATTCTGTGTCTCAGTAACGAGGCGTTTCTGGATTCACACTTACAGAAAGTTTTTCTGTTATTTTTTGGATTCTCCAGCTGAGCGTTGCTGCATGTTTTTTGAACCACCCTGTATATTAATATAATATAAAACTAGAAAAACTGTTTTACTGTTTTATTAACGAATACAGTAAGCAGATATTGAACTTTCGTGTTGAAAATACAATCACAACGTTTAACGTAAAAAATTCAACACATTTTACATGTAGACCGTATTGATATTTTGTTAATGTTCCATTTCATGGAATATGTCGTATTTTATATAATAAATAGTCACGTTGACAAAGGAGTTATGGTATTTTTATATTGACATACTGCATTGCGGTTTTCATTTTCAATGTGTACAATGTTACTGGGAAAAAAAGTTATTTGTAAACTTGAGTTAAATGCTTGTTTCACGTCACATTAAAGGCTGCAATTTAACTATACAAAGTGTGTATACAAATTGCTGGAGTCAAAGTACTATCAAAAAAAATTGAGTGAGGACAAATCGGGCAATCATTCTGGCCATTGTATTATTGGATGCCATGGTGAGTAAAGTCTACGGAGAATTTATAAATAGGGCTGAAAAATGTGTGAAGGAGGAAATAATAATAATAATAATAATAAATGTCTTTATTGTGTAAAATAGAACTAATTTAACACAAAAGGTTAGTGGTACAGTATACATTGATTTCAAAACTACTAACCTAGGATACCATTGGTATAGTATTAGTACGGTATATAATATTTAACTTATGATTTTATCCAGCATATGATAGTACAGTATATAATATCCAATATTACAATATGTGTATATCTAACGTATATCTAGTTAAGTACATATATCTACAGTATATGAACATATAATATATATCAAAAACAGTATTTATCTATATGATGTCTAGATTTTATCACTATTTTATCACCGTCTAAAACAATTTTAAATTTATGTTTAATTCGCCGTTCAAAATCAGAGACTTTAGTTGACGTTTTAGTACATTTGTTGATCTATTGTGTAGCTGTGGAGGTAGATTGTTATAGACATAATTCGAGAGGTAGGTAAAGGATGATCGAAATGTTTCATATTTAGGCCTTATTGTATGCAATTGGTCGTTTGTATATCTCAAGTTTCGGTTATGCATCACATTTCTCGCAATTAGTTTATCATGGAGATAAATAGGTTTTTGCGTTAGGATGACATTATTTAATAGTGAGGTGAAATGTAGGAAGCGCCTCTCATTTATTTTTAGTAGTTGTAACTCCCTGATATGTGGTGTTATATGCTCGTAGATAGAACTATTTGTTACAAATCTAATACAGATATTCTGGATTTTTTTGAAGTTTGTTTGCTTCTGATAAATTTAGGCAAGGACCATAAACCCAAATTATGTAGAATAATAATATTTATGATAAAGTTATGTACATTATTCTCATAAAAATGATTATCTTTTTTGTATACAAAAATTTAAATCTGAATATGTTTGTGGGAGTTTCGCAAAGTATAGAATATTTTGTGAAGTTTGAGAGGGGAAAAAATGCATTTTCACTTATTTGATTATAGTGACCTTGTATATGCAAACTTGAACTTGAGTACGTTCTTAAGAGTTTGGAAACAAGCTTTTTTATAAAGTATGAATTTTTTATAAACTTTGACTTTTTTTCCATAAAGCACAAATGAAGAAGTTTCTCCTCTTTGGGAATCATCCGTAAACACACTGTATAGACTAAATGCTTTGAAGAGTAATTAACTGATTATGAAATTTTTGGCTAAAATAACTACACATCTAAAGTGCATTTTTAGGTAAATAAATGAATTCATTCTGAACCAGCTTTGGATTAATCCTTTTGATGCAGAGGTTTATTTAACATTAGCAATACTGAAAAGTATCCAAACAAATCAAAACCAGAGTAATCTCTGCATTATCAAATTTTTCTCCCTGAAATATATAACATATGTATGTATTTTTTTGCACAATATTACAACTAATATTATATTCATATTAAAACGGGAGTTACAATAGTCGAGTTGGAAAGAACAATAAATAATATTTTATTCAAAATGAATTGAAAGCAATATTGCAAATTGTAGATATAGTAAATAACAGGTTGCTCCATTTGTTAAATATACAATGACATAAATATTATCACAGACGACATAAATGTTAGTCAAGAAATGAGAATAAATTTACTATCAATAAATTATTTATTGAGGTAACTATCCAAGTTATTTGAAATTAGTCACGAGATCTAGCTCTCTAGCTCTTAAATTTAAGGATTTAAATCGCTGGTTGGAAACTTTGTCAACGTCCTGACATGCTATCACGTTATGTTGCGGTAACCGGTACTTAATTTATATAACGGTTGAAAAGGCCAACACAGAGATTCATGAAAAATACTGATTACGAAAAAAACTTTATAGAATGAAAATACTATTTTTGTTAAAAATAAACTGAGTAAACGATTGTGTAATAATAATAAGGGAGCGGGAGTGATCTCAGGAAATAAAACGATTGTCTGAAAGTCCAGTATTTCAAATATCACCATATGAAATTATTATGAATTATATTTGTGCAATGGCCGAATATGCTGTTAGCACTGATAGCCTCATTTGAGTAAAACAATTCCGAGAATCCATAAAATGAGAATGGTGATATTTTCCTACTTGCACTTCATAATTGTTTTATATGGACAAAGTGGTTAATGGATGTATTCTAAAGAAATATATAACATTTCTAAAATATATTATCTGTAAAAAGTAAATAAGTGATCTAATATATGTTATTTAAAATATCATTTATATACCTACCAGGTGACCATAGGACACCCAAAATTCTCCGTATTCTTAGATATAAATCTGAAATTTGTGAATTGTTCATAAGACATCGAAACACATACTGTGATGCTTTTCTTCTTAAATGTAACACCCAATTTTTTATTTACGATTTCTATGGGGCTATAATTTGTATATATAACTTTATATAATAATGGCCATTGGGCAACAGCGGATTCCTGATATTAGACGAGTTGTCATTAAATTTAAGAGACGATATTTATATAACGCAAGGTAGCGTGGCAGCACATTTCACCGTGCGAGTTCTCGATATCACCTTAACACTAAATTTTCCAATCTTTAGATAGGTCGTGGCAGCCAGTTGGAATGGCCAGCGTGTAGCCCTGATTCCAATCCTATGGATTTTTGTTTTTGGTATCATACGAAATCAGTTGTTTACAAAGAGACAACAAATATCCTCGCTGTAATGTGGCAAAAAATTGTAAATGCTGCGAGTTATTTATAAATGAAGTAATCCTATTTAATATTAGGCAATCTTTTATTAAACGTACGTATGTTTAATGTACGCGTACATTAAAGTGTGTTGAAGTAAATGGCGACCATTTTCTCGAAAACTCAAAGAGATATCTGAATTCTGTAAAAAGCATTCACTAGGATATAAATGACTTCAGGCTTGGCAAAAACGGTCTTTCTCCACATTGAGGTATAGATGGCGTTGCTATGCAAAGAGACTATTCGATCCCTTGAACCTTGAAAAGTGGCGCACGTGACAGGACATTAAATTCTAAGCAACTTTTACGATGTGGACAATTTTCGAAAAAATCACTGGTTTTCGAGATATTTGAACTTAAATTAAATTTTTTTTAACTAACAAAAATCGACGTGACTTTTTTTAAAATAAATTTTAGATAATGGGTCTTCAGGCACATTTTTTATAGTAAATTAGACTGATTTAAATAGTAACGAAACAAATTCAATTCAACTTCCGGTTTGACGGGAAATTACATTATTGTTCATTTTTGAGTCAGACACTCTGTACATTTTCATGAAAATTGAAGGAAAATATTACTTTCAGCATGTATTTACATGTAACACTTTGACTATAACTGATATCAATTAAGTTAATGAAACAATTAAAAGATGATTTATTTTTACTTAGTTTCTTTTGACTAAACAAAGTTAACCGCTGTTTGGAAACAAAAATTTTGACTTTTCTATTTATTGTTTATTGTCTAATTTCTGTAGTGTGTTTATGTTTGTTTTGTGTTCGACTGAATTACTGTAAATTCACTTATTATTTTAATCGCCATCAAAATGGTCATTCACAATAATGAAGATAAATTCAATAATATATGGCAAATGTCATAAAATTCGGCTGAGGCTACACGTACTTACGGAATACATTTTCCAGAAAGACCCAAATCAGCTCCCAAGACTTTTGTATATTTCAGTGAAAACTTGAAAAATTATGGCAGTTTTAAAAAGCTAAAACGTACCCGAAGGTAAATAGTAAGAACTGAGTAAAACATGGCATTGATACTGCAAACAGTCAATAATAATCCCCATACTTCCTTACGGCAGTTAGAGACAAACTAATATATCTAGAAATTCTTGCCAGAGAATATTAAGAGAAAATAAGCATTACCCTTACAAAGTACATCTAGTTCACCATTTAAAAACCAGGTAATCAGCAATGTATAACGGATTTTTTAGCACAATTCTCTATTATGATGGAGGAGCACGACAATCTATTAAATAGAATCATGTGGAGCGACGAGAGCAGGTTTCACAATAAACAAAATTGCCGATACTGGGCAGAGGAAAATCCTAGGTGGATGAAGCAGACATGAAACTAAATTATCTTTGGAGTAAACGTTTGGTGTGGAATCGTCAATGGGTACATAATAGATCCACACCTTTTTCATGACACATTAAATGGTCAACGATATTTAGATTTTTTAGACAATGAGTTACCTAGGTTATTAAATAATATTCCAGTTGAGTTATCTAACATTTGGTTTCAACAAGATGGCACGCCAGCATATAACGCTGGCATCGTTACGAATTATTTAGATCGTACATTTCCAGAAAAATGGATTGGCACGAATGGTGTTGACAGATGGTCAGCTCGGTCACCTGGCCTAACTCCATTAGGCTCTTTTTTGTGGTGTTATTTGAAGAGTGTTGTAAACGAAGTACTCATTGAAGATATGGCTAATATTTACAACAAAATTTATGCTTTCGTGGCAGCAATTAATCGAGAGACGGTATTAAAAGTATGTAGAACTGAACTCTTAAATAGACATAATATGTGTGTTCAGAACGATGGAAATAATTTTGAACATTTAATGTAACTTTTTATTATTAATTTTTTTTACTTAGTATTTTAAAAAATCCCAATTTTAATGCCAATTCGTCACGAAATTAATTTTTTGAGTCCTTTGTGAAATATTGAATATATGACTACTTTGATAGTAAGTTAATGCGCTGTATAAAATTCTACTGAATAGTATTCAAATTAAAAAGTAAATAAGAATTTTTGCTCCTTCCTTTCCACCTCCAGAAACATAAACAAATTTAAAAAAAAGGAAAATGCGGGTCTCTCATTTTTCCATTCTGTAAATGAGTATAAAATCGGTCTAATATTTTAAAATCACCTTGTATAATAAATACAATGCATAATTTTATATTAAAAAAATTTCTGCTGCTTTTGAAAGTACTAAGTGTAACATATAGTATTTTATCACTTTGCGAAACTATACGTCTGAGGGAAGGTTCGCTAAAATACATAGCAATAAATTTATTTTTTTATTGAATAGCACTTCAGAATGGTAAAGTTATTGGACTCCAGGGACACTCTCCGATCTTTAAATGTCTGAAGCAAGTGGAATTAGGGATAAACATATGGAAATACACCAGGGATATTAGTTGTAAAACTAATTATATATCCTTATAATAGCAATAATTATTAGTCTCTAGGCACATGTACTAAAATTTTATTTAGTTAATAATTGCTTTAGTAGTTCATTTGCTTTTCTTAACACCACGATATTTAATATGATGTAGGTTATATATACATATATATATATATATATATATATATATATATATATATATATATATATATATATATATATATATACAGTTCGAGTTACCAGAAGCCGCAGTAAGCAGTTATCTGTTAGAACCTGAAGATGGCAGATGAGATTCTGCCGAAACGTCGTTCAGACAACCACGGTCCCTCTCGGGGCCTATCACCTACGCGGGAGTATACCCGGAAAACGAATTTAACACATATATATATATATATATATATATATATATATATATATATATATATATATATATATATATATATATATATATATATATATATATATATATATATATATATATATATATATATATATATATATATATTGATAGTTTTTCAAAAAAAAAACTATCAATATTAATTGATAATAACGGTCAACAAAAGAAAAAAAATATATATATATATATATATATATATATATATATACATATATATATATATATACCCAAGTAACACCTCTAAGATACTTTTGATTTATTTAGGTTTTAAAAGTGCTTTAACATATTCAATAAAATGATAGTGGTTTTAAAATTACCTTAAGATAAACTAAAAGTTCTTAAAGACCACTGATTCTTATGCAAAGGATTTAATGCACTCTTTAAATTAAAATAAAAAAACTGTTTGCTCCTAATGCCCTATTGATCTTGACATTGGCTATTTTAAAACTAATTTGCCTTTTTAAAGAAATTAAATAGCAAGTTGGCTTTAAAACAATCCATTTTGGAACAAATGGTTTTAATGTAGTTTTATGGAGTATCCTTGATGTAGTCATTAAAACCCATTAAGAAAACTATTTTATCTTAAGCCTATATGCTCAATGAAATTCCACATTAAATCCTAAAACATAGTTTTTACTTTTTAAAGAGTAAATTAAGAATATTTTAAAGTTCAAAGGTTTTAATTTAGTCAGTTAAAAGAAATGCCTGTTGGATTTTTGATGACTTTATTAAAACTAATTCTACCCCCTCCATAATCGGAGAAAACACGCCATCTGCTCAATAAACTGATTGCTGATTTAGTGAACCAGTGCAGTCCGTGTACCTACTTTATGCATGAATGAAAACTAGAAGACATATTTAAAATGGAAAATATTAGTGACAAGTATTTTAAATTAAAACGAAGTCACTAAATCCGGCAATCACAAAACCGGCACAATTTTAAGGTTAGATCCCTTTAAATCAATAAGGCCACAAGTTTGAACATATTAAAGCAACTCAGTTTTAAAAGGAAGAGTAAATAAATGTCTGGGAGAGTAATTGTACTTAAAGTGGTAAATAAAACGCTATTTTAAGTCTTGTAAGATTTAAAATGTTCTATTAACTTGCAATCAGTTTTTATCTAGACCACGCCATTTTTTATATAAGATACAAACCCGCCATGATGAATATTTTCAATAGCCAAAGAAAAAAATATTATTGAAATATATGCGCTTCACATCCTCTTAAATAACTGAAGGACGGTGTGTCCAAACATGCAATTTAATAAAAAAAAGCATTTGGATGTTTAGATGCAAAAGAAAAATTGACGATATTTTTAAAAAAATTTTTAGATAATAAAAAAAAACCATTATATTGGTGGCGCTCGAGTTATGTAGAAGTATTTTATTATATTTTGTCAGAAAAGTGCCATCCGTTGGTAATTTTTACCAGAATAGTTTGCATTTGAATATTATTTTTGATCAGCTTTATATGCGTCACGTTTAAAATATTACCACTCTGCCCCATTAGAGACTTGCCGTTGTTTTAACTATTTCACGCATAAAGTTGTCCGACTTTAAAACATAAAACCCTTTTTAGGATTAATTATAATGATTCTCAAGGCAATTTAGTCTGCTGCAATTTTATTTTAAATGCAAAACGTTTTAATACATAAATTTAAGGTTGCCTTGAAGAACTCTTTAAGAATATGAAATTAAAACTAAATGGTTTTTAATATAGTTTTAAAATTTAGTCTTCAAGACCCTTTTAGGATGGGCCCTTTTTGGCTAGAAGCTGCTTTATGGTGATCCTAAGCTTGTCTTGAAGATCATTTGGTTTTATTCGAAGTTTTATTGTATAATTTTAAAGCGACCTTGGAGATCTTAATAAGAGCATTAGTGTTACTTGGGTATATATATATATATATATATATATATATATATATATATATATATAACCTGAAATACAACATATATATATATATATATATATATATATATATATATATATATATATATATATATATATATATATATATATATATATATATATATATATATATATATATATATATATATATATATATATATATATATATATATATATATAAATTTTAATGATTGAGTCGGGTTCGCAGTCGTGTGGCACAAAATTAAAGAAAAAAACTCTTTATTTCTGTTCTAGCTTTCGAGGCTTTATTGTCTCTTCATCAGGAACTCTACAATTTATGACATCAATTACAAATTTCTGCATTAAAAGGTTAGATGTAAGAGTACTTACGAAAAAGTGAGGTTGTGATAAAGTAGCACATGTTTTGAAACAGGCTGATGCGATTCATTTACACATCTTGATAAAATATTCCATTACACATTAATCCAAGTTAAACATTGTTAAAGAGGTTTAAATTGCTGGATGAAGTCCATGTATAGAAGTATTTAATAAAATAAAATATAGTTTGTCACATGGTGGGTAACAAATTTACACTACCAACATAACTAATTTACTAATGAAATTGTCCTCAGATTACCAACTGTGAAGTTGCAGAATTGCCAACTGCTTAACATTCCCCTAACCTTCAAGATAACAGTTATTTTTCTTAAGATTACCCATAGTATCATCCTGAATTTGAATCTCCAACCAAGAAACAATCCTCCCCCGCAGGAAAAAAGGATGATATGTCGCCGTTCTTGCTATTGAAGACCTCGCGACATAACTCCCCATCCCCTACTGGAAAAAACTGTTACAGTTAGAGACTCGAACCCACGGGCGGTGTGACTACTGGGACAAATCTATTATTATTATCTAGGTGTAACAAATATGTATATATAATGTTCAGTCCTTCAATATCTTTTCTGTTGTTTACAGTATTATTGTTTTTGTAAATATTGATCATTTCCAAAAAAGATCTTTTTTCTTTGTTATTTTCGCTGTCTAATACTTCAATTCTATCGTATGCTATGGTGTGGTTACATTCAATAGCGTGTTTTGCCAAGGTACAAGTCTTTTTGTTAAGTCTTACATCGCTTTTATGTGAAGTTATGCGATCTTTAAGTAATCTACCTGTCTGTCCTATATATTGTTTTTCACAACTGCCACATGGTATGCAATACACAACAACTGATTTCTCCAAAATACCAACTTTATCTTTCAATTTTGAAAATAGCCCCTTAACCGTCAAGTTATTCTTGAAGGCAAGTTTAATATTACTGTGATTTTTAAAAAAAATTTTTAAATTTTTGTGTCAACCCCTCTATGTGTGGTAGGGAATAATAAAAACGGAGTTGCTCTTCATTTCTGTTGTTGTTGATGTGTATGTCATTTGTGTTCGTGTTGGATTCTCTACTAAATAGTAATGTATTCAGTAAGTTGGAGGGATAACCACTCATTCTAAATAAAGTATAAAGCTTTTTTTAAATTTTGTAACCGAAGAGAAGTATTTAAAATTTTTGTCCTTAATCAGTCAGTCGAACTAATCTTCCCTCTATAATATATATATATATATATATATATATATATATATATATATATATATATATATATATATATATATATATATATATATATATATATATATATATATATATATATGTATATATATATATATATATATATATATATATATATATATATATATATCCCTCTATCAATATGAAGACATTTCATAAACACGTAATTCGGCAGCCACTTAAAATAAGGTGAATATATATTTTCTGATTCATGTATATTACATAAATCTATTATAGAATCACTAAAATGAGTTCACATAGGAAAAAATATTGTTCGTTGTTTTATATATCCCTATCATTGTGACGACTTTCAAAAGTCAGCGAGTATGACGACCAAAATATACATTTCTTTAGAGCATTATATCAATAAGACGGTCAGTTTACGTATATGTTGGTCAATATGACGGCCGACATTGTCAAATTGTTTTCAAGTAATATATTTAATACATTTCTAAATAGAATGTCACTGGCGGAAGAATAAGTACCTATAGTAAATTTTTATGTGTATTTGTAGACATCATCACAATGGAAAGGCGTAGATTTGATCTCTGTGTCGGATAGCGACTTGCGAAGCAAGTACCGAGTGCGGCGACCTCTAGCCCAGGTAGACTAAACTACTGTTATTAAATATGATTTGAACGAAACAACTACTCAGCGGCAAATACCCCGACCTGCATTGGATTACACCTTCAAATCATGATAGATCGATAGCCAATATCTTTTGTTAATTCCTAACCAGACATAGACCGGTTTCGAACTTATTTGTTCTCCTCAGTATGCCATAGGTTATGGAACAGACAAATGATAGTGGCCAACCTGCTAGTCATATACTAATTAAGGTAAATTGAGTAGTGGTGAGAGGTATAAAACTTCTCGTATGGTCTAAATGCTACTATCCGACCGACATCATAGATGTCTCTGTGTCGGATAGCGACTTGCGAAGCAAGTACCGAGAGCGGCGATCTCTAGCCCAGGTAGACTAAACTACTGTTATTAAATACGATTTGAACGAAACAACTACTCAACGGGCATATACCCCGACCTGCATTGGATTACACCTTCAAATCATGATAGATCGATAGCCCATATCGTTTGTTAATTCCTAACCAGACATAGACCGGTTTCGAACTTCTTTGTTCTCCTCAGTATGCCATAGGTTATAGAACAGATAAATGATAGTGGCCAACCTGCTAGTCATATACTAACTAAGGTAAATTGAGTAGTGGTGAGAGGTATGAAACTTCTCGTATGGTCTAAATGCTACTATCCGACCGACATCA
Organism: Rhamnusium bicolor; assembly: GCA_029963845.1. NCBI lineage: Eukaryota > Metazoa > Arthropoda > Insecta > Coleoptera > Cerambycidae > Rhamnusium > Rhamnusium bicolor. The sequence continues at coordinate 4,068 of JANEYF010004613.1, read as the reverse complement.
TAGGCTAGAGGTCGCCGCTCTCGGTACTTGCTTCGCAAGTCGCTATCCGACACAGAAACATCTATGATGTCGGTCGGATAGTAGCATTTAGACCATACAAGAAGTTTCATACCTCTCACCACTACTCAATTTACCTTAGTTAGTATATGACTAGCAGGTTGGCCACTATCATTTGTCTGTTCCATAACCTATGGCATACTGAGGAGAACAAATAAGTTCGAAACCGGTCTATGTCTGGTTAGGAATTAACAAATGATATTGGCTATCGATCTATCATGATTTGAAGGTGTAATCCAATGCAGGTCGGGGTATTTGCCGGATGAGTAGTTGTTCCGTTCAAATCATATTTAATAACAGTAGTTTAGTCTATCTGGGCTAGAGGTCGCCGCTCTCGGTACTTGCTTCGCAAGTCGCTATCCGACACAGAGACATCTATGATATCGGTCGGATAGTAGCATTTAGACCATACGAGAAGTTTCATACCTCTCACCACTACTCAATTTACCTTAGTTAGTATATGACTAGCAGGTTGGCCACTATCATTAGTATCATTTGTCTGTTCCATAACCTATGGCATACTGAGGAGAACAAATAAGTTCGAAACCGGTCTATGTCTGGTTAGGAATTGACAAATGATATTGGCTATCGATCTATCATGATTTGAAGGTGTAATCCAATGCAAGTCGGGGTATTTGCCTGCTGAGTAGTTGTTTCGTTCAAATCATATTTAATAACAGTAGTTTAATCTACCTGGGCTAGAGGTCGCCGCTCTCGGTACTTACTTCATAAGTCGCTATCCGACACAGAGACATCTATGATGTCAGTCGGATAGTAGCATTTAGACCATACGAGAAGGATAGTTACCCTGCTTAAATTTTTTTTTTCGAGAAAATGCAAAAACACGTTAACTTTCTTTTTGTATTCATATGCAATACATATTTTTTTCAAATTTTTATGCTTGAATTTAGTAATTTCTTGTGTAAATTTATTCATATTCAGGAGTAGTTCACCCCCATGAACTTTTTTTTTGAATTGAGAAAATTACGTTTTTCATTTCTCATTATAAAAAAAATTTTTCCAATTGATCCCGTTAGAAAATATTATATTGTTATTTGTAAAGCATTTAAGCTATTTAAAATTTTTTTTTTCGAGAAAATTCAAAAACACGTAAGAAATTTTTCCCATCTGGTCCCGTTGGAAAAGATTATATTCTTATTTGTAAAGCTGCTTAGAATTGTTTTTCGAGAAAATGCAGAAACACGTCAACTTTCTTTGGTATTTATATCCTATATATATATATTTTTTTTTTCAGATTTTCATGTTTAAATTTAGTAATTTTTGGGTAAATTTAATCATATTATCACTTATGGTTTTTTGCCGAGTTTTTGATTGATTATAATTTTTTAAAAACTTAAGAGAAAAATATTTTACTCAATTGTACTCAATTAAAAAAGGAAATACAATACCGGGCATAAAAAGTTCTCACCAATATTTGAGTACTGTATTTGTTTATAAATACGTAGGAAAGGCTTCTCTCAATTTTATTCAAATTTATTATTGAAACTTGTCGGTTAACTTGACAATCGCATTTAGTATCAACTCAATTTTATTACTAACACCACCATTGTTAGTCATTTGTATAAAATTGTATTAATAATTACTTTGTTATTCAATTTAATTGACCAGTTTAATCACTTCAACAATAACGAAAATGACATTTTCAACATATACATACATATAGTGCAAATATCGATGAGATATCGATGAGAACTCTCCGTGCGTTATATTGCATTTTATATTTTTAATCAGGTTTTCTAATAAAGAATTTTTATTTTAAATACTTATAATTGATCAAGAGTTCTTCAATGGGCAGAATATGTTATCAAATTTTTACTCTCCGAGTTAAGCAGTTTGGTGCACACCCTTCGGGGTGTAACTCGCAAGAAAAAAGATTTTAAAAAACGCCGCCCTTAATTTTCGTCCAATAATCTACCTATAAAATATTTGCATCTATTACCGAGACACCTCTGTACATTTGTTAGATAGTTGATTAAAGAGTGTTCCAATTAGGCTTTTAATGGAACCATTTTTTTATTATTTATTTTTCTAACTTAACTTGTTAATATTATTACTATTTTAAAGCATGTTGTTATTTTTTTTAGTTTAATAATTGGAGTTGTCTATTACTTTGTGACAATATGCACAACACTAGTGAAATAAATATTACTTTCCCTATTTGTTTTTGAATTTATTTGATCAACTTTGTGTGCAAAAAATATAACGGACAATTCCATCAAATCTTTATAACTCATTATTTAAACAATGTATTTTGAATCCTTAGAACATACAATGCATAAGAAGTAAAAGTGGTGCAGTCAAAATCTCAAAAAACACTTAACTTTTGAAAAAACTTTTCAACCTATCAATTTTATTTAATTGTTTTCTATGTCTAAGGAAATATGATGTATTGTATAGGATGGCTCAAAAACATCTGACATACGTCAACTTTTATTCTTAAATAAAACATCACATTTTCTAGATTTTAAACTTTTTCTCAAAATTCTAGACATATTTCATATAACATACACTATTCTCAAAGTCAACTGTATTCGAAGTATTCACATTTGCAGTTTGACACATTTGTCACTTAACTGATTACAGAATCAGATCAGTTACAAACCTAAAGAGAAACGGTTTACACATTTTTATTTTATTTTTTTACATGTAATCATAATGTACCCTTTGACATCAATTTCCGGTCTAAACGGGCTCAACAATCTTTGGACTTCCGATTGTTAGACCAGAAGTTGACACCAAATAATGGATGACTAAAGATTTTGGGGAAACTTAGATCAAAAACTGCAAACTATTTTGCAATTAGTTAATCGCAAGAGTTAGATTTTGTGACTAGTTGATGTGAGAAAATGGTAAACTTCAAACGTTATTAAGTTGAAGTTTGTCTATCTACATATTATTTTAATTAAGCATAAAATGTTGATATTAAGTGAAATTTTATTTTTTTATGAAATTTCATTTTCAATTTAATTAAAAAATGTTTAATTCTTAAGGCTTGTACTTTCTACGGGACCCAAGAATTATGTCCTCTGGAACCTATAGATGAGCATTACGTAAAAGTTCCTATTTTAATGATTCAAAGACTACATCAGGATAACTGGTAAATATTTTCATTTAGTGTTAAACGTGTAAAATTGTTTATTTTATCATTGTTAATATTAACGTAAAAATGTGTTAAATATAAATATTGTAGACATTTATAAAATTTGTAGGTATACAATAAGTGCAAATAATATTATATACATAAATATCATAATCATTATAATTTTAATGTAAAATTGATACATAAAATCGATTACATTATCTGGACCAATTTTCGCTACATTCCTACCATATAATCTTGAGTGCGACATTTATATACATGTAGCGAAATCTTTCTCTTTATAAAATGACAGCCCTTTGCCTTTTTAGTAAGAACAATATTTTTCGTTTTAATAGATTTTATTAAAATCTACTTTTTTTCCGAATAGCATTCAATGTTCTTTTTTCTAATTATGATATGGAATCTATATTATTTTTATTATTTTACTTTATTAATTTTTCGTATAAGTTATTAATAAAATGCATATCTAATATAACATTTATTTGAACAGATTTTTGTATTTTTACAAATTTAAAACGCCGCCAATATGACTGAAGGTTTTCAGTTTACTGATTCTATACTCTTCATTCCTTAAAATAATGTACCGCAATGTTGCCAATAAATCAGCGGCGGATACGCGATGAAGTGAAAGATGCTATGAAAAATATACGAATAGCAAGTATACGTTATTGTTTAGCGCCCTCTATTTAATTTAGTTGCGGTGAACTAAAACTATACGAATAATGCAACCACCAAACAATTCGACGGCCAACAATTTTTTGTCTAAGGGTTTTTTTTGGATGAATTGAGAAGTTCTGCATAGGAAACAATTTGACGGCCATATATGGCCGTCGAATGTATGCGGCCGTCATAATGATGGTAAATTACAAATGTATGGTCGTCCAATTGAT
>JANEYF010004612.1:207500-218537 GCA_029963845.1 Rhamnusium bicolor | reverse complement strand
AAATAACTATGTTAATGTTGTGATCACAAAATATATAAGGATTATATTTATTCTTTATTTTAGTCTTCACTGATCGGCACCAAAAGCACCAATCACAGCATATTATCTTTGGGATGATACGAGTCATTCAAACCAGTGTATATGATATTAATAGTAACGTTATAAACCCAACTTGAGGCCCACTGCGCCTTCGGTCTTTCTCTGAATTAGCAAAATACCTGATAAATAAGAGTAGCCCCAAAGCGTTACCATGAGGCACAGTATAAGACATGGTTTTCTTTCAGGTCGAACACAATGAGAGTTTACAACTGCACAAGCGGCACCATACAAATCCGGGTATCCTGGAAGGAGTTCGGGGAATTAACGCACAAATACTCCCTACAATATCCCAGCAAATATGTAACTTGGTATCCAGGATTCACTTACCGCACAAATAGGATGATGCATGCTTTCTTGCGCTACTTTTTTCCATACCATACCCTCCGCACTCCTGGACGTGTATCTTTACTGCACAAAGCAAAACCAACTTAAGTGTTTTGTTGTTCGTAAATGCTGGACTTTGAGTAGGTTAATAAAAAAAATGTATTATTTTGTAGGATGTTGAAAATTAGCTCTAAAATTCTACGAAGCTCTAAATGCTGGCAGCTTTTTCTCAACACACCAGTGGGATTTCAAAGCCTCGACGATGTACGATTTAGTAGATGCAGTTAAACACGCAGAAGATGGCGAAAATTTTGAGGTGGATTTAAGCGAGGCTAACGGTTTCAACTGGGACCATTATGTCAAAGATTTCATCATAGGTGTTAGGAAATACGTTTTGAAAGATGATCCAAGTAGCTTGCCGGCAGCCCAAATCAAATTGAATAGTAAAGTAATTAATGTATTGTTTCTGTCAGAAATCGTGTTTAAAAAATAGTTAGTGCGCAGATAAAAATCTATTCTCCTCAAAAAAAATACGTTTGAAAATTATGTTTTGAATTGAAGCAAAGTACTCTTCAGCTGAATTCATTTTTTTTTATATGAAACGTCGATTTTTTTACACAAGAAAAAAATTTTTTTTATAATTATTTTCAACTTATATTTAATTTGGTTCGTCTAACATCGCAGGATTTGGTATTCATCTAGATACGGCTTTACATTTATATAATTTTTCCATAGAAATTAAGTAAGAAAATGATATAATTGCAATATAAATATAACATCTGATTGCGTTGTTACATGCTTGGATTATTAACAGGCATCGAGGTTTCAAATGCAACTGCGTGCTACTGTTGTGGTAAAATGTTTCTTTCTTACTAGCTAGGACATAATTGTAGATAGTCACCATTGTAGCAATATGAATCAATATCCTTCAAAATAAAGGATAAAGGTTGCTGTCACCACCCCTGAGATGTAGGGAACAGACACTAGGAAGCGCCAGCCCTTTCGGAAGGCGGATTCGTAGCCCTGTAAATAAATATGTCTAAGATAAAACTCTCGACAGAAGATTAGTAAGACTCATCGGTTTCATATACGTATAATAAAAATCAAAATTATGTCCACATCATAATAAATTTTCCAATACACAATAATAACATCTAAAAAATGAAAAAATAAACTCCTATTGAGGAGGAGGAGAGAGCACTTGACACTACAAAAGATTTTTCCAGCTACAAGTTACAAAAATTAGGTTGATTCACCAAATTTTGCCATCGCTACCGTTGGCACACACTTTCTTAATTTATTAAGACACTTATTCAATAATTTTACCAATAAAATTTCTAGTTATGGTCGAAAATAAGTAAAATAATTTAAATTTCTTCCCCAAGTCTAATACAATGTTTTATGTCCGTTTTAACCTGTCCACGTTGACCGACCAAACCTCTACTACAGTCTTATAATAGCCAATATTATAACAATTACAAATTTCAGGAATCTACATTTCGATCGTCGGTCCTGACTCGTCCACGTTGACCCTCTATCTGCGTCTTCTGATTCGCCTGACCCAACGGCTTTCGTAAAACCGTTTTCTTAGAGTCAGCGAATTCCTCATAAAATATCCATGGTGTATTCCAATAAGCAAGCGACTTATACAGGATGTATTACAATAAGCTACTTATACAGGGTATATTACAATAAGCTGTTTATACAGGGTGTATTACACTGGGACATGGAGCGCGTTGGATGTTAACATTAAATAAATAATTTTTGTGTTTGTTTGATTGACAGACGGTACATTAAACAGTACTTTATCTTGAAATTTCTTTGCATAACGGATACTTCTTGTTTCACCGCCTTTGTTTCATCTTTTTTGCCAATAAACTTTTGCTGTTTTTCGGACGCCATATGTTTCGTCTAAGCGTATTTACCATATGACAGAGCATAACGTCGCATACTTTACTCAACAACGCATCACTGTTTCTAAAGACGCAATTTTTTACGTCTGCTAACACACTACACTAAACAAAAAATGTCGAATAAATAAAAATCGTCTTCATACTCACCGTACATACAATAGATCTCTAGCTTGAAAGGTCTTGAACTGAACAACATTTCTAAATGATAAACAAAATAATCCTCTCTGATTTTCGACAAGACACAAGGTTAAAATGCAACATTTGAGAATATACATTCTCCTCGTCCTACACTACATAAAATCTTGACGGCACGTCTTTGTGATCCATATTATAGTTTTCTTCTGCAGGCCAGGGTCAAATACTATTCAGTGTAGGTATTCTGCTTTAAACACTAATCAACAATTTTTTTCGGTAGAAAATTCAAGTAAATCAGCCAAAATAAAATGACAATGACAAACATATCAGTGTACCTGTCACTAGTCTTAAAATATACAGCCAAAATAATATATATCATAGCCTAAGTCCTATGTATTATTCAAAAACATTTAGAACGGAATATACGTTTTTCCTTGTCCAAAAATTCGGTTTTTAGATCGCCCGCAATCTGAACTGGTGACCTTTCAGAAACACTTTAGGTACCGTTTTTGTGAATAATTTTATACAAAATCAATAAAGATTCAGAATGTTATGTTTGTAATATCTAAATAATAAGCTAAAATAATTTTTATTTTCTATTTCAGGTTGTACTGGTTCCAAAAAATATTCCAAATAGTATCAATGTACGCAGTCTTAAAATTAACGTCATACTTATTATAAGTACATATTTATATAAATATAAATGTTAATCTTCCTTAAATAGCTTTATTTTTTTATGTAAAATGTTTAGATTTTATTTGTTATTACTATTTAATTTAATATTAAGATATTTTTACAGCATGGTTTATAAAAAAATTAGAAATAGTAATTTATCCTATTCAAATTTCATTTAGTTCCTGCTTCATAATGGATTTTTACCGACACAAATGTATTATTACACTCTTTTTTATTTATTTTATATAAAGTTTAATACAAATTTATAATTTTATAACGTTATTTTTTTGTATGAGTTGAAAATAAAGCTGTAATATTATTTTCTAACATCCTTTTTAACAGGGGTGTGCGGTGAGTTTTGATACAGGGGAAGCAGTTTGTGATATAGGGCGATGGGTAGTGCGAAGCCCCGAGCGAAGCCAGGCAAAATTTTTTTTAAGAAAAGGGCGTGGCTTCCGTATACTCATTTTAAAGCAAATGTCGAAAGCCGCAAAGTTATGATATCTAGAAAAAAAGTATACTTGTAGGACCGCCACTCCTCAATAAACAAAACATAAAGACACCACAAAAATTAGACAACCCCCGATTCCAAAGCCGAAGCTGCACGGGCGAAGGTCATACTTATGAAAAAAACGCAGACACACAACCATACCCACCGACATTGCCAGTGCTGGTGGCGGGGATCGAGCCCGCAGCGAAATAGAGAGTTTGTTCAGTTACACTTGCCATCGTGCACTCTCTAGCCAACTATAAATCGAGCCAGCTAGTTAAGTAGTTAACATACACATACCTACCTATTTATAATGTAGTTTAATCCGCCTCTCCCTTTTGCGAAGTCGGAAATAACTTCGTCGTAAAAGTTTGAATTTTGGGACATCTCCTTCACAAAGTCACTTTCTACTGTCAACAGGGACAATTTTGAAAGCCGCTCTTCACTGGTTGATTTCTTGAAAAAGTTTTCATTCTTTTTAAGGTAAAAAAACTGCGTTCAACCAAGGCACTAGTTGCAGAGTAGGCCTGATCCAAACTATTTTTCTTTTATAAAGATAATCAGTTCGTTGGCGTTATGTTTCTGACTAATATCTTCTATAGCATAAATAACTGAAAGTTCCGATCGTAACCCAACTATATCAAAAAAAATACCGTAGTTATCACTCAGTGACTGAACTGCGTTTTGTGGAAACTGTTTATTTTTAAATTCATTAAAATTACACAATTCTAAAAATTGTATATCACTAAAATTTTTAAATCTATTATTTAGTTGTCCAAAATTTCGGTAAAAAGTCTTCGATATGAAGTTCTACGATCCACTATAAATTCAGTTCGTATTCTTTTTCTTTGCGGCTCTAAATTGTCATAACTAGTTTTCTCCCAGAACTTTTCAAATTCATTTCATTTGTTACAAATCAAATTTTTGAATTCTTCAATTTTCTTTACACAAAATCCAACGCCATTTTTTTTATTTTGCAAAATATTGATTAAATTGTCAGTAAATGGGAATATTTAGAGAAAATATTTAACAAAAAATTAAAATCAAAGTCTCTTTTCAATGAATCTAAGTAACCTCTGGATTCATTCAAAGTCTCAGTGTCCCAATCATCTTTGCTTTGTAAAATATTTTCAAATAAATTAATTAGAGGCTGTCGATATTCAGATACAGTTTGTACTAGCCTCCCATTGTAATTCTATCGGGTTGGAGCAACTCTGGGTAGTCTCCTCTGTACTTCCAAATCTAAAGCTCGTGTACGTTTTGATGATTTTGAGAAAAAGGCAGCTATTCCACTAATACTTAAAAAAATACTTTGCACTCTTTAAGACACGCTGCAGATTGAGCAAGAACCAAATTTAATCGATGCGCAAAACAATGTACAAATAGTGCATTCTGAAAACTCTCTTTTACTTTGGCCTGCAGGCCCCCCAATTCACCAGCCATTACAGCGGCCCCATCATAACTTTGGGCGATAAGTTTAGCACCACACTGTAGATCATCGACTATCTGACAAACTATAGCCGTTCTCTGCGTTGTTACGTCTAAAAATCTTAAAAAGCGCTCTTGGACTTTCCCATTTGGATTCATGTAGCGTACTATGATTAACAACTGACTAATATTCGTAATATCGGTTGTTTCATCTAACATAATTGCAACAAAAGGAGCTTTTTTTATTTCTTGCTTGATCTTTTCTAAAACAATGTTGCTTATCGACTGAATCAAATCATTTTGAATATGATTTGATGTACCGCGAAATACCGTGGATTGTTGCAGATGGTTACTTAAAATTGTATCGTATTTTGCTAATAAATCAACTAAATTGATGAAATTGCCCCTATTAGCAACGCTCCGAGATTCAGTATGACCTCTAAATCTAAGTTCATTTCCACCGAGAAAAAAACAATGTCAATAAGTCTTTTTAACACTTCTCGATTTTTTTTTACAAGTTTATTATGCTTACGGTCACTTTCTTTCAACTGCTGATCTAATGAATGCTCAATTCGTGATTTTCCAAATGTTTTTTCTTTTAGCACCTCTCGCAAATGAGTTTCACACTTACCATGCCTCTTTGTCACTTTGTGAATGTTGTTTAAATCTGAAAAGCCATTTTTATTCCAAACACCTTTTTCATTTGTGAAAAGTACACATGGCCAACAAAACAACTTACACAAATTTTCACAACCCGTTAACCACTGATTAGCACTGTACATTTCAATATTAAAAGTACCTATAGCATGATTTAACTTTCGTTTTTAAAAAGTTTTAAATCAGGTTTCTAATAATATCCAGTTTATCTTGAAACGAATATGTTGAAAATCCCTTTTTCAACAAATTGCACACCACACAAACGTAAATAATATTTTCCACAGTGGTAGGACCAGCTTCCAAATTGAATAAGCAATTCTAAAAACTGCTTATACGCGCACTAATGTTCAACGTTTTAAAAATCACTTGTCGCCGCACCACAGGTTTAGAAACACCATAAAAGTTTTTACAAATATAACACAAAAGCTGAGAATAATACTAGGAAGATTAATATTAAGTTATAATATTAAAATCGATATTAAAATCGAGATTAATAAAATCTATAAAACAAAACGCATTACGATGCTATACGACTCAGACATCAAGATTATGAAGTGGGGATGGGATGTATTTCAAGAAGTTGCTTATATCGAAGTCGCGCGAGTTCGTGTTGGCTCGATTAATCGAGTGCGTCATTGTTACTGTTTTATGCAACATTATCTCAGCTCTTGAAAAGCAGGGCCGTGTCTATTGAAATTGAGTAAAAGTAAATTTTAATGATTAATATATGTGATAAATAATCTCATAATTCTAATTATGTGTTTTTTTTTTAATAATCCCAGGGGAAGCACTGCTTCCCTTGCTTCCATGGACCGACCGCCACTGCTTTTTAATATTGTGTGCAAGCACACAGAGCCTATCCCACGATATCTACATCTTTAAATAAATATCTGATATAAAAAAATACTAATTAAAACAAAGATTATTTCCAATAACTCAAAAACGTAAGTACTTATTAATTTGGTTTCAAAAGTTATATGACGCTCCAGAATATTCCTTATAAACTTTTATGATAACATTTAGTCACACGTACATTTTCAAAAAAAGTAATCTCCTTATAAAACATGCTTTATCAGTAAATAAAAATTTTACAGAAATTGTTTATTTTTCTCTTACCCCAACTAACACAGTTATATACAAAATATGATCAAAGTACAATTCTAAAAGTATATACTTATGCAAAGTACCTATATGCGAATTCATATACTTTCTCAAAAGAATGTACAACTTATTAGATGCAATTTAGTTGCAAATGTTTCCAATTCTTTGGTACTCAGTATGATCTTTTTACGTACGTAGCGCATGTAAAACGTAATAAAAATGTATAGCACAGAACAGATAAAAATGTATAGAATTTGCATAAGAATATTATTAGATTATAGGTTATGTTTAGTATGTAATTAGTACATATATTTGAGTGTATAAAAATATTCACGTACATAGAACAATATACAATATACATACAATTTAATTTATTTATTGCGTGTGAAAAACAGCAATAGTTGTAATAATTACATGTTTTTTACGAATATTTTTATTATTTTTTGGATGTTGTGGAGGGGAATGTTGTAGGCTAAGGGACAGTACTAATTGTAGCTAAAGAGATACAGCATTTATTTAAAAATATAGCAAAACAGTGCACGCAGCCAATCAGTACTAATAAAATTATAAAAAATACACAAAACAGTACAATATCAAATAGAATATAAGAAAAATATCAATTCCTTTTTCTTTAGACACCCAGGCGCTTTCACAAGCCAATATAAGTAACCATCTGATCACAATGTTCAGTGAAAAGCGTGCTTTCAGATGTATTCTTTAGACCTTTGAGAAAATATTGGCAAAGTACTCATCTTATATTTGTTAAAAAGTGTGGGAGAGAGTGAAAAATCTGGAAACCGGGAAACAGTTGAGAGTTGCATTCTGTCAAATGGCAAATCAGAAATCAAATCACCTATACCAGTCATATCATCCATAGAATAATTTACAGAGCTATCATCTGTGAAGTCGATCTATTCGTTGAGTAGCATAAATAAAGCACACGCTAGTACAACCCTTACAGCACAAAGACGTCCATTCCATTCCAGTACAACCCGTACAGTACAAGGACGTCCAGTGAAAATCCACTGATGTACGTCATGGATCTGTTGGACGTACGACGGATATCCATCTGGACACCAAAAGTAATCCACTGGACATCCAATGGACAGTCGTTGTCACAAAAATTGTACATCCTGTGGATGTCGATTCAGAACATCTAGAGCCCCAGAAAATGGATTATCGTTTTTTTACGTTAAACTCACTAGGGCATAAAAACTTTTGGTGATCGGGTCGCGCCTTCTATCGGTTTAGTTTTCAGCTATAGACTAATATTATTGCATTGTAATAATTTAAAAAACTCACCTTGCCTGCGTGTTGAACCAGGAACTTTTGAATTTGTAGCAAATCAATCAATCAAACAACCAAAGCAATTTATTTCAACATTAACAATAAAACATCTACATAGGGCTCCCGCCTCCGAAGCCAACCCGACATCCATGCAACAGAGCGCATTTATGGCCCAACGTTTAACCACTCAGCCATTGAGATTCTTAGAATGATTGCTTACAGGCCATAAATTCGTATCAAAAGTTGCAGTATTAATACAATTCTAATATAGGTAGATTATTAATCGATTATACAGCTCCACAAAAAAATCGAAAAAATGCTTCCTCTGACCAGACCATGTTTATTTGATGTCTTTGGGGTCGCTGAATCCGAATCCGAGGTCCATTTAACCCCATCACGTCAGGGTTATTCATAACCTCAAAAAATAGGCCCAAAAACCCAATAATCCCTTGAATCTTTAATCCCTTGATCTTTCAACACAAAAAACCCCATAACCCTATAACCCCTGAACCCCCTTCGCTCCATAACGCTGTAAAAAAGAGACTTGCACGCCTTTGATCCCAGGAATTCGAGTTAAACGAGTTTCGGTGTAAGAAAGAGTTCATCGAAAGTACATAGCATCTCGTATCTGAACTTCATACGTTATTTGGGTACTTTGGGTACTAAATTGTCGTGTGTTTGCAATCCAAGACCCTCCACGTGGTTGACGGCGGGCAACGGAGTCATTCATAGTGATCCGGCAGAGACCCTGGTTAACAACGTTCAAGCTGTCCATGGCAAATACACGGAAAAAATTTACGATGCAGGGAGTCCGATACCCAGTATCGGTGTCTGGTCAGGGTGAGCAAGCGGGCCCGCAGACGTCGTCATCATGTGACCGCAGCTTCGTAGAAGTGGGTTCCTTGGCTTTTACGGAGTATAAAGCTACAAGACATGTTCACAAACCGGACAGCTTCTGTTATGTCTGCGGTTTGTTTTCTCCTCCTAAAATTCGAAAAAATATTTTTTCCGTGTTAATAGCCGACTGCAATATATGGAGTGTGAATGTTGGTGTCTCAGGTTTATTATTAACGTTGCTAAAACGTTGACATAAGACTGAATTTTCAATGTATAGATTAGTCATTCTTTAAAGTTTTATGGACGAAGCTGACGCATCGTTGTGCGATGTGTGCATGATAAAGACATAAGAGGAAGAACTAAAACAAACAATAAAACCTATACATTATATGGATGTCCAGTGGACATTCATCACATGTCCATGAACATACGGACATGAAATGGACCAAAGATGGTCACCGTATGGATATCCTGTGCTATATGGGAATTTGGTCTCACTTCCACTTACCTTACTTGCGGTAACAGCACAGTTTTTATTCTACTGTGGTAACGGTACCTGTATTAAATAATCAACAAACACGTACAAACCTATACACATTTCATTTCACATAACGCGATAGAAAATACAGTGGTGGATACCGGATACAAGCAATACAAGTGTCACGAATCACGAGTTCTCACGACCATTTGCCCAGATTATTTATTTGTTATAAAAACTTGTACTTTTTGTATGTACTTAAAATAAACACAAATCGTGTATATAGCACATACTTTTTAAATTTATTATTTTTTGCCAGTTATTTCATATTCGTGGTACGTAATTGTATGATGAAAATCTACTAATACGAACCCTGCTCGTAAACAGTATATGTTTCATTTCATATATTTTTTTCGGACATAAAAGTATATACAATTTTGCCACATACTTCAGTTTAGTCTGACACCAAGTAACTAAGTATATACTATTATGATATAAAAGAGAACCATACCAAAAAAAGTACGTATATTTATAAATCGTAGGTACTAAATACGTACTATGTGTGTGTGTTATGTGGGACGAATATGTGGCCAGTAGCTCTTTGTACAAACTTTTCAGAAACCATTTGCGTAGGTACACTCACTCTAAAAAATAGTTTTCGACATCTCTACAGTCGGCGAATTATCGACAATACGCTGTGGCTCTTGAAACAGGCGGGATGGATTCGTATCGCATACATAGAAGATATGTGACTCGTACGGAACAAGGTGTTTTGTTTCATACTCCTCACCCGTCTTCCGACTTTTCAGAGATTTTTAATAGCCATAAGCGCTTGGATCCTATCTAGACAGTGTTGCTTGTATACAACACTGTCAGAGTATGGTATTGACGTCTTAGTCTGGCTGCTATACACCGGATTTTGGAGTATAAGATGTCCGTTGTTATATGATCCACCACACTCTGAATCTGAGAAGCATGTTGCCTGACCGACTGTATCTTGCCTACGATCTTTTTACACGCCCCTTAGCTTTCTCGACCCCGCTCGAAATGTTTGACCTCTCGTGGGGCATGAGTTTCTACGCAGCGTTGTAAACGGCGCAGTTAATCTGCCAGGTGTTTGCATCCTCTGGGAGTTCCTTGTCGATGACCGCGTCCATTCGAGCCAGATCTTGTGGCTTTAGGGTAGCCCTGGTAAGGCTTACCTGCGTCCTTAGGTCGACTTCGGTGTACTCTTATGAAATGGTTTCCGTCATCTGCTATTTGCCGCGGTGGAAGTACAGCTGACACTTCTTCCTGCTGACGGAGAGATCGTACCATGATACAATAACTGACATTGTATCATGAGACCGTACCACAGTCTACATATACTGTGTCGAAAGCTATTAGAGAAATACTAATTTATCTCTTATAGTTTTTGAAAAATTCCCAAAAACCAAAAAGGGCTATTCTGTACAGGAAAAAAGCAATTTTTTTACTTTCTCACCCCTCAAAGTGAGGAAGTTATGTATTCGTGAAAACAATTTTGAAAATTTTTATTGAATTTCTGGACGAATCTCGACGAATTATGACGATACACAAAATTTTAGACAGAAAAAAATTTTCTGTCTGTGTCG
>JANEYF010004612.1:0-202500 GCA_029963845.1 Rhamnusium bicolor | reverse complement strand
AAAATGCAAACTGGGGTTCGCTACAACTTACAAATAATATTTTTTTTTCTCGAAAACTACGAAGTGTGCCACCCTGGAATTTCTACATTATACTAAACAAGATGTGTTCTTTCCAACCCTGCTATCAGAATTTTCCAAAAACCCGTAGGAGTCTCGCCATATGCAATAAAATTAAACTGAGGTATGCGACGACTTAGGAATAATAATTTTTTTCTCTGAAAACTACGAAGTGTGCCACCCTGAAATTTCTACATTATACTAAACAAGATGTGTTCTTTCCAACCCTGCTATCAGAATTTTCCAAAAACCCGTAGGAGTCTCGCCATATGCAATAAAATTAAACTGAGGTATGCGACGGCTTAGGAATAATAATTTTTTTTCTCGAAAACTACAAAATGTGCCACCCTGAAATTTCTACATTATACTAAACAAGATGTGTTCTTTCCAACCCTGCTATCAGAATTTTCCAAAAACCCGTAGGAGTCTCGCCATATGCAATAAAATTAAACTGAGGTATGCGACGACTTAGGAATAATAATTTTTTTTCTCGAAAACTACGAAGTGTGCCACCCTGAAATTTCTACATTATACTAAACAAGATGTGTTCTTTCCAACCCTGCTATCAGAATTTTCCAAAAACCCGTAGGAGTCTCGCCATATGCAATATAATGAAACTGAGGTATGCGACGGCTTAGGAATAATATTTTTTTTTCTCGAAAACTACGAAGTGTGCCACCCTGAAATTTCTACATTATACTAAACAAGATGTGTTCTTTCCAACCCTGCTATCAGAATTTTCCAAAAACCCGTAGGAGTCTCGCCATATGCAATAAAATTAAACTGAGGTATGCGACGGCTTAGGAATAATAATTTTTTTCTCGAAAACTACGAAGTGTGCCACCCTGAAATTTCCACATTATACTAAAAAAGATGTGTTCTTTCCAACCCTGCTATCAGAATTTTCCAAAAACCCGTAGGAGTCTCGCTATATGCAATATAATTAAACTGAGGTATGCGAAGGCTTAGGAATAATAATTTTTTTTCTCGAAAACTACGAAGTGTGCCACCCTGAAATTTCTACATTATACTAAACAAGATGTGTTCTTTCCAACCCTGCTATCAGAATTTTCCAAAAACCCGTAGGAGGTTCGCTATAAAAAAAAAATGCAAACTGGGGTTCGCTACAACTTACAAAAAAATATTTTTTTTCTCGAAAACTACGAAGTGTGCCACCCTGGAATTTCTACATTATACTAAACAAGATGTGTTCTTTCCAACCCTGCTATCAGAATTTTCCAAAAACCCGTAGGAGGTTCGCTATAAAAAAAAATGCAAACTGGGGTTCGCTACAACTTACAAATAATATTTTTGTTCTTAAAAACTACGAAGTGTGCCACCCTGGAGTTTCTACATTATACTAAACAAGATGTGTTCTTTCCAACCCTGCTATCAGAATTTTCCAAAAACCTGTAGGAGTCTCGCATTATGCAATAAAATTAAACTGAGGTATGCGACGACTTAGGAATAATAATTTTTTTCTCTAAAACTACAAAGTGTGCCACCCTGAAATTTCTACATTATACTAAACAAGATGTGTTCTTTCCAACTCTGCTATCAGAATTTTCCAAAAACCCGTAGGAGTCTCGCCATATGCAATAAATTTAAACTGAGGTATGCGACGGCTTAGGAATAATAATTTTTTTCTCGAAAACTACAAAGTGTGCCACCCTGAAATTTCTATGTTATACTAAACAAGATGTGTTCTTTCCAACCCTGCTATCAGAATTTTCCAAAAACCCGTAGGAGTCTTGACATATGCAATAAAATTAAACTGAGGTATGAGACGACTTAAGAATAATAATTATTTTCTTAAAAACTACGAAGTGTGCCACCCTGGAATTTCTACATTATACTAAACAAGATGTGTTCTTTCCAACCCTGCTATCAGAAAAAAGTAAAATGTGAAGTTAGCACGGAACATTTTTTCTCGAATATTACAAAGTGTGCCACTCTGCAGAGACTGTTAATTCATTCACAGATACACTGCCACTGTGGACACCCGCCTGCATGGGGTAAAAGTCCTCTAAATGGTGGTGGCACGGTCATGAATGCAGGAAGGATGTAAGTAAGTATGAATTGGGCGTGAATGTGGTAAAGTGAATGAAGATCGTGTTTGTGTGTATGGGGATGAGTGCTGGTATAATTGCTGTATCAGGAGGCATTTGGTGGTAATGTTGGAGTAGCTAGTGTCGAGATATAAATGGTTTTGTAATACCATCGACCGTGGAGTCGGAATTTATCACTACACTGGTGTTACTGAATCATTCGTTTTGTTTTGGGTAATATTGACTCGTGGTTTGGATGATTCAGCGCTCTTTTGAGGATTTGTTCTCCAATTCACCAGCCTGTGCTCTTGCGCCTAGTAATTAGCCGGTGCTTTCGCTGAAATTGGAAGATCTTTTTGGTTAGATTTGAGTGCGAATGTCGCGGTTACAGAGTTTTGGTACTCGTAGGGGGTCCACTACTTTGGTTCCGTTGCATTTGCCACCACTAATATATTATGTTTTAGGCGATAGGTTGAATCGGGATTAGTAAGTGGTTGAGGCCGGTTAACACCTTGTCAAGCCCCTCGATGCAGTGCTGGACATAACTGCCGATCGGTTGTCGGACGGAAGGGCGATCACTGTGGCGGATTGGAGAAGACTCCCGCAAGTTTTTGGGTAGCACGTAGGATGATCATGAGGTGGGTCATCTTCCAGCTTTTTAAGCCTCTTCCTTAGTTGATATGGATAGTATTAGTTAGCACGTAGGATGATCATGAGGTGGGTCATCTTCCAGCTTTTTAAGCCTCTTCCTTAGTTGATATGGGTAGCATTAGGTAGCACGTAGGATGATCATGAGGTGGGTCATCCTCCAGCTTTTTAAGCCTCTTCCTTAGTCGTGAGGATTTAGTGTAGGTGGTTTATGGGGTACGGTTAGGGTACCTTCTGTGCTTATGAAGCCCAGTTTTCTTTTCCTTTTTTTTTTTTGAAGATCGCCGTGCATCTCACTTGGTTTGTTACTGATTTCACCTTTAATGGTATATTGAAGAAAACATGGTTGGTGCATCACTGGCTTACAGCAACACTTCCCAGATCTACGTCAACCTCTGTCCAGTGATGTTTGGTAGTCTTCAACAGTAAATGATTCTGTTCACTTACCGTTGGAAAGACGGTTTTGTCGTTTTCCTTTAATAACCGCTCCGGTGTTTTTCCTGATCGGAAAATTAATGAGCGATGCTCATGTTCTTTTTTTCTTTTTCTCTTTTCTTTTTTTTTATAGCGAGTAAAGGGGGGGGGGGGTTGTTACATTCCAAAATCGCAGTAGGCATTTATTCAGTATAAAACTCCTTAACTATATGCAACTAACAGTACCTACTGTACTCGTAGCAAAGTAGTACCGCTACTTACTCCCAGTTGGCTCTCAGGGTGAATATTTCTGTGTGAAATTCTGCTGACGTATTTTCCGTCCTCCGGAAGTTCGCCATTGTTGATTGCTTGAGTGAAAGGCACAAGTCGTACGGAGTGACTCTCAACCGACTAATCTGAAGTCATCCGCAAGGGATTTATGAGAAGTAATTCCAATTTTCGGTCTATTGTTTTGGGTCGCAGTGAGGACTGTGCAAATGGTTAGAAGAGACCGATTTCTGGCAACAGGAGCTAAGTGCGATTTGTGCTAACTGTTAGCAGAGAGAGTGAGGTTACGCTGATTGGAACGTGGTAACTAGTTTGGAGAATTCCTGCACCCTCTTGGCTAGAGGTCCACGGAAAGGTCCACGGAAAGGTCCACGGAAGGGTCCACGGAAGGGTCCACGGAAGGGTCCACGGTAATGGTCCATTGTCTACGTTCGGGGCAAGACCAAATACGCAGAGTCTGGAGTCCTGTACATCCGAGGGCGAAGCCTTCCTAGCAGCTAAATTAAGTGCCGACCAACACAAGTTAGTAGAGAGTACCTAATTAAAAGGTTAGGAAAAACCAACAGTCTGTGCTTTTCAACCCCCTAGTTTTTATAATTTACATTTTATTTATGTTTATCTTTTTTTGGGTGTATTAACAGAGATAACCTAGGCCATTATAACGTATAAGTACATGTAAACCCAGGGTGTGGCCACAGTTTGGGTACTAAAGTGTTAGTATCCCTTGTCAACATATGAGCAACAGGTTATCAAATGTGAAGTAACAGCATATGATAAGTCAAGTTAATTTTGTAAGAATTGTTTATAGGATGTTCTTGTAGCCGACGTCCCCAAGCTGCACAGTATTTTCTTTTGTGGTATTTTGTAAATATAATCTATATATATTGTAAATATAATCTATAAATATAGGCAGTGAATTCGATATTTATTTTCCCAGCACCACCCAATAACGAGAACCAGTAAGTAAAGTAAGTTAGTTAAGGATTATAATTATTATTCAGATATACTGGGTGTAACGCCCTGAGGTCATTGCTACCCTTTTTTCTACCCCTACCCAAAAGGTAGGGTATATGATCACAAAACTTACTGGGCGTGGGGATGTAGCAAGCCGAAGCACTACTTAGCCCGGATAAGTCAACGAGTGCTCCGACAAAATAAAACTAGCTCAGACCTCAGGGCGTTACACCCAGTATATCTGACTAATAATTATAATCCTTAACTAACTTACTTTACTTACTGGTTCTCGTTATTGGGTGGTGCTGGGAAAATAAATATCGAATTCACTGCCTATATTTATAGATTATATTTACAATATATATAGATTATATTTACAAAATACCACAAAAGAAAATACTGTGCAGCTTGGGGACGTCGGCTACAAGAACATCCTATAAACAATTCTTACAAAATTAACATGACTTATCATATGCTGTTACTTCACATTTGATAACCTGTTGCTCATATGTTGACAAGGGATACTAACACTTTAGTACCCAAACTGTGGCCACACCCTGGGTTTACATGTACTTATACGTTATAATGGCCTAGGTTATCTCTGTTAATACACCCAAAAAAAAGATAAACATAAATAAAATGTAAATTATAAAAACTAGGGGGTTGAAAAGCACAGACTGTTGGTTTTTCCTAACCTTTTAATTAGGTACTCTCTACTAACTTGTGTTGGTCGGCACTTAATTTACCTGCTAGGAAGGCTTCGCCCTCGGATGTACAGGACTCCAGACTCTGCGTATTTGGTCTTGCCCCCGAACGTAGACAATGGACCATCTACCGTGGACCCTTCCGTGGACCCTTTCGTGGACCTTTCCGTGGACCTTTCCGTGGACCCTCTAGCCAAGAGGGTGCAGGAATTCTCCAAACTAGCTACCACGTTCCAATCAGCGTAACCTCACTCTCTCTGCTAACAGTTAGCACAAATCGTACTTAGCTCCTGTTGCCAGAAATCGGTCTCTTCTAACCATTTGCACAGTCCTCACTACGACCCAAAACAATAGACCGAAAATTGGAATGACTTCTCATAAATCCCTTGCGGATGACTTCAGATTAGTCGGTTGAGAGTCACTCCGTACGACTTGTGCCTTTCACTCAAGCAATCAACAATGGCGAACTTCCGGAGGACGGAAAATAAGTCAGCAGAATTTCACACAGAAATATTCACCCTGAGAGCCAACTGGGAGTAAGTAGCGGTACTACTTTGCTACGAGTACAGTAGGTACTGTTAGTTGCATATAGTTAAGGAGTTTTATACTGAATAAATGCCTACTGCGATTTTGGAATGTAACAACCCCCCCCAGGTCACGTTTACACTACGCAAAAAGAGCTGTCCCATTTTTTATTATCCACAGCTGTACATTATATTTTTTGAAAACATATTATTATTAATGATAAACGTACCATATTAATTAAAAATGTACTTACAAGATTCCCATGATTAAACAAATCCACTGATTGCTGAAGCGCTCTTAGAATATTACAACATCTTTTAACAAAATTTACATCATTACTTAGAACTGCCACGTGGATTGGCCTAAAACAAGATAAGTAAATAGAATATTTTGAAATCTAGGTACGAGTATACACATTTTTATATTACTTTAAAAATACTAGGTAGGTGGGTTTTTTAGATCCGAATCAGCAAAATTCTCGAAACATCAGCTTTGAAGAATTTTAGGGTGTGGTGTGATAATACTAAAACCAGAGTGTACGAAACATTATCATTGCATTGATATTCATGTATAGGGTATTTTACTTTTTGCAGCAAGATTTTTTCTAACTATAAATCTTGTCTCAGTAACACCACTGAATTTTTGATGCCACAAAATCGAGGATTTTTCCTTTCTGAGCAAATATTCTTTCTACATATTTTTTATATCTCTTAACATTATCCAATATAAAGGGTTTGAACACAGAAAATGTCTGTCAACATTGAGCGCCCATAAAAACAAACCATAAACTATCAGACATTCAGGGATTTTTCATACCTTGATCGTATTATCTCACCCTAAGTTTTAAAGAACTTGATTTTTCAATATTAAAATCTGATTTTAAACAATTCTTACAAGATCCTATATTTAAAAATAATAATACGTTAAGAAACTAAACCGCTATGTGACGTGACAACTCAAAAGAAAAAATGTATTTTTAGTAAATGTGGTAAATATTATATTGGTAATTCATATATGCGGGGCTCGCTGTAAACCGTTATAGTTTTCTTTGGTAGATGTTATTGAATTGAAAATATTTCTCTCATGAGAATGATAGTCATCAATTTAGTTCGGGAACAAAATGCAAAACAGACATTTTAATTTTTTTGAATTAGTCAATCAAATTTTATATTTGAGCATAACTTGGAAATAGAAACTTTTTTTTAACTAATTTTTTCGAAATCTTAAATAATGAGGGTAACTGACTCTTTGACTAAATTTCAAATTTGATATTTTGGCATAAGCACCTGGACTGATACAAATCTGTATATTCAGTACTTAACTTGAGACTCTGTACCAACTTTTCTCAAGAAGAAAAAATTCTGATAAACAATTAATGAAAAAGTTTTATATTTGTTTTAATAAACTTGGACTATGTTGTATAAACAGAACTGTCATGGTTGAAAGTGATATAAAAGGTTAATATTTTTCTAGGTCTGAGATATATTTTGGTTAGGCAAAAACATATTTTCTAAAAAATCAACCTCTGACTAATCGCTTTGGTGTATTAACAAATATTTGAATATACCCACAGAAAGTGGGAAAAACATATGCCACAAATAAATATGTAATTAAGTATAGACAAAATCATCAATATTGTTAGTAATGTCTCTGATCAATCTCAATCTTAACTCAATAATTTTGTTTGGCATTTTAAAACAACTTGTTTGTGAAAAATACGTCTATTATTTTGCATATTAGTTACAAACAGAAATTTTAAATATATCATTCTGACTGGTTGTTTATTCCCTTATTCATAGAATGCAAGAATGATGTAATGATTTGTAAGATAAAAATGCATAAATCACCTTTGAATTCTTAAAATTTCTTGTCACTGCTTAAAATTCCCGCTAGTCACATTATCAGAATATAGAAATTTTTTTAAAAAATTGCCCAATATTGCAACATCTTTTTTAATATGTAATAAGTAATTACAGATCGTTCACTTATAATACTTGGAAATCTATTCACGTGACTCGCTTGTAATTGCAAGTAAGGGACTTACAGAACATGTGTTTTTAATTTTATCTGACTAGCTACTTATTCAAGTGTTCAGTGAAAAACTTTCCAGGAAAGATTCCTAAAATGATTTACTTAGAACATTATAAATGATTTAGCATTATATGTAAGAAAGCATTATGATTTAACTAATATAATTTTGTTGAGTAACTGCATCATGACATGACACATAGGTATTTTTCCAAGGAAATATTTTTTTGTGGTCTCTAGATTTACTAGAATAGGAGGGAGGTTATAAAACATATTAACATGCTGACAATTCCCATGCTTACTGAGACATAAGAATATATGTATTTAAAACATTTACAACCTTGTTTTAAACCCCTATATCAAATGAATAATCATGCACACAAATTCACATTTTGTTATATTATAAAATTATGCGACTTATGGACTAATAATTTATCGTGACACATGGGGCATGGAACAGACATGTTAAGATTAAAATACGTATTTTCATATATTTGGCAGATCTTCTATTAGTAACCAGTTACTATATAGAATAAAGATACCGGTACACTTTTCACAATAACCAAAATTATAAAAATTCATCCATCATCCATTTTTTATTTTATGTGTTTGCTAAACCATGAAAATAGAATAGATTACTCAACTACCAAATTTCTTTGCAATATTTCTAATTTGGCTCTACTGTTAGTAGTTATCTCACACATACTGACAGACAGACGAAAAATCATTTTGATTCAGTAAGGTGTAAAAAGTGGATATCTATTAAAATTCAATATTGGTTGTCACAATTACATTTATCATTTATTTTATAAGAATATTTTTTTTAAATAAAAAATCTGTCGATTAAGTAATTAATAGGAGCATACAGAAATTAACTGAGATGATTATATATTTTCTATTTATCTGCATGATAATTGCTTGTTATTAGAATGATTATACACAAACAACCAATTGTTTATAAAACATAGCCATCAAATATATAAACATGTAAAATAATATGTAAAACATGCTATGCTACTGCTTGTCCTTGACTAATGCCCTATAAATAAAAATAGCTTACACAGCTATTGGTGTATAACACTGGGCAGGTCTGGGGATCCCCTAACTTCCTATACGCTTTACTCTGCAAGGTTAATCATCTCTGTGATGTTTAATTAATAGAAACAGGGGAAATACCATGAGAATTAAGGCATATGAATATTTAACGTGAAAGCAAAAAAAATAAAAAATAATTAGATATTGTAATATTATTGCTTTTAAGATCACCTGTCTACCAAAATATATTTTTAACATTCCAAACAAATGACTTTTAAGCAACTTTTTTGATATTATTATCTATTGCAGTAAATTTTAAAACATTTTTATTTATTTAGACTGTTCTAAGAATTGAAAGACTTGATATGTGTGGCAATATCATCAGGGGAGAGATATACCAGGCCAGGAATTTGGTGTGTGATGACTGATGAGTGGAAGTTTTTTTTTGTTTGTAAAAATGATAGTCAACTACACAAGTACTACATCTTGAAAATACTGTTAAATCAAAAACATCAACTATTTAAAAGTAATTTAAAAATATATACCAAAAACATGCTTAAAGAAATAAAAGTTATGTAAT
The DNA here is from genome assembly GCA_029963845.1 of Rhamnusium bicolor. NCBI lineage: Eukaryota > Metazoa > Arthropoda > Insecta > Coleoptera > Cerambycidae > Rhamnusium > Rhamnusium bicolor. Next base: position 193,219 of record JANEYF010004612.1, on the reverse strand, counting down.
TTTCCAAATTTTTGGATTCATTATTAATTTATCTATATATAGGGTAATTCAATTATCGTATTTTATTACTGCTCATATCAATAATAAGAATTTAACATGAGCAACGCCTGTTTAGGATGTTATTAATTTTGAAATAGTAAATGCGTACAAACGGTCCATATTAACATATTTACAGTTTCGAAACCAACAGAATCTTATATAGGCACTGTTCACAATGATATGAAAATGTTTGGGTCCAGATTTTTGAGCGGTAAATATTTATATAAGGAGTGACTTCTATATATATTTAATTTATGCTAGTACTAACCACTGGCGATTCTTCTATAGCTCATTTGGTCAATGACCTCCCACATACAATTAAAAAAAATAGAGCTATTCATTTTCTGAAGTTTAAAAATATATATATATATATTTTACTCGCTATAAAAAAAAAGAAAAGAGAAAAAGAAAAAAAAGAACATGAGCATCGCTCATTAATTTTCCGATCAGGAAAAACACTGAAGCGGTTATTAAAGGAAAACGACAAAACCGTCTTTCCAACGGTAAGTGAACAGAATCATTTACTGTTGAAGACTACCAAACATCCTGGACAGAGGTTGGCGTAGATCTGGGAAGTGTTGCTGTAAGCCAGTGATGCACCAACCATGTTGTCTTCAATATACCATTAAAGGTGAAATCAGTAACAAACCAAGTGAGATGCACGGCGATCTTCAAAAAAAAAAAAAAAAAAGGAAAAGAAAACTGGGATTCATAAGCACAGAAGGTACCCTAACCGTACCCCATATACCACCTACACTAAATCCTCACGACTAAGGAAGAGGCTTAAAAAGCTGGAGGATGACCCACCTCATGATCATCCTACGTGCTACCTAATGCTACCCATATCAACTAAGGAAGAGGCTTAAAAAGCTGGAAGATGACCCACCTCATGATCATCCTACGTGCTACCCAAAAACTTGCGGGAGTCTTCTCCAATCCGCCACAGTGATCGCCCTTCTGTCCGACAACCGATCGGCAGTTATGTCCAGCACTGCATCGAGGGGCTTGACAAGGTGTTAACCGGCCTCAACCACTTACTAATCCCGATTCAACCTATCGCCTAAAACATAATATATTAGTGGTGGCAAATGCAACGGAACCAAAGTAGTGGACCCCCTACGAGTACCAAAACTCTGTAACCGCGACATTCACACTCAAATCTAACCAAAAAGATCTTCCAATTTCAGCGAAAGCACCGGCTAATTACTAGGCGCAAGAGCACAGGCTGGTGAATTGGAGAACAAATCCTCAAAAGAGCGCTGAATCATCCAAACCACGAGTCAATATTACCCAAAACAAAACGAATGATTCAGTAACACCAGTGTAGTGATAAATTCCGACTCCACGGTCGATGGTATTACAAAACCATTTATATCTCGACACTAGCTACTCCAACATTACCACCAAATGCCTCCTGATACAGCAATTATACCAGCACTCATCCCCATACACACAAACACGATCTTCATTCACTTTACCACATTCACGCCCAATTCATACTTACTTACAACCTTCCTGCATTCATGACCGTGCCACCACCATTTAGAGGACTTTTACCCCATGCAGGCGGGTGTCCACAGTGGCAGTGTATCTGTGAATGAATTAACAGTCTCTGCAGAGTGGCACACTTTGTAATATTCGAGAAAAAATGTTCCTTGCTAACTTCACATTTTACTTTTTTCTGATAGCAGGGTTGGAAAGAACAGATCTTGTTTAGTATAATGTAGAAATTCCAGGGTGACACACTTCGTAGTTTTTAAGAAAATAACTATTATTCCTAAGTAGTCGCATACCTCAGTTTAATTTTATTGCATATGTCAAGACTCCTACGGGTTTTTGGAAAATTCTGATAGCAGGGTTGGAAAGAACACATCTTGTTTAGTATAATGTAGAAATTTCAGGGTGGCACACTTCGTAGTTTTCGAGAAAAAAAATTATTATTCCTAAGCCTTCGCATACCTTAGTTTAATTATATTGCATATGGCGAGACTCCTACGGGTTTTTGGAAAATTCTGATAGCAGGGTTGGAAAGAACACATCTTGTTCAGTATAATGTGGAAATTCCAGGGTGGCACACTTCGTAGTTTTTAAGAAAACAATTATTATTCCTAAGTCGTCGCATACCTCAGTTTAATTTTATTGCATATGTCGAGACTCCTACGAGTTTTTGGAAAATTCTGATAGCAGGGTTCGAAAGAACACATCTTTTTTAGTATAATGTAGGAATTTCAGGGTGGCACACTTCGTAGTTTTTAAGAAAAAAAATTATTATTCCTAAGTCGTCTCATACCTCAGTTTAATTTTATTGCATATAGCGAAGCTCCTACGGGTTTTTGGAAAATTTTGATAGCAGGGTTGGAAAGAACACATCTTGTTTAGTATAATGTAGAAATTCCAGGGTGGCACACTTCGTAGTTTTCGAGAAAAAAAATATTATTTGTAAGTTGTAGCGAACCCCAGTTTGCATTTTTTTTTTATAGCGAACCTCCTACGGGTTTTTGGAAAATTCTGATAGCAGGGTTGGAAAGAACACATCTTGTTTAGTATAATGTAGAAATTTCAGGGTGGCACACTTCGTAGTTTTCGAGAAAAAAATTATTATTCCTAAGCCTTCGCATACCTTAGTTTAATTATATTGCATATGGCGAGACTCCTACGGGTTTTTGGAAAATTCTGATAGCAGGGTTGGAAAGAACACATCTTGTTCAGTATAATATAGGAATTTCAGGGTGGCACACTTCGTAGTTTTGGAGAAAAAATTTATTATTCCTAAGCCATCGCATACCTCAGTTTAATTTTATTGCATATGGCGAGACTCCTACGGGTTTTTGGGAAATTCTGATAGCAGGGTTGAAAAGAACACATCTTGTTTAGTAGAATATGGAAATTTCAGGGTGGCACACTTTGTAGTTTTCGAGACAAAAATTATTATTCCTAAGCCGCCGCATACCTCAGTTTAAATTTATTGCATATGGCGAGACTCCTACGAGTTTTTGGAAAATTCTGATAGCAGGGTTGGAAAGAACAAATCTTGTTTAGTATAATGTAGAAATTTCAGGGTGGCACACTTTGTAGTTTTCGAGAAAAAAAATTATTATTCCTAAGTCGTCGCATACCTCAGTTTAATTTTATTGCATATGGCGAGACTCCTACGGGTTTTTGGAAAATTCTGATAGCAGGGTTGGAAAGAACACATCTTGTTTAGTATAATGTAGAAATTTCAGGGTGGCACACTTCGTAGTTTTCGAGAAAAAAATTATTATTCCTAAGCCTTCGCATACCTTAGTTTAATTATATTGCATATGGCGAGACTCCTACGGGTTTTTGGAAAATTCTGATAGCAAGGTTGGAAAGAACACATCTTGTTCAGTATAATGTAGAAATTCCAGGGTGGCACACTTCGTAGTTTTTAAGAAAACAATTATTATTCCTAAGTCGTCGCATACCTCAGTTTAATTTTATTGCATATGTCGAGACTCCTACGAGTTTTTGGAAAATTCTGATAGCAGGGTTCGAAAGAACACATCTTTTTTAGTATAATGTAGGAATTTCAGGGTGGCACACTTCGTAGTTTTGGAGAAAAAAATTATTATTCCTAAGCCATCGCATACCTCAGTTTAATTTTATTGCATATGGCGAGACTCCTACGGGTTTTTGGGAAATTCTGATAGCAGGGTTGGAAAGAACACATCTTGTTTAGTAGAAGATAGAAATTTCAGGGGTGGCACACTTTGTAGTTTTCGAGAAAAAAAATTATTATTCCTAAGTCGTCGCATACCTCAGTTTAATTTTATTGCATATGGCGAGACTCCTACGGGTTTTTGGAAAATTCTGATAGCAGGGTTGGAAAGAACACATCTTGTTTAGTATAATGTAGAAATTCCAGGGTGTCACACTTCGTAGTTTTCGAGAAAAAAAAATATTATTTGTAAGTTGTAGCGAACCCCAGTTTGCATTTTTTTTATAGCGTACCTCCTACGGGTTTTTGGAAAATTCTGATAGCAGGGTTGGAAAGAACACATCTTGTTTAGTATAATGTAGAAATTTCAGGGTGGCACACTTCGTAGTTTTCGAGAAAAAAATTATTATTCCTAAGCCGTCGCATACCTCAGTTTAATTTTATTGCATATGGCGAGACTCCTACGGGTTTTTGGGAAATTCTGATAGCAGGGTTGGAAAGAACACATCTTGTTTAGTAGAATATAGAAATTTCAGGGTGGCACACTTTGTAGTTTTCGAGACAAAAATTATTATTCCTAAGCCGCCGCATACCTCAGTTTAAATTTATTGCATATGGCGAGACTCCTACGGGTTTTTGGAAAATTCTGATAGCAGGGTTGGAAAGAACACATCTTGTTCAGTATAATATAGGAATTTCAGGGTGGCACACTTCGTAGTTTTGGAGAAAAAAAATTATTATTCCTAAGCCATCGCATACCTCAGTTTAATTTTATTGCTTATGACGAGACTCCTACGGGTTTTTGGGAAATTCTGATAGCAGGGTTGAAAAGAACACATCTTGTTTAGTAGAATATGGAAATTTCAGGGTGGCACACTTTGTAGTTTTCGAGACAAAAATTATTATTCCTAAGCCGCCGCATACCTCAGTTTGAATTTATTGCATATGGCGAGACTCCTACGAGTTTTTGGAAAATTCTGATAGCAGGGTTGGAAAGAACAAATCTTGTTTAGTATAATGTAGAAATTTCAGGGTGGCACACTTTGTAGTTTTCGAGAAAAAAATTATTATTCCTAAGTCGTCGCATACCTCAGTTTAATTTTATTGCATATGGCGAGACTCCTACGGGTTTTTGGAAAATTCTGATAGCAGGGTTGGAAAGAACACATCTTGTTTAGTATAATGTAGAAATTTCAGGGTGGCACACTTCGTAGTTTTCGAGAAAAAAATTATTATTCCTAAGCCTTCGCATACCTTAGTTTAATTATATTGCATATGGCGAGACTCCTACGGGTTTTTGGAAAATTCTGATAGCAAGGTTGGAAAGAACACATCTTGTTCAGTATAATGTAGAAATTCCAGGGTGGCACACTTCGTAGTTTTTAAGAAAACAATTATTATTCCTAAGTCGTCGCATACCTCAGTTTAATTTTATTGCATATGTCGAGACTCCTACGAGTTTTTGGAAAATTCTGATAGCAGGGTTCGAAAGAACACATCTTTTTTTAGTATAATGTAGGAATTTCAGGGTGGCACACTTCGTAGTTTTGGAGAAAAAAATTATTATTCCTAAGCCATCGCATACCTCAGTTTAATTTTATTGCATATGGCGAGACTCCTACGGGTTTTTGGGAAATTCTGATAGCAGGGTTGGAAAGAACACATCTTGTTTAGTAGAATATAGAAATTTCAGGGTGGCACACTTTGTAGTTTTCGAGACAAAAATTATTATTCCTAAGCCGCCGCATACCTCAGTTTAAATTTATTGCATATGGCGAGACTCCTACGAGTTTTTGGAAAATTCTGATAGCAGGGTTGGAAAGAACAAATCTTGTTTAGTATAATGTAGAAATTTCAGGGTGGCACACTTTGTAGTTTTCGAGAAAAAAATTATTATTCCTAAGTCGTCGCAAACCTCAGTTTAATTTTATTGCATATGGCGAGACTCCTACGGGTTTTTGGAAAATTCTGATAGCAGGGTTGGAAAGAACACATCTTGTTTAGTATAATGTAGAAATTCCAGGGTGTCACACTTCGTAGTTTTCGAGAAAAAAAATATTATTTGTAAGTTGTAGCGAACCCCAGTTTGCATTTTTTTTATAGCGTACCTCCTACGGGTTTTTGGAAAATTCTGATAGCAGGGTTGGAAAGAACACATCTTGTTTAGTATAATGTAGAAATTTCAGGGTGGCACACTTCGTAGTTTTCGAGAAAAAAAATTATTATTCCTAAGCCGTCGCATACCTCAGTTTAATTTTATTGCATATGGCGAGACTCCTACGGGTTTTTGGGAAATTCTGATAGCAGGGTTGGAAAGAACACATCTTGTTTAGTAGAATATACAAATTTCAGGGTGGCACACTTTGTAGTTTTCGAGACAAAAATTATTATTCCTAAGCCGCCGCATACCTCAGTTTAAATTTATTGCATATGGCGAGACTCCTACGAGTTTTTGGAAAATTCTGATAGCAGGGTTGGAAAGAACAAATCTTGTTTAGTATAATGTAGAAATTTCAGGGTGGCACACTTTGTAGTTTTCGAGAAAAAAAATTATTATTCCTAAGTCGTCGCATACCTCAGTTTAATTTTATTGCATATGGCGATACTCCTACGGGTTTTTGGAAAATTCTGATAGCAGGGTTGGAAAGAACACATCTTGTTTAGTATAATGTAGAAATTCCAGGGTGTCACACTTCGTAGTTTTCGAGAAAAAAAATATTATTTGTAAGTTGTAGCGAACCCCAGTTTGCATTTTTTTTATAGCGTACCTCCTACGGGTTTTTGGAAAATTCTGATAGCAGGGTTGGAAAGAACACATCTTGCTTAGTATAATGTAGAAGTTTCAGGGTGGCACACTTCGTAGTTTTCGAGAAAAAAAATTATTATTCCTAAGTCGTCTCATACCTCAGTTTAATTTTATTGCATAAAGCGAGACTCCTACGGGTTTTTGGAAAATTCTGATAGCAGGGTTGGAAAGAACATATCTTGTTTAGTATAATGTAGGAATTCCAGGGTGGCACACTTCGTAGTTTTTAAGAAAATAATTATTATTCCTAAGTCGTCTCATACCTCAGTTTAATTTTATTGCATATGTCGAGACTCCTACGGGTTTTTGGAAAATTCTGATAGCAGGGTTGGAAAGAACACATCTTGTTTAGTATAATGTTGAAATTTCAGGGTGGCACACTTCGTAGTTTTCGAGAAAAAAATTATTATTCCTAAGTCGTCTCATACCTCAGTTTAATTTTATTGCACTTAGCGAGACTCCTACGGGTTTTTGGAAAATTCTGATAGCAGGGTTGGAAAGAACATATATTGTTTAGTATAATGTAGAAATTCCAGGGTGGCACACTTCGTAGTTTCGAGAAAAAAAATTATTATTCCTAAGCCGTCGCATACCTCAGTTTAAATTTATTGCATATGGCACATTTCACTTTTTTGCATATTTTGGGATTCCTACGGGTTTTTGAGAAAAACTGATAGACGGACTGAAAAAAAAACGACTTTTGTTTAGTATAATGTGAAAATTACAGGGTCGCACACGTCCTCGTTTTCGAGGTAATAATGTATAAGGAGTGAATATATTTTAATAACAACCATTGGCGGAAAAGCATAAAACATTTTTAGTGAATTGTCCGCCTCTTATAATTGTCTCGGAGACCATTACTATCAGAAACGTTGCTAACTCAGAAACGTTTCTAACTTCACACACATATATATATATATATATATATATATATATATATATATATATATAAATATATATATATATATATATATATATATATATATATATATATATATATATATATATATATATATATATATAAATATATATATATATATATATATATATATATATATATATATATATATATATATATATATATATATATATATATATATATATATAAATATATATATATATATATAAATATATATATATATATATATATATATATATATATATATATATATATATATATATATATATATATATATATATATATATAATCAATATAAATAATTAAATTTAAAATATTTATTAGGCTTGACTTGCAGAGAGTGACTTAAAATGTTATTAACTGCTAGATAAAAAAATCATGTATGGTGTGGCACGCAACGTGGCTCTATAAAGATAAAGGTTCTAATTATGCGAAAGAATTTTCAGTTTTCTCTTTGTCTCACGAGCAACTATGGATTGATATCTAAGGACCCTTCAGCACCAACATTTTGTAAAACACATATTACCTGCTTGCACTTGGTATGTTGCCAACTGACGACATGGAAATAGTGTGGGGACTGCATTGCGGGTCAACCTATGACTATTTAGATCGACATAACTCTCAACAGTAAAATGACGAGAGCATATCCTATAATTTCGAAGTTTTTTTCAGTGTAATGTATACCCATATTCTCTTGCCAAATTTTTGACCTGTAAAACATAAAAAACTGTGCTGTTAGAAGTGTTGTTAATTTAGTGCAGTACTTAATTTACCTTTCCAACCTTGAAGGAAAATAATGAAGTTTTGCCACATCATCCTCCGACGAACCACACACATAACACAATCTAATTCGTGACTCTGTGGCCGTCTCAAACAAAAAATAACCTACAACCAATTTCAAAGTTTATTATGAGGAATGAAATAGGTAAAGGATACAGTTAGCACATTTTCTAATACTGTTTATCCTTTCTGATTAATATAGGTTAGATATAGGGGATAAAATTATTTATACTTTTTTTAACTGACCAGTTATATGAAATTGGTAGTCTTTAAGAAGAGAAATAGTCTTTAACACACAAATATCACAAAATACGAGAAATAATCAAAATCACGACAAAATAACAATAACAAACGCTTCTTTCGTCAGTTCAAGTTGACAGATAAATACCACAGACAGAAGAGTTGTCTGCCACAGAAAAAACGCAGGATAAAACAGAAATAACAGCAGTGCAAGTGCTACCCTCTACTTTATTTGACTATTCTTATATTAAGCAGAGATAGCGAATAAATGTTAATATCGGACAACATTTTCGATCCACTTGCACGTCTCGGGTTGTCTCTGATATAATTCATAGATAGTCCGTCCTTATATAAATTTATTGCTCCAAATACTGCACCCCAAAATTTTTATATCGAAATTATTAACGCCTGTGTTTATGATATTGTTAATTTGAAATTGTAAACCAATACAGATAGTTATAAGTTATAAGGTATTTACAGTTTCTAAACTAACAAAATCGTAAACAGGCACTGCTTACAACGATACAAAAATACTTCGAGTCCACATTTAGAGGCGGTAATTTTTAACACTGGTATTTGTGGTGTACCATTTGCAAATATACTTATATTAGTTATATTCTGAAGTAATATTTATAGTTAATACAATTAACTTTTGTCGTAATAGACTATTAGAGAGTAATCTGTTTTATTTCCTCAACCTTACACAGAACTTTGTAAATAATCTAAAATCTTGTGTATACAACTTACCGAGTATAAAAGCTTGTCTAGAAAATAACAGTTACAGCTACTTATAATAATAAAATAAAAGAGTGTGTATCATAAAAATTGTTTATGGGATTTTTATCATATCAGAAAACTTTGTATACCTACATATTTGTATTATTAGCAAAAAAGTTCTCATTTAAGGGAAAAAATAGTTAAACATTTAAAACATCAAAATAGTTCTAATAAGACTATATCAACGATAGTCATGGTTAGTTAGTTCATTAACCCTTTAAAAAAATATATTGCAAAATTTTTTGCAACAGTTTTTAAGCATATAATTAATTATGTATTATATAAGACAAGTGTGATCACTGATCAAAGAATTTAATAATGTTCCCGTCAGATGTATCATCTCTACTTATAAAAAGGCTATATTGTAGATGTTCTAGTTTTAAGTATATTGTATGTATGAATTTCACTAAGGTTGTTTACTCTGGAAAAGGTACCTAATAAATAGTTAATGAGGATGACAGCACATTTAAAATACTTTATCTTGTCGATGTTGTTATAGGCTATTAAACAAATTAATTTAAGTTCCGTTAAGATCTTTTTTTACCGCACTGTTTTTTTTTTTCTAAAATAAAGAATGAGTTATAATTGAAGTGGAATGTATTTATTTGAGCAATAATAACATTTATTTTTACATAAATTACCATAGAAAAACGTACATCGATCACTTTAGTAAAGCTGAAAATAATTTTACTTATTTTGAATTTTATCAAATTTGTAATTTTAATTACAATAATAATAATAATAATAATAACGTGAAAACTTATTATTTTTACCGACGAAGATAAAATATTGAACAATACATGTTTGATTATGGCTTAGCGAACTCGTTTGATTGCCTGAAAACTTGGCTTATCGTCTCGTTCACGTTCTGACAATCAAACTCGTTTAATTAAAGTTACCATAATCAAACTTGTATCGTTAATAACTATTACAATATGTAATTTATTAAAATGTGTTTCAAACATTGTAACTAAACAATGTTTTTGCAGATGAAATAATACATAAAAAACGTCTTTTATGTTTTTTTGTTACAAACTCATTGCTATTTGAAATTTAAATGTCTAAATTAGAATTTAAATTAGGCGCCTCTTTTTACAACTATAGACATCTAGCGAATTAATATATAAGTTGTTACAGATATCTACTTTACATCCTGCTCGCTTTCCGTAAATTGAGCTATGTGAAACCCGATTATTCCTTGCAGGAAAAACGGATAATAGAAGGATTTTATCGCGCTCCAGCTCCTACTGCAGAATAGCGCAACTAACAGACTACAAACTTATTGAATCCTCTCGTTTAGCACAGGAAATTATGGTTGAGCCTCAATTTCTTGAAATTTGCTAAACAAAGAATCGAAACCTTTTGAGTACGAATTACGCGACGAAAATCTTGTGGGCCCAAAGTTAAATTTTAAAATAAATTTTTATTTTGCAATTTTGGATATGGCGATTAATTCAATAGATGAACGCTTTCAATTATTAGAAGAATTTGTTAAATTTTTTGGTAACTTTTCATTCCACAAATCCAGAATATTTAAAAAAATTTTGCATGGATTTAGATAGTAATCTTCATGTAACTAAAGATAATAACATTAAAAAAGATTTCAAGAGAATTTTTCAATGAATTACTATTGCAACTGAAATTAGTGAAAAGTTAGATAGATCTTTCAGCAATAATAGATGAATTCTCATAAAAAAGTACAGTGAGTTTTATTATAAACATGAAATTTTCCTGTACATTTTTATTTTACGTGCGAAATACTTACAACAATATTTTTTTACTAGATAATTTATGTAGTTTTTCTCGTTATTTGAAGCACAAATTATTATAATCCTAGCTCGGTGGAGTAGTTGGCTAGAGCACGCGATGGCAAATGTGACTAGATAATCTCTCCATCGTCCTGTGGGTTCGAATCTCGTCACCGGCATTGACGATGTCGGTGGGAATGGTTGTGTGTAAACTCACTCAAAGAGAACTGGAGGTATAGGTGGATTTACTTAACAGTAAACTACACACACACACACACACAAGTATTTTTCACTGTCCGTTACAAAAATAAAAGTATATTATTAATATCTGTTCTAAATATTTTGTAGTTAAACTTCGGCGCCTTTCGTTGAAAATCCATTTATATTGCGAGACGTCGACAGATGTAACTAGAGCATACTTAAAATATGTAAACTATCGCAAAGTTACCACATTCATGCCCGGTGTAGCAAAGTCTACTTCTTTGCCGTTGAAAAGGTGTATTACACCTGTCATCGTAACAAATCCGAGATTTTTTTTTTAAACAGTTTGGAATTTCGTTTGCACTCTCGTAGCAATTTCTCCCTGTAATTGAAAAATATATTGTCGAAGATCGAACACAACGTTCATTGCATCAATTGTAGTAAATTCTGAGGTTGGCTGGTATTGAAGGTCCCGTATGGCTAGAGGAATTCGTAAAAACTTCCGTGTATGGTCTCCAAATTTTCTTGAACAGTTCGATCCATAAAAGCCCATTGCGCCTGTGAAATAGCAACTGCGTCATTTAGATTTAACTGCTGTATTAGGGATTTTACATTTTCAAAATGACAGTAATAATACGATACTGCCTTTAGCCTAGTTCCCCATCGTGTTATAATGGGCTCTGGAGGTAATGGAGTATTTGGTACAATTTCATGAAATAACCGTACACGACTTGGTGCTTTAAGAAAAACTTTCTTTACACTAGATATCAAATTATCAGCATTAGGGTAGCACCCCCTAATAGCTTCAGCAATCCTATATAAAGCCCATGTGCTAAACATGTTACATGAATAATATTCTGATATGTTTCCTTTAAAAATTGCTCCAGTCGATTTCATATAATTCACTCCATCGGTAAGAAATAATAATAACTTTTCCTTATTTTCTGCATAATTGTCACCGCAAAACTCTTGTAGACTTGAATTTACTACCTCCGCTATAGTGCGAGAATTTGTAGCTTCTAAAACTTTAGAAGCAATCAAGTGCCCGCTCATTGAACAATTTCCCTCCATTGCAACCACTAAAACATTCGCTACCTTAAACCCACAAGCATTAGAGGTTTCATCTACGCTAAGCCAGATGTACTTCCCATTAAGCTCAGAAGAAATGTTCTGTTTAATAATTTCACACTCTGTTGATAAATATTTTTTCTGCCGAGGGTACATTACTATATTTGCCACTAACATTTTTTTTTCCAAAAATTGTCTAAAAAGTGGACTGTCTAGTTTCGACAACGGTATGTTACATCCTATCATAAATTCCACTAAATCTAAGTTAAAATTACGTTGCATGTCACTGTATGGCCGCTCTCTGACGGACCGGAATAGTATCGGTACGGTATCAATACGGCATCGGTGCAATACGGTGCAACATATGTTTTACCGCACTGGACTCCCGCACGGTCCTGCAAATTTTTGTTTCTCAATCAGTAATTGTGTAGTTCGATAGGCATAATAACCGAAAAATAATAGCACCTCCTCGGTAAATCCAGACAGTCGACTCAGAAATTTGCCGATTGCCTGTATTCCGAAAACATGTGTAATCTGTACCTTGTGTTTACCGTGTCGTACCGACCCGTGTAGTGGGAGCTACGCAAATATATGGGGTCGACATCGGCTCTGCATACCGAGCGCTTACCATATCAATATCGTACCGATACCATTCCGGTCCGTCAGGGAGCAGCCTAAGTAAAGCCAAAGCTCCGTTTTGGTTTTCTGAGGAAATATGTCAATTAATATTTGTGTTGCATGACCACGAAATTGCATTGTCACATCTAGTGCAATACAGTTGTCTACCATCAAATTGTAAATCAGTAATATCGCGAATCCAAGAATTGACTGTTGATTCCGTCGGTTTAGTACGTTGTGACATTTTAACTCCGCATTTTTAGTACCTACGTCCGAATGAATCCACGACTAAATCCAAGATTCTGTTATTTTCTCCCCTCCACCCTAGGGCCGGCCGTTGGCCTTCAGTAATATAAATTACCAATATACTGTAATTTAAAAGAATCTATTACGCATTACGTTTTAATTTAATATAGTGCATGCAAAACTAAGTTACCATAAACATTGTAAAATTAAATAAAATGCACTTAATAATATGTTTTTGTAGTTTGGGAATGTTTTAGTTGGTGTTTGCAATATATTATATTATATTTGTAAAAGCCATATCTAGGAACCGATCGGTAAATACCACGTATGATAATAACTCATAGTCATAGTAGCAGGGTTGCCAATGGTACGGTAATTATCGTACTTTTACGGTAATTTGATTAAAATACGATCTACGATCCAACTCCATTATCGTACCACAAATGTACGGTAATTTGAACAATTCTGACAAGTGGAATTATTTTTTCTTTCTCAAGAATTATTTATCATCGATATTTCTTCAATCTTTATCAATACAAAATATCTGATGCGTCGACATCTATATGTCGATGGTCTGATGTACGTTATGCATTTGTACTTCTAGCGTCATCTAACTGCTGTTAGCTGAACTAGGTAAAGTCAATCTTCACATTCTCCGCTTCGCGCACTACCTCTCTGAGGTTTAGATGTTGGCTGGCTGGGCTTTCTAGGGGAAATATTTTTTAAAGGTACTTTGTAAAGAAATTAAAAACAGATTCGATTTCCAGGATTCCATTTTGTCACAACTGCGTATTTTTAGTCCAAAAAATGCCCTTTCTTTTGAAACTAGAAATGTCTATCCAACATTATTCCCTATTTTAGACAATTTGGATCGATGTCATGACCGCGATAATAGACAATTAATTGATCATCAGTGGCGTACTTTACCAAATTATATATTTCCATTGGACGCAGTTGACGTCAATGCAGAAATAGATATATTTTGGGGAAAACTGTTAACTTTTAAAAGCGAAAGCGAACATTTTGTGTTTAGAAATTTAGCTTTATTTGTTTTAAATATTCTCTCCCTACCCCATTCAAATGCTGCATGTGAGCGCGTGTTTAGTAACGCAAATTCAATTAAAACAAAATCTAGAAATAGATTAATTACGAAGACTATATGAACGGTGCTTTGTTAAGCAAAGAATGCGTAAGGAAGGCAGGGACATGTGTAACTCTTAAGGTAAATTGTAACATGTTGAGTCGTATGATGACAAATCAATTATACGATAAGAAAGAAGCAGTACCTGCATCATCACATGATAGTGGTTTTGAAATATTAGAATAATCGTAGTTCTTTAGTTTGTTTAAAGGTTTTAATAAAAAAATTGTTGAAAATTTTCTGTTTATTTCTAGCCCCTACCCATGCATTCTTCGAAGTACGATCCTGGAAGCTAAAATACGGTAATTTGAAACTGAAGTACGGTAATTCCGTTTCAACTAGTTGCCAACACTGCATAGTAGTCTAGTCCCATGGTTCTTAGTTTATAAACCGTGGTGTGCACAGTGCACAGTACTACACATTTCCCTGCGCGTGGTATGTATATAAAAAGAAACATAACTGCAATAAAATGATGTTTTATTCATGGATGCACAAATATAACTAATAAAACTCCTTTTAAAATATTTGAAACCATTCCAAAGCATATAACAAAACAGTTCTATGTATGTTGTGTACAGGGTGTTTCAAAAAATAGTATTCCAAATTTCTACAGGATATACTATATCAAAATTGGCAACAAAATTCTTATAGATATGAAATGAACCGTTTCCAAGATATTTTTTTTGTTTTTTCAAAAACTATTGGAGATAAATACGATAATAATGGTCACATGTAGAAACAGTTTGTAATTTTTTCTCCAATAGTTTCTGAAAAAACAAAAAATATGTTTTTGGCAATACTTTACACGCCCCGTATTTTCGAAACGGTTCATTTTTTGACACATGCTTAAGAATTTTTGTTGCCTATTTTGGCCCATAGTATACTATAGTTTGGCATACTATTTCTGAAACATATTGTATACAACACATACAACTGTTTTTATGCATATAAAATAAGTAGGCACCTAATACCTATATACATACGTATTCCATAAATACTATTTATTGTCGATTATTTGTTAAATGTTGCAAAATGCAATTTATATTGTTTATAAAACCATGAAGTACACACCATAATAATGTCTACATTTGGCAAATCGTGCGGATCGCCTTTCTGAAAATCTTCCAATTCTTTATCACGTAATAAACATGAACCCTTTTAAACTATGTAACCATAACATTCTAAATAATGGTATTAGGGCTTCATTCTGCCAACGTTGTAAGTACAATGGACTTCTCCCCAGCCGTTGAGCTGCGAGCGTTAATTTGATTCAAATAACGCAAGCAGTTTTTGCGGCTGGTGTTATGATTATGATTGTTTCATTTTCCAAATAAATTTTAGATATTGGCAGAAAAGGCTCTATTGTATCATTTTAACTAATATTCATGCACATCAATTTTTTTGTGGACATGCCTATTTTTATTTGATTGTGATTGGAGTCAGCGTTGGCCGCAAGCGGAAGACGCCGAAAACAAACGACGAGCTGCATTTACAAGTATTCAGGCGAATGCGTTTAAACAAAGCATACAATCCGAGTGCGGATGATACGTTAATGCGAAATTCGATGTTCTCAACACTACATTTATAATAATATTTACATATTTTATGTACTATTATATGATAATATAATATTAACCAGCATAAGCGTTATATACAATAAAACGTACCCGTATAGTGAATTTTGTATAGTCAGCGATACCTACATTGTAACGGGACGTGCGGAGTAAGACGCAACATGTCTTTTACATAGTTTACGTTAAAGCGAGAACGATGATTGTTGTTTTTGCTGACACACGACCGATGCGGAGTTTCACTTACATTCTGTGATACTTCAGAGCCACACTTAATTTTGTTACCGAATCATTCTAGCAGTGCTGATATATTGTATGTATAATATTATAAGATAAATAATAATTATTTAATATCAGTTTATTTGCTGGCATGTTTTTGAAAATAATTTAAGAAAGTTATCGTGTTGCAGTGAGTTGTGTAATAGTGTAATATGAGTAATAATTATTTCATATCTGTTTATTTGCTGGTGTGCTTTTGAAAATAATTTAAGAAGGTTATCATATTGAGTGAGTTGTGTAATAGTGTCATATAATTAATAATTATTTTATATCTGTTTATTTGCTGGTGTGTTGATGAAAATAATTTAAGAAGGCATTTGATGTAAAAATGTTTCGACCGTGGGAGGCTTCTACGTCTGCATCTTATTGTGTTTGTGAAAATGAGAGTGATAGTGATTACAGTGATAAAGAAAATCAAAGTTCATTAGTGTTTTCAGTAAGAAAAAATCGGCTACATTTGAACAAGCAAGCAAAATAGATTTGCCTTAATCTTTACAATAATCTTTTGAAGTGACGAGCCAATGACCCTAATTTGTATGATTTGGATGTACTAGGTGAAACAGCATCTCTTACTAACGTGTACCGTCCCACAATACACAAACTGGTGAAAGAAGGTGCCCTCCTATGAAAACAAAGATCCGACACTGGTCAATCGAAAACTCTGGACCCATCGTTTGCAAAACTTTAAGAACTCTAATTCACGACGCGTATCAGATAAATTAAATCCCAACTATTGACAATGAAATTATTATTAGATTATTATCTAAAATATACCAAAAGAACTTTAGAAACTTGGCTGAGAAAAATTGGATTTAAATATCAAACTATTATTAAACGCATGACCATTATGGAAAGTAGACGAATAGTGTATTGACGAAATTCATATCTAGAAGAGGTAAAAGAACTCAGAAGAGAAAATAGATAAATTTATTATCTAGATGAAACTTGATATCATATCAAGTTTCATCTAGATAATAAATAACACGGTAAAAAAAAGGATAGACCGATAGGTCTAGGAAATATCAACCAATCTCACTGCCGTCTAATAAAGGGACTTGGTTAATTATATTACACAGTGGATCAGTTGATGAATGAGTTGATAATGAATTGAAACTGTGCGGAAAAAACACGGAAGACTAACGTGGATTGCCACAAAAACATGGAGGGAAAATATTTAAGGAATGGTTTGAAAATGCCCTAATTCCAAAATTAAAACCAAATACCATATTGTTCTTGACAATGCGAAATACCATTCGAGACAACTGTATCAAATTCTGAAGCTGAAGTTAAACATTTCTTTAATGGAACATGATCTCTATTATGAGGAAAATTATAATAAAGCACAACTGTTGGAAGTCCTGCAAACGAAAAATTATGAGAAGTATATCATAGATAATGTAGCGGAGAGATATGGCCACACAGTGTTGGGATTACCGCCTTATTTCTGTATTTTCAACCCGCTTGAATTAATTTGGTGTAAATTGCAGAAAAAATGTCAGGAAAGGAAATACTTTTCCGAAATTCGATAAAAAAAGTCGTAGAGTTAATTCAAATTGAAGTGTCGAAAATTAACAAGGAAGATTGGGAGAAAAGAATTAGGAAAGTAAATACAATTGAGGATGATTATTTAAAAATTGCCAAATTTCATATAAATAAATAGTGGATATAAATTTAAACGAGGATAATAATTCATCTGAAAATGAAGAAGAGGACGAGAAGGACGAGAATTCAGAGAAAGAATCAATGTGAGATGAGGTAAAGTGAAGTGATGTGAAGTGAAGAAGTGAATTTTGTGATATCAGCTGCATTATTTAATTCCGTTTTTGTGCTTTCGTATTTCAGTGCTTAAGAAACATTATTTTTCAGGATGTTATTATTTATTAATATTATTATTTATTAACGTTATTATTTTTATTCACTTTGACAAAAATATGTCTCTGTTTTTATTATAGTAATAACTTTACTATTAGAATTTATTTTTAGTTAATTTATTGAGAAAAATATTTGTTTCTGTTACTATTTTGAGAGAAAAAAATGTTGTGAATATACAGGGTAATTCTTTTAGCTTTTTTGTCATGCTTAAATCATGTTACTTACGGCACTGAGAAGGAAGAAATGTAATTTGCAGATTGGTTAGCCAAAAAATGAATCTTATTTCAAAAGTCATTTTTTACATTGAAAAAAAATTGTTTCTGGACATATGTCCAATAAAATCAAAATCACTTTTCTTGGTACCTAAAATACATTTTTTATGAAGAAAAATATTCATCCTACGAGAAGATATCTGCTTTTTTACCATAGAAATCTCTTCTTGACGGTTATCTTGTGAGTGACAATTGTCACATATTTGGTTTCCATGACTCATACAAATGAATCTATTGCAAGAAACACACGTATAAAAGGATTTTCTGTCAACATTTTTGGGCACAAGTAACATCTACGTGAATACCTCTACCTTTTCTGGGCTGGTTCTTCCAGTGGTACTTCAATTGTACTACTTGTACCCTGATGAATGTCTGAAATTGTCTGACGAAGTCCTCGACGCAGGTATGGATTTTGCAGCCTTGCATTTTGGAATGACCGGATAAGAGACAGACTTAATTGCCGCAAGAAGGCTCTGCGTTTTAATGTGGCGTCCACATTATTAATATTGTATATAATTATTTTGTTAATAGCCGCTGCATTCAATAATTAAAAAAAATAAAGTGAGCGGTCATCGTCTACTATTCCTAGAATGTTCCTGATAGCTCATCCATAACGTCCACACCCCCCCTTCGTCCGGTTATAGAATGTAATTATATCAGGGTTTTTTTTTGGGCTATAAGACACCATAGTTACATCCTCTTGAAAAGCAAACTGTGACGATATCACTTCCCGATTACGAACTGCAAGCAGCTGAGGAGGTATTTCCCATTTGTTTTTCTTGATGGTACCTAGGTAGGACATATCATGCATTAGTTATATGATCAAGTAGCTCTAGCCGATATTTCACTTACCTATGGATGTTAATTCATATTCATTGAACAACTTTACAACCACGGGATAGCTCGTAAACCAATCATCGACCGTGACGTTTCTCCTCGAATTTCTGATTGGCTCTACAAGACGCAGCACAATATCTTCGGGCTTGCTACATAGACGAAAAGGGCCCCATGGCTGCTCGCCCACATAAACTTCTAAATTTACCATGTAAAATGTCCACCAGTGCAAAAATTTTTAACGCATATTATGTCGGCTTGTTTGGAATATATTGGCAAAATCCACAACGTCCACAGAATTCTTCCAATTTTTCGTCGATGGTTACATATTCAGACGGCGCATAAGACTGCAGACAATGATCTACAAATCTATCAAAGACGACACTAATCGGGGCTAGTTTATCTAAGCTTCGGCTGTCTCTTCTAGATGCTCGATCATCAAATCTGAGGCAAGTCAACAAGAACTGAAACCTTTTTAGAGCCATAGTAGCTCTAAATATATCAACACCCGTTCTATCACTAGCCCACAAATCCTCCAGATTTTGACGGTCTGACCGAAAAAGTCGGGCAAGGTACAAAAGGCTGTTTTTATTTCATCTAGATGAGTTTGCTTTACCATATGTTTACCGACACTCTGCAGACTTCACTGCAATTGTTTGATTTGTGTAAACAACTACTGAACTCAACAATACTTGATCTATAAAAAGACTCCAACATTCCAGTTAGATTTTGCTGCACTGGCGATTATCTTCGGATATGGCAATTGCGTTCGCATTATATTTTCTTGCCTTGTTCGTACTGCCATGTTTCTACGATGTTCAGGTCAGTTTCTTTTTTCTATCTTTCCCCCATAAGAAATGATCGTTCCCCTGTACATCTTCTTCCGCTAATTCCAACTCTTCATCGTTAACTTCTTGCTCGGTTTCCGAATCACGATCCTCTGGGTCGTCTTCTAACACAGAACCAATCGCTTCTTCATCAGATTCGACATCCCTCCACAATTGCAATAGTCTTTCTTGTTCACGTTCGTATGGCATTATGGCAATATTTTTATAAAAATTCCACTCACTATTTATTCAACTAATTAAGTATTAAATTAAAACTGTTACCCAGCAAATTTATAGTCTACATAATTATTATATTATGAAAAACACCGTCTACATACGCAAATAAATTGTGCACAAATGTATCACTTCGTCGGTACACTGGAGTATGAGGTACCCAGAAGCATTTTACTGGCCAGTAAAAAATCTCGGTGCACACTAACCACTGCGACCAATTATGCTGAATGCATATCTACGTTTTATTTGAAGCTACTCAAGGGATGGCGCCTCCAGGTCCATAAGTTTCTAATATCTATTCGTTTAACCTTCATTGGGGTATGCTATACCCCACAGTACTAACGCCGGGTTAAGCGAACTTGAATACTGTAACTGCTGTATGTGTAGTCAATATGTTAAATTCAATACTTTTATTTTAAGTTAATACTTTTTTTATACAATTGTTAAATTGTTGTTAGCCAAACTGAGCACAAAAACCTAGATTGAAAAAGTAAACCAGCGAACAAGTTAAATCCGACTCTGCCTTCCGTAGCGTCTTAACCCGGACGTCCCGTCACAATATCGGTTGCGCTCACTATATATACAGGTTATCCAACGAAATGGCCCACCCCTACATTTTGTTTATTTTTTGAATTAGAAAAAAATGGTTTAATTAAAAGTGGTAGTGAATCAAATGACCTCTTTTTAGAATACCTGCAAAGAATATACAGGTGATTCCATAGAAGTGGAACAAACAAATTTACATTTTTTTTTAAATGGAACATCCTATATTTTTTTACATTTTTGAAATCTCTGTTTTTTTTTTTATTTCAGATAAATATGTTAGATTGAGATTATTTTTGTTCAGTCATCAAAATTTTGTATTTTTTTAACATATGGATATGTTGTATTTTATCTTTTAGTATTTTTTATTTATTGCAAATTTTTTACTCTTAGCATCTTGCCTAACAGAATAATTTAATAAATTAAAACGCAAACTGCGTTATAATTTATTATTATAACTACTATTATACACACTATACCAAATAAAATGTTACCGGTTGAAGAGTTCCTCTTATTTTTTATAAATAGTGAACATACAGACCGCTCTGATACAGTAACCTTTTCACAAATAATATGAGACACAAAACCAGGCAATTTACTTATTCAATTTATTAAATTATTTTGCAAGGCATACGTATCAAATTAATTGTTTTTCATCCATGGCGAACCTGATAACCATGCAGATGCTGGTAGTATAAAATTTGCAATAAATAAAAAACAGTAAAAGATAAGATACAACATATGTTTGAAATCACAAAAAAAACACAGATTTCAAAAATTTACAAAAAATATAGAGTGGTTCATTTAAAAACATGTAAATTTGGTTTGTCCCGCTTTCATAGGACCACCTTATATTCTTCGCAGATATTCTAAAAGATAAAGGAAACAGAAAAATTCTCATAAAATTCCTTTATTAATGTGACCGGTTTCGTGAACAAATTAATTACTTCACATCATCAGACACAGGAATTTTTATAAATATAAAACCAGGGTAGTCAAATTAGAATTAAAATAGTTTTGCAACATGTCAAATTATAAGTAAATGTAAGATATAAATTTTGTTAGTATCTAATTAACCTTTTTAATAAAATTTCTAAAATTTAACGTGCTTCTTTTAAACACATACATATACTACAATGTATTGTAGTACATTGTAGTATATGTATGTGTTTAAAAGAAGCACGTTAAATTTTAGAAATTTTATTAAAAAGGTTAATTAGATACTAACAAAATTTATATCTTACATTTACTTATAATTTGACATGTTGCAAAACTATTTTAATTCTAATTTGACTACCCTGGTTTTATATTTATAAAAATTCCTGTGTCTGATGATGTGAAGTAATTAATTTGTTCACGAAACCGGTCACATTAATAAAGGAATTTTATGAGAATTTTTCTGTTTCCTTTATCATGAATAATTACTCATATGGGATCAACCTATCTACGTTATTCTAAAAGAGTTCATTTGATTCACTACCACTTTTATCTAAAACATTTTTTTCTAATTCGAAAAATAAACAAATTATAGGGGTCGGACTTTTCGTTGGATAACCTGTACATACAAAACTCAAGGTTTTTGGTTGGTATAATATTTTAATATCAAAAATTCTTGTATAATATGTATGGCAAAATTTTTTAAAATTTAGTAATCATTTAGATAAAATTCGCTATTAGAATCTGACCTTTCCGTATACCTAACACTAGAAGCCCTAGGGGAGGTCGCGCGTCGTCCCTCTAAATCCGCCAATGATTGGAATAAATTCCTCAGCAAAGCAATTTAAAAAGTTCATATGAACCTTTACAGCAAATTTAATTTTTTTAGGGACAACCAAAATTTCTATATTGAATCCAAATTCGATTAAATTTAATATGTCCAAAAATTCACTTCCAAGCACCTCATGGTAGTTCTATAGTTACTTGATAGAAATTAGGGTTTGTCGGTTTTTAAAAACCCGGTTTAAAAACCGGCTTTTTGGATAAATTTGTAAAATTAGAAACCCGGTTTACAAATTAAAAAAAACTCTTTCAGATACTAGGATGTAAAAATTAATTGAAAACGTTAACATTTTGACTTGGAATCGGCTCAGGCACAAGCATATTGTTGTAAAAGTTTACTCTAAAAACTAATCTTCATGAGTCAGGTGAATGTTTGACATGAAAATCCACAGACTTATTCTAGTATGTTTGGAGCTTAGATGGAATCGTCGGTTCCATGTGACGGCTATTATGCAGACATAATATTATTATATTGTAAACACCTACTAAAATATTCCCAAGAACAAAAAAACAGAAATTTATACAACATGATAAGTGAATCTTATTTAATTTTAAAATGTTAATACATAAAGTAGTTTTATCGGAAAACGTATCACAAAAAATAAAATATATTTTTACGGCAGCCATTTGTTGACCCAGATATGACGAAAGTACAGTTAAAAAATGTTTATGTAGATGAGTGTACATCTATTTTTTTTTTAATTTTAAAATGTTAATAGGTAAACTAGTTTTATCGGAAAACGTACGGATTTGTACGAATTTTAGTTATTTTAATTTTTTTTTAATTTATTTGGTTTTGTATAGAGCATATTTTTGCATTTCCATAAATATTAAATAAGCTGAAAATTTTTATTATAAATATAAATATTGTTTTACTGTTTTAAATCTTAAAAAAGGAACAAAACAGTTCCTTTCTTTGTAAGAATTCTAAAACCGGTTTAACAGGTTTCTTTTTGGAGTACTTGAATTCGAAAACCGGTTTTTTCAAGTTCGTTTTTGTATAAACCCTAATAGAAATAGTTAGGACATACAGCGAGAGCTGCCATAGCACCAATTAATTGTTTCCATTGACGTTTTACTATTTTTTTTTTCTAATAGTATAAGGAAACGTGTACAGCATTAATGACAAGATGTAAATGTCGTGCTACATGGTTTTCTTCAAGTAGTGATTTTTTTTTTTTTTAAATATGTAGTAACATATGCGACACAAAATGAAGCCAACTCATCAAATAATGTTGTGAAAAAGAAAGTAAGTGAAATGAAAGATCCATAATGATTTTAGAGTAAGTTGAGTTAAACATTCTTAATACACAAGACTTCCCATTTGCCGTGTTGGCCTAGTGCAACATAATCGTGTAATTTTATATATTTTATTTACAGCAAATGTTAAAAGTAAAATATTGACGAAAGTAAATAAAAACTTGCAAGAAAATGAGCTTTAATTAACAACAACCCGATTATGTTAATCAGATGCAGAGGGTTTAATCAAACGCGCTACCCTTTGCATGAAAATGATAAAGTTTGCATTTGTTATAAATAAAATATATATGGAATTATTTTAATATCTGAAATAAATATGTATAGTATTTAAATATTTTTATTATTTTTTATATATGACTGTTTTAAAAGATATATTTGTGTTATTTTCATTTCAAACTGCAATATTTTATTAAATATGAAAGATAATAAATGATATTTTATTATATACCATACTGCAGAAATCAAAAATAAATTTTCTTTAAATTAATTGTAAATTAAATTTTAAAATAAAAAAGGTAGAAGTAATTTCCGATTAAACCATTCATTTTCGCATTAGTATAAGGTATCAATTTTTTTATTAGTTTTTTCCGCCATAACTTTTTTTTATTTGACATTCAATTGTTTTTTTTTTTCGAATTCTTGGAAAAAAAATACAGAAGTATAGTTTGGAATTTTTTTCCTAGGTGAATTCGAATGGGGAACTTAAATGATTGTGTACAATATTTCCTACTTTAAACACTAATCATGGAGGAAACATAATATACATAATAAGATGTGGTGAAAATAATAAGTTCCAAAACGATCAACGAAAATGTAAAGAAATTACCATGTAATCTTCTATCAATAACACTTCTAGAGTATACTTATTGTTGGGAGATGCAATAACAAGTTTTCTATGTCATATCTACATTAGGTAAGAATATAAATAAAACAAATGTTCAATATAAATGCAATCTACTATTTGATATTTAAATAGTATTTACTGCTCTAAATAAAGAAAATTAAATAAAATACACACGATTACTTTGTAAAGAATACTGACAACGCGGGAATAGCCTAAACGTGGCGGAGATCTTGGAACAAGAGTGCGCGTATAATAATAATTATATGTCCAAATTATTTCTATCAAGTAACTATAGTAGATTCTATATGTCAAGATAAGACAAAAGTAAAGGATACCAAAATTTCGAAAAAGCCTTTCTAAAAAATCTAGGTCACTTAATGTTTAAAAAATTGCACTAATTTAAACAAAAAATAACAATAAAATTATAAATACAAATTTAAATAGGCAAATGCTTAAAAGGATTGATATTTTCCCCAAATGACAAGTAAAGTAAAAAAAAAATACGTCACACAAATGAAACTTTTCTCAAAATCAAAGTTTTCATCTCCAGATGATGCGCCATCCTCGCTTCGCCAACTTGGTTGGCGGAACGAGCGTCAAGTGCAGTATTTCACGTTTTGGTGTTTCGTGGAAAACTACGTCAGTGTTGAGAGAAGAATTATTGGTACAGTTTTTTTCCATGGAACTTTAACCGGATGAGGATATCGTGAAGAAATTATCCCCTTCATTAATCACAATTAGTTTGATGCCAATGAAACAGCTGTTGGTAATTTCCAAGATGGAGCCCAATCAATTTTCATGACCGTTTAATTAGTCTTAATATTGTACACGAGTTTTCTCCAAGATCATGTGACATTATTCCACGCGATTTCTTTTTGTGACCTTTTTTAAAAAAATTCCATCTTTCAAGTTCCTGACATTAACCATCTTCAAGTTGGAATTGCGCAGAAAATCGAAGGAATCAACAATAATCCCAATATTTTTGTTTTCGTTAAAATGATAACTCTTTTATTAAATATAAAAGTTTGTTTCAATAAAAATGTTATTAACTCGTATAATGACATGTAAGAAAAATATTAACCTGATATGTAGCATCGTATGACAGAAACAAATCTAAGCCTGTTTGGGCCGTGTACGGTATCTCATTTAGATTTAAATTTATTTTAGTATAGTATTCTTCCTTTTAATGGTACTCAGGTTCTTTATTAATAGATGTCACCAGATATATTAAAAATCGTGTTTATTCACAATTTAAATGGATTCTAGTGAAACAGTTTTTGTAGACATCAACGCACTTTTTACAGAGTTAAATTCGAGACACATACCATATTCAATATAGTTATAAGGTACATTTACAACCAATTCGCTACAGGCACAATTTACTAACGGATTGTGAATTGTGCCGAGATAAAATTTAGGTCATTTATAATAAGTTAGAAGCTGCCATCTGTTGAGATTTTTTTAATATTACGTGTGTGCAAATTCAGTTTGATTAAATAATTACAATTATTTAACATAACTTCTAAAAACATCACATTTTCTAATACTAAAAGATCTAATCTTCCAATTTCAAATCACAAACCGACTTTAAATATAAACAATAAATTTGTGTCGTAGTACGCATGCGCAATTTGAAATTCGTCCCGCAATTGAATTGAATATGCGATTTGCAAGCATCCAATTCAATCCTGAAGTGCAATTCTAGGTTGTACCGATTTTAAATTTTATTGTAAACAAATACATTCAATCAGATATGCTTAAAACCCAATTTACAATCCACTAGCAGATTGTGCCCGTACTGAATTGGTTGTAAATGTACCCTTACACACTTTAGTGAAATACAAATAGTTTATTACGCTGTTAGATAATATACAAATAGTTTTACACAATTTAGTGAAATACAAATAGTTTAATACGCTAATATACAAAAGTAATAATCCTAGTGCCACATTGTTGTTAAAAGGTGATATTCGATATCCTACATTCCTTATAACCAATCCTGCCTTTTCTCCTATCGAATTACAGGGAGTATCAGGACGGTGGCGTTTGGTAAGTGAATTTTTAATTCATAATTTTCTTATGTTACTTATATTTGTATATTCCTTGTTTTTTTAACATAATAATAAATACAGTATACTTAAACGCAACAAAGCCCTACATTTTTATTTGAACGTTTCATAAATATATCAAAATATTTACACTTATTTCAAGGCTACCTTGTATGTGTTAAAAGAAATTTGTTATTTAATCAGAATATAGGCCAGGAACTATCATTATGTTTACAGATTGAGGTTTTCAAATAATGGATTTTCTTACATTAAGTCATATATCTTTCCCACTTTTCAGTTAGTTTTTTATTACATCAAAAAAAATCCTCAAGCTCCAATTACTGCAGTTTCTTGCCTCTGGGAATTTGAAGGAAATGGCAGTCGGAAGCTGCAGGAAAATATATCGGATAAGGAAGTGCTTTATAGTAGAGCATCAACAATATTTGTTGTCTATTGGACATTTTCACTACAAATGTCTGGTATTATAACCAATATGCATGGGAAATTTTTGTTGTTCTAATTAATTCTAAATATTTTGTTAGTAATACGCAATACACTACTAATATTTTATAAAAGAACACACTAATTTGCAGAACCATAATGTGAAATATTGCATCGTCATAATGAAAAATAAATGATACCAATTCGAATACTCAGTCCATTTACTTTAACAATAAATCATTCGGTTCCCGTGAGGCCAGTCCAGTCATTGAAGGAATTTTGCATCATTTAACTGTTTTTCTTGAAGTTTTATTGATTTAATACTGATTTATTTCTGGAAAACATATTTAAGGTATAAAACTTAAAACAAAGTTAAAATAATTAATGAGTGGTAGTAAAAGAGAAATTCATAATTGCGTACTGTTACAGAAAATGCATCTTAAATTATATATCATTATAATTTCATTAATACTTAAAGAACCGTAAATTTGATTTTTCTTATAACAGAATTTCTATTCACTGCATAAAATTTGTGTTCATTTTGCATTATGTAGAGATCGGGAGATACAGATAAATTACGTCAATTCTAGGGCTGACGCCAGATGATATGTCACCGCGTTCATGCATATTGTGACAAAATATCTTACTTTGTGGTTATTTTGGCGAGTTCGGTAACACCCAAAGTTAATACGAAGAGGACTGAAGGTATTGATGAATGTAACACTAATACACATGGGTACATATTTTTAACTAGTAGCCACCTTCCTGCCGCAAGCATTGATGGTTTCATCCACACTAATCCAAACGTATTTGTCATTCAGTTCACAATAATTAATTGTTTTGTTTAATATTAGGTTTGTTCCAACAGACAATCCAGGACGGCTCCGGTTTTAATATCTGATTTGATTGGTCTAGGTGATGGGATATAGTTCAGGGTCTTGTAAATTAACCAATAACATTTAGATGCTGAATAAGATTTACAGGAAACAACTACTCGGCGCACAAAAGTCCCAACCTGCGTTGAATTAAACCTGCAAGCCCTGTTTCGTAGTTAAGATCATTTGTCAATTCCTCATTAGTCATAAACCGGTTTCGAACTTGTTATGTTCTCGTCATAAATAATGGAAAAGACAAATATTAATAGCAAACCAGACTAGCTTAAAGCAGACTAAGCAAGACACTAAGACATTAGTGATGTCTGACGGTTAATATCACTGATCACCAAAGGGATACACTTATCACTCACTATGTCTGTCTTGCTTAGTCTGCTTTAGACTAGCCTAGTTTTTATAATTATTTGTTTTTTCCATTACTTATAGCATACTGACGAGAACATATCAAGTTCGAAATAGGTCTATATCCAGTGAGGAATGGACAAATGATCTTAGCTAATATTACGAATTTTTGGTTTGTTAATGGTTTGGGGTCATAACATAACAATTTGTATTTAAAAATGATAAACAGGGCTAACCCTGTATCTAAGTTTATCAGAAGTTTATGGAGCGAGCGGGTTTTTGTCGGAAAGGAAAAAAAGACTGGCATGATATGATAGCAGCTGTAGCTCTGTATACTTTGTTTCGACGTAAAATTTAACGTTTCAACGGCTTTTCCATCGGGTATTCTATAAGGACGATATATGGTGTAATATATGGTTGGACAATATCGTTTGTGGACATTTTATTGGATAATTTCTTTTGAGTTAGTGAAAGAAATAGAAAAAACGTCTACCTGGTGCATAGGGATCGTAGCACAGGAGGTGAGTTTTCTTCATTATTTAAAGTTTCGTTAAGCTGTTGTTATGAGTGTTCTTGACATAATTTCTTTTTTTATTGGTATTCTAGGCGTTTTTTTTTTTTACTGGGCGAATGATAATAATTTAATTAGTTTCTGACAAGCCTTAATTTTGGATCGAAAATGGTCAGCGATATGGTTTGAAAAACTGTTGGCGTTCGAAAGGGCCGTATCCTCAGAGGGAAATATTGGAAAAAACAGAATGTAGCATATTCATAGGGCGACGCCGTTGTAGTGACACAGAGGAAACAACCGTACTTCGATAAGTACCACATAGTGGAATTTCTATGGACTTTTATTATCATTTGGCTATAATATATCTTTATTTACTCGCGAAGATTCGTCTTAAAGTAAATATACCGACTAGCTTTCATAAATTAAACAAGACAAGTTTCTGATAGCCTAGTTAACTTTTTCTTGCCCTTTTTTTGGGATGTTTTGTTATCCTCAACCGCACGGGGTAATCTAATGTCCCTGATCTCAACCAACCCTAACAGTGGGGATATTTTGTGTGTATAATTTAAATCATTTCTAGGTCATCAATTTTTTTTTGTGTAAACTTACATAAGGATACGAATTTACCTAGATTTTTGTAAATACATTTGTGACAGTCTATAGATAAAGGTATTAGGCGGGTTTTTTTTTTGTTAAATAAGCTACCTCTATCTTGGACTGCACTCTCGAGAGTTAGGTTAGCTTAAAAAGATTTTTTCTGGTATCATCTTAATGTATATAGATAGATGTATATAATGTGTTTTTTTCTTATTAGAAATTATAAGTTCCATATGCCACTAATATGGACATATTATGGGATATTTTCTGCTACAAGAACATAAATAAACTTTACATTTTATCTTAAATTGTGTTACTTGTCTAACAAGGTTTTGCTAGAAATATGGTTTAAGTAATTTCAATCTGAGAGGAGGTATGTAAAGAAAATTACTTGGCGCCCTTTTATTAATAAAATAAGTACAACCTTTGTAAATACCCACACCCAACTCCACTGAGTATTGAGTCGGACATCCTTCTATTGTTACCATCGCAAAAAGCAACGTTTTTGTCCGTTGAGTATTTGTTTTTTGTAAGTCTTATTCAGTATATAGTTTAGCCCACTAGGATAAGAGGTCGCAGCTCATGGTACCTTCTTTGCAGGACTCTATCAGTCACTAAGATATCAGTGATGACCATTAGAGGGATACACTTATCACTTACTATGCCAACATTTGAATATCAAAATCGAAAGAAGAACCGTTCCGAACTGTCTGTTGGAACAAACCTAGTGTCACATCTCTGTGATAAATATTTGTTTCTTAGTATCGTTTCCGATGGCACTTGAACATTGCTATACTGCCCACTAAATAATACACTTTTGAAAAAATTGTCTAAATAGTGGATTATCTGTAAGTGTGTGAATGGTAACAACCATTCACACACTTTTTTATGCCTATCTGAGAAAATGTGTCTCTTAAGAACGCTTCGGAGTCACCAGGCAAGCCACCATACACCTAACCCAATTTTTGCCCATAAATCTTGTAAATATAAATTTATGCAAAATCGACAGAACTTCTTACATTTTACCACCTCATTGCCATATGCACAGATTATTTTAAAATCCAAATTACATTTCATAAGAACGTAATTTTGTATGGAAATGAGGATATTGAAAAATTACGTTCTTATGAAATGTAATTTTAATTTTAAAATAATCTGTCCATATGACAATGAAGTTGTAGAAGTTTTTTTACAAGATTTGTGCGCAAAAATTGGGTTAGGTGTATGGTGGGTTGCCTGGTGACTCCGGATCGCTCTTAATCTTTGCCTGGGCATTTTATATATATATATATATATATATATATATATATATATATATATATATATATATATATATATATATATATATATATATATATATATATATATATATATATATATATATATATATATATATATATATATATATATATATATATATATATATATATATATATATATATATATATATATATATATATATATATATATATATATATATATATATATATATATATATATATATATATATATATATATATATATATATATATATATATATATATATATATATATATATATATATATATATATATATATATATATATATATATATATATATATATATATATATATATATATATATGTATATATACAGACTGCGTAGGATATGGCTTCCGATAGTAGCCCAATTACATATGTTGTGGCGTCCGCCTGCTTTGTGACTTCAAGTATACGGACGCCGCATCGCAACCTATAGAAATCAACTCTAACATCTGATAATGCCTTTTTTGATTGCTATCCGAGTTTTTCGATGGAAGCAATTTTTACCGGAGATTGAAAAATTTTGTATATTTTAGTTCAAGCACTCTCCACCGCATGCTCCATGGCGTATCTTGCTCAGCGCTTTGAGTATATTGGAAGCTTTCATTCGACAGTGGATGTGGTGTCCACTATATCGGCAACATTGTACTGTTTTAAACACTTTACTATAAACTGCTATATCGCTCATTAGACCTCAAGAATTAATTGTATTATTTGATCGTGGCGCGTATTTTTTGAATATACGCAATTATAAATTGGTCTATGTATTAAATAATTATACGAATTACTACGGATTATTGTTATTAGGATTACGAACATTATTTATATTAAATATAGCTCATTGTTAATTTTCTTTCCGTTCTAATAAAGTTAAAAACACAACTTTAATTAAAACAAAAATTACCAAAATTAAACTAGGTAAAATTATTAAAATTAAATCTTTAAATATTTTTAAATTATATAAAAAATTCTAAATATATCGCACTATTCTGCCACAATCATTTTTTTATCGAAAAGAAAATTTTATATAATATTTGGTCTTTTCGTACTAAAATATTTTATACAAAAATTAAAAATAGAAACATGGGTTTAAATTTTAAATGTCGAACAGACCTAAAATTTTTAGCAAAATTCTATTTTAATCCAACATAGAGGGCGCACTCACTGCTTTCAATAAGAACTCTCAAAAAAAAATTACGCTGATATTCCTAAAGTAATATAATCTTCAATCATTTCAAATGGATCAAATATTCAAATATAAATATTAAAATAAAAAAAGTTTTAGTTAAAATTTTTAATCACCCCAATTAAATAAAACTTCCAAATTAAAATTTAAATTATAAAAAAATAATATTTTATAAAACTCTATAGGGTCTTTTCGTCTTTTATATTTAAGCTTTTTAACTAAAAATAAAATTCTAAAAAAATTAAATTGATACAGTATTTTTCATTCTACCTTTCATTCCATCTTTTAATTAAAAAACTAATGATTATGCTACCTTTGCACGGTCAAAATACCGCGGCCATTCAATTTTCACTCAGTGGGCAGGTTAGACTTTAAGTTATTTTCATATACATGTTTTTAATAACAGATGAAAAATAATTTTGCCGAATCCCTTAATTTAACTTTAACTAAAAACTTAAATTATAAAATTAGTTAATTATACTAATTCAATCATTATTTTAATATTTTTGTTATTTAAATTTTTATTTTTATATATTTAAAATTAAAAAAAAATGTATTTTTATAAATTAATTATAATAATAATATTAACATTATTTTAAGAATAAAAATTTCTAATCCTATAAATTCATAATTTTAAAATTAAATTTTAAAAATTTATTTTAAAACATCCTTTAAAATATAATCTTTCTTAATTAAAATCTTTTATAGCAAAATTAGAAAAAAACAAATTTGATTTTTTCTAAAAAAAAAACGATATATTTAAAAACGTATAACATTTAATTTCTAATAAAATATTATTAATATTTATTTAACAATAAAATAATATTTTATTATCCCTTTTAAATTTGAGAAAATTAAAATTTTAATTTTTATTTAATAAACACATCGCACAAAATATTGTTTCTTTTTTTATATTTTATAAAATTCTTTCACAACACTAATTTTAAAACAAAAAAAATGTTTCTAAATTCCTAATAAAATAATAATTTATTTATTTTATTTTTTTTTACAGAAGAATTTTTTATAATTAAATTAAATAGAATTTCATAATTAACCTTTTAATGTAAATAAAATACTTGTTATCAAGTCTAATTTGTTCTTTCTAGGTTCACTTTCCAGTAAGCCTATTTTGTGACGACTTATTTCACTTTAAAATGAAAGCGACGAGTAATATATGCATATTTTAGAACCTAAATCATTTTAATTAAAATATCAAAATTACTATCAAATTCATATTAAAAAATTTTTAAAATTTTTATTTTTAAATATATTTAATGTAACCCATCTCTTATTTTTTATAAACTACACCTTGATCTGATTTCTTTTTATTAAGAAAATCTTGAAAATTAATTTTCTTAACAAATTTTTATTATACGAAAATTTTTTAAAAAAAGTTGTTTAAATCGTGGATCATCTGATCCTCTAATTAGACTAAAATACCGGCAAAATCTTTATATTAAAGAATATAAACTTAAAATAATCTAATTTTTTACTTTATATTTATAATATTATGGCATCTAACCTTAGTTTTTTAATGAAATTTCTCAACTTCATTTATTTTTTTAAAACTTTTTAAAAATTAAAATTTCACCTAATAATAATGTTTAATTTAAGAGTTTATTTATTATTTTAAATTAATTTAAATTTTTTAAAATTAAATTATTTCATTTGTTTAACCGCAACTGCTGGCACACATTTTGTTAAAATTAAAATTTTATCTAAATCTAATTTTCATTAATTACTTCCTCACGCCTCAAAGGAAATTATGTATGTAAAAAAAATTTTGAAAATACACAAAATTTTAGACAAAAAAAATTTTCTGTCTAAAATTCTAGAAGTCAAGGAAGAGATTGAGTTCGTTGATGAGCAAAATCCAATGTCTAAAAAAAATGTTAGTGACATTCCATCAATATGACTTTTTTGAAACGTCAAAATGTGATTTTTTTAAAACTTCAAAAAATGTGACCTTTTTCAAACATCAAAACTTACTTTTATTATAAACTCCACCATACGTCGAATTTTACTACGGTGAGGAAGTTCTGATCCCCAAGTAATTGGCAGAGGTTCTTTTACATTTTTTACTGCTTAA
This sequence comes from Rhamnusium bicolor, assembly GCA_029963845.1. Lineage (NCBI taxonomy): Eukaryota > Metazoa > Arthropoda > Insecta > Coleoptera > Cerambycidae > Rhamnusium > Rhamnusium bicolor. The sequence goes on along the minus strand of JANEYF010004612.1, from coordinate 159,233 downwards.
TAAAATAAAAAAATATTTAAATTTTCTTAAAATAAAATTTACATATAAAATTTAATTTAACTTAATTTTTAAGCTAGAGTAAAAATTTTCTTTTATTTTATTTTAAAATAAACAGGTTTGATCCCTACTAACCAAATTTAGAAAACATTAAAATTTTTATATAATTTTTTAAAAACTAATTATAAATTTAAACATGCCATCGTTTATTTTTTTGAAAAATTAAAACTTATTTTTCTAAATAATTTATTAACTATTTCCCCAAATATTTCATTAACTTTAATATGTCCCCAAATATTTCATTTACTTTAATATTTCACCAAATATTGCATTAACATAAATATTTCCCCAAATATCTTATCAACTAATATTTCTCCAAATATTTCATTAACCTTAACATTTCCCAATATTTTATTTACTTTACTTTCAAAAAAAACTATATTTTCTCACCAAAAATTAAAAAAATTCAAATCCGGTGAAAAAAATAATTCTTTTTCTGTAAATATAATATGTTTTTTTAAAAAGAAACCTTTATTTTCCAATAATTTTTTTCTTCGTAAATAAATCCATTTATATCGTCTAAAATCCCCAGTTAACAATATTTTAAATAAGGAAATTTTCTAATGGTTTTCTTTTAATTTTTTTAATTTTTTTTAATGAGTGAAATTTAAAAAAATGGAAAAAACAATTTCTTTACTGAAAAAATATCTTTTTGATTAATTTACCCAATAAATCTATTGATTTTAAACGAAAATTTCAATACTAAGAATTTTGAACTTTTTTTGAAAGATGTCCAATTCAAAGAAATTGAATAATGGAAAATTTCTAATACAAATTTTCATCTTTTTTTTGGTGTCCTTTTACTTTAGTAAAAAGTTTCATTTATTAATTTGAAAAAAAAATTATACAAATAATTATTTCAAGTATTATAAAATTATCAAAATAAAAAAATTTAAAATTTTTTAATTAAATTATTCAATAATTTAATTTTTATACCGGGTGTAACAGGATCATGGTACACCCTCTTTCCTCTTTTAGTTTTGAAGATAATTGAAATTTAGGTTATCCTATATACATAATAAGCGGCACTTTTTGACATACAATTGATTTTTTTCACTTCCGGTTTCGCTGGAAATGACTTTCGATTTTTAAATGGAACACCCTGTATATTATTACATTTTTCAATTCTGCATAATTTTCTGAATCCAACGACACCAAAAAAAGTGACATTTCAAACGTCAATATTTTTTTATTATATAATTTTTAGTTTTCCATTTAAGTGTGCCATGACGGTTCCGATTTATTCTAAATGATTCGCGTAATGCTAGAAAAATCGAAATCCCGTCAAAAATACTAAATTACGTGATATATGAGCAAATAAATTTCATCAAACTGGTTTTTGGGGGAAAACTAATTTTTTTCAAGTGGAACCACATTGGTACCGTGGTACCATTTATTAGTACTATTAATAAGAAATTTATTCATATGTCGTATTAAAATGTGCGCCAAATACAAACAAAATTACAGCTAAAAGAAAATAAGAAAATATAATTTTCTTCTAATTAAATGTTAAGAAGTAACTAAGGTGGCTTTGAAAACGATGAAATATTTGGCTTGTCATACATTTGTTGGTTTACAGGTGTTTTTATTGTCTTTAAAAATTGTTTAAAATTCTTGTTAATTGTGTTCAAAATGCCGCAAATTTATACAAGAGATGAAAAAGTGGACATGTTAATTATTTGTAGGGAATGTAGAAAAAATGCCGTTGCGGCTAGACACCTTTATGCCGAACGATATCCTGATAGACAATGTCCAGCGGGAAATTATTTTAATCGCCTTGAAAATCCATTCCGAAGTGAGCCCAACAATGATCCCGAAGAAAATTTCATTCTTGACGAAGGAACGGAAATTAATGTTTTGGCTTGAGTAGAAGTTGATAAGACTCTTTTTTTTAAGGCAAATTGGGTTTGAATTGAAAATCAATCACCAAACAGTAAGCCGAATTTTGCACAAATACCACTATAAATCTTTTAAATACCAATTGCACCAGCACTTGTACGAAAATGATTACGAACGTAAGATGGAATATTGCAATTGGATTTTGCAGAATAACGTGTAGCCAAACAATGATTTTATTTTCGAACGAGTCTAGGTTTACAAATTTGGGATTATTTAACCGACAAAATACAAAATATTGGTCACAAGAAAATCAAAATTTATTACGGGAGGGTAACTTTCAAGTGCGGTTCGGTTTCAATGTTTGGCTTGGAATAATCGGTAGTAGAGTCATTGGTCCAATAATATTTGACTCTGACTGGTGCCAAATACTTGGGATTTCTGCAAAATGAAATTGAGGACAGTTTAGCTGAATTACGTTTCCATTTACGACAGGAAATGTATGTCCAACAAGATAGCGCTCCTCCCCATAGGATTACCTCCAACGGAGATTCGGAGAAAACGTAATTTCGACGAATGGTCCTGTGAGGTGGCCTCCAAGGTCACCTGATTTGACACCCCTTGATTTCCTTGTTTGGGGTCATTTAAAAATTATTGTCTACGCAACCGCCGTTACAACCCGTGAAGATCTGGAGCTACGAGTAAGATGCGCAATTAATACCATAACGGCCCAGCAATTGGCGAACGTTCTTCGAGAAACAGCTATGCGAGTTCAGAAGTGCACTGACGTTAATGTACAGCATTTTGAACAACTGTTGTAATGTCTTGTGTTCATTTTTTGTTTTCCAAAGCCATCTTATGTATAACACGGTAATTAGAACAAAATTGTATTTTCTTATTTTCTTTTAGCTGCAATTTTGTTTGTATTTATCGCACATTTTATTACGACATGAATAAATTCCTTATAGATAGTACTAATAAATGGTACCACGGTACCAATATGGTTCCATTTGAAAAAAAAGAGTTTTCCCCCAAAACCCATTTTGATGAACTTTATTTGCTCATAAATCACGTAATTTAGTATTTTTGACGGGATTTCGATTTTTCTAGCATTACACGGGTCATTTAGAATAAATCGGAACCGTCATGGCATACTTAAATGGAAAATGAAAAATTATATTATAAAAAATATTGACGTTTGAAATGTCAATTATTTGGTATCGTTGGATTCAAAAAATTATGCAGAATTCAAAAAAGGCAATAACATATACTAGGGTATTCCATTTAAAAATCGAAAGTTAGTGTCACTTCCGGCAAAACCGGAAGTGAAAAAAATCACTTGTATGTAAAAAGCGCCGCTTATTATGTATATAGGATATCCCAAATTTCAATCAATTATCTTCAAAACTAAAGGAGAAAAGGGTGTACCATGATCCTGTTACACCTGGTATATAATTTTCAAAAATTAATAATATGAATTAAATAATTTTATATTTAAATTGATTTTTATAAAATAGTAATTTTTGAATATTTTTATATAAAAATTAAATTATTTGTAGTTTAAAAAATATTACCTACATTTTCATTGTAAAATTAAAAATTTATTTATAAATAAATACTTAAAAACTAAATTTTATTTCCTTAATATATTCAATATTAAACTCTAATAATAAGCAATTTAACTTAAAATAACATATTTAAAATTAAAGATAATAATCAAATAATTGTTAAAATAAACTTTTAAATGATTTTTAAATAATAAGTGTAAAAATTTTGAAATTTATGAGAATCAAATGTGTGGAAAATGTATTTTTCTCAGCTTTTTTTGTCAATTCTAATGGGATATTTTCCAATTTTTTTATTTGAAAATCGAAAACTAGGGATAAAAATAAGACACGCATCTTCTCTTAATTTTTTTTCTATTTATTTAAACTGGAAAAAAATTAAGTTACTTTCATGACGTCACTAAGCGCAAATTCAAATAGTTATTTTTAGGGTATTTCATAATATGTATTTCTGTGGAATTGTACCAGATTTGACATTTTACCGTAAACTAATTTTTCACTTGTTTATTATTGTAAAAATATAACAGATAAGTTATCTGATGTACCTACCTTTTACAGAACTGTTTTCCATATTTGTGTGCTTTCAGAATGTTTTAAAAGAAATACAAAAAGAAAAATGCTAAAATAGAAATCACAACAGAATAATATAAGTACCATCTTACCAGAGTCCCTATAAGATTTTTAGCGATTTCCTCATTTTGGGCTTAGTGATAATTAATGATGAAAAATTTTAACTAATGGCCGATTTTTCATATTCCTACTAAATTTACTTGCAAACAATTGTAATTGTTTCCATGGAACTTATTTATCAAATATATTTAATGGGAGATGGAAAGATCGATTCTAAATTGAAATAACTATTTCATAGTGCTATCTAATATATTTTATTCGGCACCAAAATTACAAAATATATATAAATATCTTCAAAATATAAGAATTTCCACTTTCATTCAGTTCAATGAAAATACCCCATTCCCATTAAAAAAACCAACTGCAAAATTGTCTTGTACACTATAGGTATAACATAGTTGAAAACATTTTTTTCACTTAAAATTAATAGACAAAACAACATGTTTAGATGAATATTATTAATATTTACTGCACACATTTTAGTTAAGTAGTAAAAATTCTGGCTGCAAATGTTGGATTCCGTTTTCTTAGCTTAGGAATGACCCGAACGACTTTTCGGAAATTTGGCAACAACGCTAGAAGTCGTTACCACTGTCAAGTGTAAAATATATACATTTTCGGAAGCCCGATATATCTAGATTTGAAAGGTGGTATATACGCCGGAGTTCACATATCTAAATTTGAAAGGAGTTCATACTTACTGGAATGTGAACGAGGAAAAAAAATTCTTAAAAAGTATAAACATCACCGCTAGATTGTAGCAACATAGACATGTAATATACTTCAACTAGATTATATATATATCCACTCTTTCTGGTAGACGTCGTATAGCTGGTTTTTGTACGGAAGCCATAAAGATAGTGTGATGTATACAGGGTGATCTACCACGAGTGTGCCAAACTTCAGAGGCTGGTAATTTATCAAAAAAATAAATGAACTTTCATTAATCAACATATGTCCTAAAACGCATAATAAGGGAGCTACAACCCCTTGAAGGGGGTTGATGAATATCAATTTTTCGATTATAAGTCCGATATGGTGGTGATTAAAGAAATGAAATTTTCATGCATTACGGCCCCGATGTAGGTGCATAAAAGTACAAATTTCGTAATTAACAGCTTGCTTTACTGAGGTAGTTTTGAGGGTGAGGGGTAGTTTTTTACCCTAAACTTTTTTGACATCACTTCCGAAGCAAAACTTTTAAATAAAATTATTTCCTTTGCAATGACTCAGAAAAAAGTATTTTTCAAAATTTCTGTCACACCAGCCGTTTTTGAATAATTTGCGTTGAACGGCAATAAGGTTTACATATTCATAAGTAGTAAACTGATTCATTGTTATTATTTTTTATTTTTAAATAATTTAGAATCAGAAATGGCACTTAAGCAATGTAAATGACATAATACTACAAATCAAAAATATCAATTGTTTTTAAATATATGTGACTTCAAGCCACTTGATTTGAAAATTGATCGAATTAAGTTTTGAATATTTCACATGCAAAACCTTATTGCCGTTCAACGCAAATTATTCAAAAACGGCTGGAGTGACAGAAATTTTGAAAAAATACTTTTTTTCTGAGTCATTGCATGGGAAATAATGTTATTTAAAAGTTTTGCTTCGGAAGTGATGTCAAAAAAAGTTTAGGGTAAAAAACTACCCCTCACCCCTCAAAACTACCTCAATAAAGCCAGCTGTTAATTACGAAATTTGTACTTTTATGCGCCTACATCGGGGTCGTAATGCATGAAGATTTCATTTTTTTAGTCACCACCATATCGGACTTATAATCGAAAAATTGGTATTCATCAACCACCTTTAAGGGGTTGTAGCTCCCTTTATTATGCGATTTAGGACATATGTTGATTAATGAAAGTTTATTTATTTTTTGATAAATTACCAGCTTCTGAAGTTTGGCACACTCGTGGTAGATCACCTTGTATATATATATGTATATATATATATATATATATATATATATATATATATATATATATATATATATATATATATATATATATATATATATATATATATATATATATATATATATATATATATATATATATATATATATATATATATATATATATATATATATATATATATATATATATATATATATATATATATATATGTATGTATGTGTGTGTGTGTGTGCATGCGTGCGTGCGTGCGTGCGTGTGTGTGTGTGTGTGTGTGTGTGTTTGTATACATTCGCATTGCTATTGGACACTCAACAATAACCAATAACGAGCATCCCCGTCAAGATGGCGGTCAGGAAGTAATTGTTTTTTATAGCTGCACGCCGTCCAATTACCTGATAAAAGACTGTAATTTCTTGTCCCTATTTTTATAAAAGAAACAGATTTATTGCATAGGACATAAGAAAATAATTTTATCATTTCATATTGTTAGGGAATATTTCATAAGGTGTTTACAATATAATATTATATCTACGTAAATCGTTTCTGGAATTTATGCCATTTCTTGATCTCTAATATGTCAAAATTTGCTTCCTTATTATTTATATTTTATTCATTATTATTTTCATTTAATTTATAGGAGAGGAGACAGCAAGTCGCATACATTTTCTGTAGTTTGCTCATGTAAATTCAGATATGAAACAACTTACCTACAATATTTCCCCAAGGCCGAAATTAACGATAAGCAGATGAGTGATGTTATGTTATTTATGTTACAAAGGAAAACGTTGAGAAATTTTCCGAAATTTAAATTTTTAATTATTAAAATTTTTGTGTACTGTTTATATGTTTATTATCTTTTAGGTTATCATTGAGACGATACATGGCGAGCGATCAGACAAAATGTAATAAATCCATTTTAACTTATTTTAAGTTAGGTACAGTGCATGTATTTTAGATATGAAATAAATCCAACAGGGTTATCAGAATGATTCAAAACTCAATAATTCCCATTGAAATTTAACCCTGAATGTAAGCGGTTCAATCAAAACGTAATAAATCCAACATGATGCACAATTTGTTTTGATTTCAATCAAATTGTAATGATCTAGAAGAAAAAGAAAAGCGAGAATATGACTGTTTGTATCCTAATCATGGTGCCCACATTTAATTTTTTTGGTTAATGTTAATATTAGCAATATATAATTTTTGGTATTATCTACCAGATGTTTTTACGAACTATAAGTTATGAATGAGTTTTTGTAGAAAAAAATGTGATGTTTCTTCACTCGAACCGTAATAAATTCTATTTATTATAAATGAAACAAACTGCAATATATCCATTTGAGTCGATCAAAACTCATTTTAAATGAAGAAGCCTAAGAATGTTATTGCTTGCAGGATAACAATGTTTGCAAGAACGTTGATGGTATTCCTAAAAATTTAATTTGAAGAGATGTCATGTGGAAAGTGTTAAAAATGTTTCACAATGAAAACGGACATCCGCGTTGGCAACACAATTTAAAAGCAATCAAAAACACTTACTAGTTAACGACATGAAATGCTGCGTAAAAAAGATTCGTAAGTAATTGTATTGCGTGTAGGGATTCAAAAGGACACACTGGCAATGCAAATTATATTCATCTAATAATATTTCGAGGGGTGGTTTTTCCACGTTTAATGTTTGGACATGCTGAAGATGTCTCTATGAGAATGATTATCAACATAGATTAGATTGTTGCAATAATTGATTTTTTGACTAAACAAATAAAAGTAAATCATTTTCTGTATAAAATTCTTCTTTCGGGCGAATCAATTTGTGACAAAATTGGACAGGTAAAAATGATCCTGTTAAATGGACAGCTAGATCGCCAGACCTATTATCCAATAATGTCTTAGTATGGAGTGATATTAAAAACAAGTATACTCACGAAAGTATATATGTAGGTTCATGTTATGTAATTAAATACAAATAATTAGTGTTAGTTTTTGTATGACATATGGTCGAAAGTCAAGCGCACTTGGCTCTCACCAAAATGTCCGGGTTCGTTATCCGGTCATGGCAGTGGAATTAACTGTGAGAGGAAAGATTACCTCCACTATACGTGAATATTGAGTGTGTGTCTATTGTTTCTAAATGTATACTCTCCTCTCCTCCCCACAACATTATTTTAGTGATACAGGGGTTATACTATATGTAGTGTGTTAGTTATATCAATTCTTTATTATTTTGTTCTAAATTAACATGTTTATACTGATTTTTTAATTTTTCAAACATATTCAAATAATTATTCTAAAAAACTGGTTAATAAAATATTTTTTTTATTTTTCACAAGTATATATAGTTAGTATATATATATATATATATATATATATATATATATATATATATATATATATATATATATATATATATATATATATATATATATATATATATATATATATATATATATATATATATATATATATATATATATATATATATATATATATATAATGATATTGGCTATCGATCTATCATGATTTGAAGGTGTAATTCAATGCAGATCGGGGTATTTGCCTGCTGAGTAGTTGTTTCCTTCAAATCATATTTAATAATATATATATATATATATATATATATATTATATATATATATATATATATATATATATATATATATATATATATATATATATATATATATATATATATATATATATATATATATATATATATATATATATATATATATATATATATATATATATATATATATATATATATATATATATATATATATATATATATATACAGGGTGTTTACAAACTTGGGAATTATTTTTTGAGGATAAGTACATCTTGATATAATAAATCGTATGGTGCATAAGAAAACCTTAAATATTAGAAAAAAATAACTGACCTTTCTCAACAAAAAAGTGCTAACATGTTGAGAACTGCTGGAGTCGAAGGTGAATGTCCTGTCCCAATACACAGCAAATTTCACAATAACTGTTCCATGTTGCCATATCCTTCATCACACAAAACTTTGTTGCTGTTGAACACGAATGAAATCTTTTTGGATGAAAATGGATAGTTTATTTCCTCCTATACAATCCGATTAGACGTACGGTTTGCTTAACGAATGAACGCACACATACTTAAAGTTGGATTGTCCTCTACCAAATTTAAAATGATTTCCTCAGCGTTGAAAGGCATATCAGGACCTCATATCATGTCTTCGACGGGGCCGTAATTCACAAATATCGTGTGATCGTTGCACAAAGGTTACAAATCATGCGGCATTTGTATTTGAAAAATGTTCACAGCCGATGTAATTTGACATGTACCATATGTAGATAATAACATCCACAAGTTCGTTATTACTGTTACTATGATAAAACACTGTAAAACGAACCGAACGAAGATTGAAAACAAACATTATTAAATAACAATTCTACTACAGAATTTTGTGACTCCATATTTGCATAGTACTAACTTTTTTACTATAGCTCCACAAGCAGTGTAGCCAACATTAGGTGCTTTCTCTAAAATTTCAGTTAATCTAAGTTGTTTTACGGTAACACTGCATAAATAAAAGCATAATTTCATTTAATGTAGCCTCCGTAAAACTACATAGATTAACTGAGATCTGCTAGAAATAATGCACCTAATATCTCCCATCCACGAATTTCTTATTAAGAAATTCGTGCTTCCATCTCAAAAATAGTAGTGCAAGCAATTTATGCGCATACTCGATTTGAGAATCACCAATCACCGTTCCTTGTTTATTCTGTCATTTCTCGGTTTTGACATTTGTCATTCTGTTTTGTTTTGTTTTGTTTTGTTTTCATGCCTAGCAGATTTTTGAGTTCTATCTTCTATTTTTCAGTTTTTTTGCGGCACAGTAATGGAAAAAGTATATCGAATTTGTGTTTTATGTAAAAACTGAAAACAAACTCATCTGGCAGAATTTCACGTGACATTTCACAGGTTAGAAATTGTTTTATTTTTATTTTGTTCAAACATTGTCAGTTAAATCCAACAATCGGCATTAAGTATAAGTATTTAATAGAAGAATTTAATCGTATAGGTTTCCCAGTGACAACGAGAGCCAAAATGTGTGGATGGATACAAATATGTATATGAGGTTTTTCAATTACAGACATCATAAATACACTATTCATATGGTCAGAACATTTATGAACGAAGACTACATGGATCCAAAACCCAAGAGTCTGGGAAACCATTACAATCGAGAGAGGGAGGTTTTCCATCCATAACTGTGCCCTATCCAATCACGACAATGGAAGTTTTAAGAGTATCAGGTACAGTATTTACTAAATTAAGATAGCAGTATCTGGAGTCTTGTCAGGTTGAAGAAATTGATAATTTTCATACTATGCAATTGGTCCTTTGAAACAATAATTTTATATCACATACAGTCTAAAGCGTATCGACAACTAAATTGAATAAAGCAGCTTGTCTCAGTTTTTATGTTAGTGGAGGGCCTTTTACCAATATTCTTAATACAATAATTCAATCTGTGCTTTTATTTTTAAAGGTATCTTAATTATAACGTAAAATAATTATGCCCATTAAAATTTCTTAAAACTGGATCCCGTCCCATATAAATATTGAGAGGGTTTCTCTTGGTCTACCGCTAGATTGTAGATGTAATAGTTATAACCACCTTGGTATTTGGCATGACACGTATAATATCGAGAGTGTAATATATTAAATAAAATTAAATTAATTATCAAAATTTTAATGCCTCGTTCTAAAAGCTAGATAATATTCAAAGAAAAACATTCATTTATAACGTATGAGGTATATTACAATATTTAATTTTCTTTTTAGTCTTCCCTGCCATGTACATTAGAAGGTCTGGTTTCCCAAAGATCAAGGAATAGAAGACAGAAAGTACCTTCAAGAAATCTGGCGATTTGCGGAATTCTATTCTTCTACAGCTTACAACTACTTTCGTAGACTTGAGAAAATCTGTTACCCTATCTGAACAAAGCTCTTGTGCATCTTTAATAGTGACAACTAGTTATCATGCTATATATAGTTTTTAATAATTTAGGAAGTTCGAGTTAGATAAGTTCAACTATTAATATTTTTGGTGTTTTAATCTTTACCTTGAAATTGTTTAAGAACACATTTTATTAGTTTGGCTTTTTTTTACATACTTTTTTTATACATATACCTATTTTTTAAATGGTAGCTAAAAAATTATTTACTAAATTCAGTCATATGAACTTCGCAAATTCCACTAATCAATTTGAGATTACTGTTTGGCTGTAAAAATGATTTGCAATAAAACATATAACTTTGTATGAGTCATTAGGTATTTGCATTATATCATATTTTCAATTTACTGCTCCTAAAGGGCCCATTGTGGCCTATTTGCCTTGTAAAATAAGTAGCTACTACTGCTACTATTACTATTATTTCTGCACTAGTCCACATTGTATTTCTCTTTTATTAATATGAGAAACCGGGAATGATATCACTTGTAAACACCCGCTTGAAAATATAAAAAAAAATATAAGATTTGCGTTAAAAATTAAAAACATTTTGTTACTTTAGTTTTATTCTAGACTAAATACAAGTAACTGTCATGGCACTTAAAATATAACTTTATAGGTACTGAATATCTTGACAGTGTAAATGTTTACAATTCTAAAATGCACTTAATACATTTGGGATTAAACTAATAAAATTATTTGCATAATTGATAAAAAAAGTATCGTACTTTTTTTTTATTAACCATAGTTGTTATAGTCAAATATCAAAAATTATTATTTACCTACAAAACTTTATTTTATAACCAACTTTCTGAATATTCCTCATATACATGATTAAAACATTTAAAAATACCTAGGTATACCTGCGTTTGCGCAAAGAACCCTTGCAGTACTCGTCGAGGCAAAGAAAGTGACGCTCTTTGTTTCACTGTTTGCTGTGTAAAAATTAGGTAAATACCATAGACAGCATATGTCTGTGGTAAATACTCATTCTTCTAATACACATGGGCAAAACCGAATTGTATGCAACCCGCAAGGGTGTAGTATCTCTCAACACGTTGAATAAATGGCAGAAATGCGAGTTTGAAGGATTCATTTTTTTATTTTCTTTATCTTAAATATTTTATTAAAATTTATGTAGATTAATTAATCTTTAATCTTTTAAGAGGTAAAAGAATTATGAAACTGTCTTTAGTATTTTTTGATTATTTAATAAACTCTAAAAATCTATTAAAACTTACTTATGCTTTATGAAACAATATTTGAAATCTATTTTAACATATTTTTAGTTGAAATAATAAATGATTATACTAGATTAAAATAAATTATTGGAAACAGAATGAGGAAAGAGGTAATTTGTCAAAATAAAAAAAAAACTAGATTGTACACACTTGCTTTTTATTGCTACAAAGTAAACATAATATTTATAACATTTATACAAAAAATATAATACGTACATAAAAAAATGCAATATTTAGGTACAGAAAATATATTAAAAAATGTTTTTAACTTATTTATATTCTTTTATTAACAATTTTTAAACAATAGTAATTTAGAAATTATTTGCCTAATGGTTGCTGATTTTTTTCATGTAATTCAATATTTAATAATCTCGAATGATGGTGTATTCTGCATTTTATGAAAAGTTGCATTACTTTTCTAATGATTTGGGTTTCATGCAAATCCTCAGAACGGAATTTGCCAGGTAGCTTAGTACAAAATCCTCAGTTCTTTTGAAAAATATTTAATAGCTGTATTTATTAGTTGCTTTTTAATTAAATTTTCTTTTCCAATGAAACATCAGAATTGTTTCTCAGCAAAATTTACGATTTTTAAAATCTTTAGAAATACTATATTTATGATCAATAACTATGCTGTCTTTTTTTAAAAGTAATATTTCGAAGCAATGGTTACATGTACATCGATTTACAAGGCTATGGACAATATAGTTAGTTGATATGGTATGGTGAATGTTGTCAAAATGCTCTCAAAGTCTGTACGTAAAACGTTTTCCAAATAGACATGCACCAAATGCTGCAAGATACTAAATAGAGTTGTTATTATAAAGGGTGGTAGTTTACCATCTTGGTTCAGTTGGTGCTAAAATGTGTTTTTCATTATTATCTTTTGTGTCCTATGTCATTAAGATGCCATATAATTATAGTAATAATGAACTGGTCGAATGTTGTTAATCTATGGTGAATGTCGCTAAAATTCTGCAGCTTCTCAACATCTGTACGCGGAATATTTTCCAAATAGACATGTCCAAGTGCAGCAAGATTTGTAACCCTTGTGCAACGAGCACGCGATACTAGTGAGTTACAGCCCCATGGAGGACGTGATGAAGATCCTGATAGGCCTTTGCGTATTTTGAACCCTGAGGAGATTATCTTAAATTCGGTAGAGGGCGATCCAACTTTAAATCGGATTATATGATACACCCTGAAGGAAAATCAGTACCGGTTTCATGTACAAAGAGTTTATGCTCTATAACAACAAGATCATCCCTTATATGTTGACTTTTGCAATTGTCTACTAGATCAAGGGCAAGAGTTCACTGCCAACATTTTATTTCTAAATGAAGCCATTTTTACCCATAACGGAGTTTTAAATTTTCACAAGACGCATCAGTGATAATTAATCATTAAAATACCCATATGCTGTCCGCCTTGCTAATTTTCAACACCGCTTCTCTGTTAACAATTGGGCTGGCATGAACAATTTTTTAATTGGACCTTTTGTGTGGCCAAACTGCTTAAATGGACAAGATTACCTAAATTATTTAGAAAATGATTTACCAGGTCTGCTGGAACAGGTAACTCTGGATGTGTGTCAGCAAATGTGGTTCTTACATGATGAGAATTCACCTCATTATTCTCGTGCTGTGCGAAATTATCTAAACAATAAATTTCCTGATAAGTGGATAGCGCGCGGCGGTCCAGTTTTTTGGCCTCCTCGTTCGCCGGACTTGAATCCCTTAGATTTTTTTTTCTGGGAATGAAATTGATACAATTGAGAAATTACAATTGCGCACTGAAGTTGCATCACAAAGTATAGACAAAGACAGAACGTTTTTGTAAATGTGCAGTGTGCACGAATCTCCAATTCATCAAGCTCATTTGTGGAGACGAAGGAAGTGGCAACATTAAACATTTACTGTGAAATGTGAAGTGATGATAAGACATGTCGTCATTGAACTCTAAACATAAACAGCGTATTGGCAAACTGCTTCATTAACACAGAGTAACGTCTTTGACCATGATCCTTAATTTCAGAGTCGGTTTTTTGCCCAAGTACAAGCTCTAGAGTCAGACCTATAAGAAAAAAATAAAATATTAATTTAAAAGTTCAACTGTTCATTGCAAGCATCATTACTAACCACAGATGCTTGGGAAAGCAAAAAAATACTTGGCACAGCATCAAGTTTGAGTAGTTTAGTGTTGCATCGTAGCCTAAATTTTAGTAATCCAACGCTAATAAATGTTCCCCACAAAGCCTACTCATTTTTTGAAGGAGTCCAATTCTCCCCTCTGACTGCTTTCACCCAAAGCACTAGAATCTGTGGAAGTTTGAAGGGTAAACTGAAAATAAATATTAAATAATAAAATTTATTACAAACTTTTTTTTGTCATTTTTAAAGGGTTAGGTATATTTTATAATTTTTATATGAATATTTTAAATTTTAACACACTGTACTTTAATTTCAAAACAGTGCATAGGAAGCTTTCGGTCAAGCTCGTGCAGCCCTCTAGATATAAAATGTAACTGTGATTTACCACAGCACAGCAGCCAGCAGTGCAATTGATTTGAGATCAAGAACAGAGATGCAATCCATGTTCTGCCCTCTACACCGAAGAATGTAAGAGTTTGAACTTGACTGCTGCCTTATGTAGGTGTGCAAATATAGAAACACAGTAATAAAAAATTAAATTTTGATTATTACAAAATATGGAATCAACTTCATTTTCTATAAAAAAAAATGCTAATAAGTTACCTTGATCCATCTCGTTCCTATAACACTTTTGGCAGATTTAACATTGTCATCTTGCCATGATTTTCTTATGGAAAAAATCCAAGCGTTGTCAAGAAAAACATATAGTTTTCTTGAAACACTCAGTTTTTCATTTTCCATATATGGCATCAGAAAGCGACATCCGACATGTACTATATTGGGTTTCTCCATTAAATCTCTTCTGGGATCATCATTTATAAAAAAAACTATTTTTTTTAAGATTCGGAAAATGCTGCTCTGAATTGCTGGACAACTCTATCTTCAAGGAAAACATGGAAATAAGAATTTCTGCAAATATTGAAAACAACAAAATAAATCTGTTTTATTTATTTATTTTTTATTGGGTATTACATATGCATCCTTTCAAGCCTAATTTTTTATATTTTATACTGTCAATCAAACACAACACTTTAAATACATTTTATCTTAGAAACTATTAAAACTACTAAACTAGGAACAAGATTGCATTGCAAAAAGATATGGCAATTAAACCAAAAAAAAACATTTTTACACATCTGTAACTTTTCTTTTTGGTGTCAACATTTTTTTAATTACAATATTATTTTGCTTCTACTATTAAGAATACTATTATTTAATTCAATACAATCTTGCCCTAGATTTGAGTACCTAGTTGTTTTAATATTTTCTATGATAAAATGTATTTGAAGTATTGTGCTTGATTTTTTAGGTACCTAAAACTTTTATACTAACGTATTCAGATAATAATGACAGTATAAAATACTTATAAAAAAATGATAGCTATTTATTACTGTTATCATATTTTGAAGGTTTGAAGGGATGCTGATGTAATACTCAATAATTTTTTTTTTCTAAAAATGTATAAAAAAATAAATAGCCAAACAAAACTGGTGTATGCAAATATAGGTAGCAGTTTGAAATTTCATTTTCAATCAAATTATTTTCAACATTCAGTTTGAGGTGTTATGTTACAGTTTATTTAGAAATTAGGCAGATATAAAACTGTACAAAAAAGTGACTTCATAAGCTAGGCAGTGTTTAAGAAAAAGATAATACTTACTTTTAGCGTAAATGTCTGATTTCCATCTTTACAGTCTCTAGTATATCATCAGTTAAAGATCTAGTTCTTTTTCTTGTCAGGGGTTGATTAGACGTTTCAGTGAGTCCATCTTTGCATAGTTCAATAACTGCCTACACACTGCTGTAATCTAGGTTAAAAATATAATAATTAAATTATAGCTAACTTTACAATATTTTGGATAACTATTTATTTATTGCTACTGTATGCGGAGAAAAAGATGTAGCATCAAAAATAAATCATGCCACGAAAAATGTCTAGTATGTACGTAGTAGAAAATTTTTTTTAATAATTTAATCCTTGCTTTTTATTCGTATGTACGTAGTAGAAATTTTTTTTAATAATTTATTCCTTGCTTTTTATTCTCAAAAAATTATACCAACTTTAATATGTCCTAATTCCAAATTTGCATAGTTATAGTTACTTTATCTCAATTATACTTATTTCAATGGTGCTGAACTGTGGGAATTTGGTTTTAAAGAAGAGAAAGACATTCGACAGAATCACTTGAGCCACCTCGTTTCCCTTTAAAACTAGATTTTTCGGTTAACCTAAAATATCATTAACAGAACATTTTCTTTAGAAATGAATGTGCTGCACTTTCTCACAGCTCATAGGGAAAAAACACATTTCTCTTCATTAAACTTGATTCGTACATCATACAGTACTTCTTACTTTACTTAGAAATAGGTTTATTGTGTAGAAACAGAATGCAAGAAAAGCAAAAACATAAAAGGTATAGTGAAAATCACTTAATACCTCGTCAAAAAAATTCAGTGACTTATTGTCACACTAGTGTTGAAGTTTCGACATAAATCCTTAAAATACGAGACCATATTTTACAATTAAAAAATATAATCAACAATTATCTTAAAACTTACCTTCTTTACTATGTTGTCACGTAAAGTTCCTTGGTCACTTTTGTTTAATATAACGTAATTGTAATAAACACAATAACACAAATCCACTAAACGAAACACAAAAATATATAAAACAACGAGGAAAAGCAATAATATCAATCAATACACAAAAAGGATCGAGGTTAGGTAAAATATTTTCTTTTGTTATAACAAGCGCTGCAAACATAATTCCCTAAATTACAAACATGATCGCCAACTATAGCATTATTAGTAAACTATTATGATTTTTGGAATAAACGAGTATTTCGTTCTGGGATATGAGTTAATCTATGATGTTTTACGGTTACACTGCATAAATAAAACGGATAATTTCCTTCGACCATAAAACATGGTTGAAGATAATTGCATTTGGTATAGCCTCCGTATGCGTAAAACTATTTAGATTAACTAAAATCTCAGTTAGAAAGAACGCACCTATTTACTTTTTGCAATGAAGTGTAATAAATAAAGATAGCATTAGCACAAACAAGGTATGTTAAAGTGAGCTAACTATATTCGTTTATTGCAAAAATCATAATAATTTTATAAATGATGCTATAGTTGGCAATCGTTGTTTTACAAGTCTGCAGTTTGCAGTGCTGACCTGTTCGTGTCTGAATTATGTTTTGTCATTTTGTAATTTTTAAAGTTGCGTGAGAAATGTACCACACAAAGTACTTAAACGTATTGCTTTTGTTTGTGCATAGAGAAACTAAAAATAAAATGTTTGTCTGTGTGTTCGTATAATTTTGAACTGAACATGCATCGAATTGGAAACGCGGGATACTTTCGACTCCCATCCATTGAACTCCATACTATTCGTAAGTATGGAGTTCAATGCCCCCATCAGCTGTAATCGAATAGCACAAATGTGGTCTAGTTAACAGAACGTGTTATTTTAAGTGTATTATGAAGTTTGAAAAACTAATATTAATGGTTATTTAATATTTAAAACAGTTCTTATTGTTTTATTTCGTTAATTTTGTGTACTCAAAATTGAGACGAGTTTGTTTTTTACGGAATTGCCTCGTGATATGGAAAAATTGCTTTTATACCTTCAAAAAGAAGACCACTACAAATAGTGATGAATTTCCAAATATTACACATGGAAATATTGTTATTTATTTGGTTTTTTGAGTGTAGTGTCTATACAAAGAAAAAAAATTGTGTGTTAGTGGTTGAGTGAAGGGAGTGTTTTAAGGAATTTTCCGCCAGAGAGCTTGTTGTAAAGGTAAGATTAATAAGTTCAATTATCAGTTTTCATCACTCAATATCAGGGATTTATTCACTATAATTTATTATAATAGATTGGGTATATTTCCATTTTTAAATTGTACAATACTCACAAAGATGTAAATATTTTGAATTCCCCATTTCGTATTTGCACGAGTATTTCCATAAAAATACAGATACTGTGAAAAATAACAAATTTAATGATGTGAAAAAATGTAAATCAATCAATAGTGAGAAAAATGTTTTAAGCTGTAGTTGGATTCATTAAAACAATTCAATCAATCCATAGGTTACTATGTTTTACTTTTCTGGCTGTTACAAGATGTTTAATTTTCGGGTAAAATATTTCATTTTAAAAAATTAGTTTTGACCGGTAGCACAGTTAGACGCTATTTATCTAATGCTATTGGAAAAAGAAAAGAATTGTCGCCAAGTAATGGACATTGAGATTACCATTTGGCAACACTGCCATGGCTTTCGTACACGGCTAGCTTCGTCAGCGGTTCTCAAACAATTTGGTGTATTATTTAAACTATTTTTTTTCTGCCACTTCTGAGCGACTTTTACTAAGGTAAATTTTTAGCAATCGACTTCTTTTATCAAGTACTACCTCCCATTAAAAATATATTCCCAAGTTCGTAAACACCCTGTATATATATATATATATATATATATATATATATATATATATATATATATATATATATATATATATATATATATATATATATATATATATATATATATATATATATATATATATATATATATATATATATATATATATATATATATATAAAAAAAAGATAAAGCAACTAAATCAATATCGGTTCCATTTTTGATATTTCGTTAAAAAACTACTATCGTTGAATTTAATCAGTAATAAATCTTGCATAGTCTGAGTATTTGAAAAAAAATATTTTATAAGTACTCTTAGACCGATTTCAAACAGTCGTAAGCCTTCTATGAAATAAATATAGTTTAAAAAAACTAAAAAACACGCTTTTAAAGCACATCAAACTAAAAAGTGAAAAATACTTATTAATATAAACTGAAAACAATAATGAACGAAAAATACTAGTATTATTGTGAAAAAAGCGTGGGTTGCTCGATATACGAAAAATATGGCACAAAGCGCCCCACGCTTTTTTCACAATAATACTAGTATTTTTCGTTCATTATTGTTTTCAGTTTATATTAATAATTATTTTTCACTTTTTAGTTTGATGTGCTTTAAAAGCGTGTTTTTTAGTTTTTTAAACTATATTTATTTTTCACTTTTTTAGTTGGATGTGCTATGAAAGCGTGTTTTGTAGTTTTTTTAAACTATATTTATATTGCTTATTGATGCTGATATTATAACATATTACGATCCAACAGATATTTCTGAAAAAAAAAATATTTTTTTATTTCAGCTATGGGATTTGAACTCACGCCCGAGGAGTCCATCGTTTCGCGTCGACTAAGACTTGCCCGCTCGGCCAACGACCGAACTGAGAATCACGGAATATACTTACAATATTAAGCCTCTTGCTCTCACGCAGAGCATACGTGAGGAAAGGACTGGCGATCCTGATCAGGATAATGATATAAACTTATCAAATTATTGTATTATTACCGTTCTTCGTAAGTGTACAAAGTTTCAATTAAATCTGTCCGTTTAAAGTGGGTCAAAATCGAGTCCAAAGAGTCGGTTACAAACAAACAAACAAACAAATAAACAAACAAACAAACATACAAGTGAAGCTAATAAAAGCGTGTTAAAAAAAATGGCAACCGAAATGATGTTTAATAGTTGATATGATCTGTATAATCCAAATAAGTAAAAATTTACAGGATATCCCATTTAAAAATTTAATTTTCATCACAATTCCAGCGAAACCTAAAGGCGCCCATATTCGATTTTTACATCATATAATCGAAAATTACTTCTAATATGATCACACCAAGTTTGAAAAAAATTCCTTCGCCCCCCAAAAGATATAATTATAAACATGGCCCTATATGCTCAGCTACCTGGTACGTTTTAAGTTCATTCTGTGGAATAAATTTCAATTTTAAAAATAAATGCTCTAGCCTACTACTACCTGCGGCGGTAGACGACAGTTGCCGTTGTGGCACGAGTTATAATTTGATTTAGATTTATTATAAATTATTACAAAATCATGAGCTACTAAACTTTTGAAAACGAGAAAGTTTATGAACAAAAGTAACAGATATTTGGATGTTTTCTTTTTATTTTGATCCGATTGCAACTGCCGCCAATGAAAATGTACGCGATGGCAATTCTGGCATTAGGGGATAACGCTAAGGAAAAGAATTATTATGCACCGCTCGTTCAAACTAAGTCTAATTGCTCAAATCATCTAGCTTTGAATGACGAAATAGTTTAAAATTATGATTCTATAAACGCTGTAAATGAAAATTCTGAAACAAAGTCAGTCCTAGAAACAACTAGTTTGATACATCTAAAGTACTGTAAGCAGATGTTTAAAAATGCTGGATAAAGTAAAAACAAGAAACAGCTGGTATCCATTTTTAAGTACGTGCGGTAGTACTTTTAGTCTACAAAATCGAGCTGGTGCTTCAATAAAAGTTCAACCGACGACGCGACGTCTATCACCAGAAGGAAACTAAGTGTAATAACTAGGGACAGCAGTGGCGGTCGGTCCATGGAAGCAAGGGAAGCAGTGCTTCACCTGGGATTATTTTAAAAAAAAACACATAAATAGAACCTAATTATTATTTATCACATATTTAATCATTAAAATTTACTTTTACCCAATTTCAATAGATACGGCCCTGCTTTTATGCAGCTGAGATAATGTTGCACGCTAAAACCGTAACGATGACGCACTCGATTAATCGAGCCAACACGAACTCGCGCAACTTCGATATATGTAAGCAGAGACAACTGTCTCTGGTAAGTAGGTAACTTATTGAAATGCATCCCATCCCACTTCATAATCTTGATATCTGAGCTGTATAGCATCGTAATACGTTTTATTTTATAGATTTTAATCTCGATTTTAATATCGATTTTAATATTGTACTTAATATTAATCTTCCTAGTATTATTCTCAGCTTTTGTGCTATATTTGTAAAAACTTTTTTGGTGTTTCTAAACCTGTGGTGCGGCGACAAGTGATTTTTAAAATGTTGAATATTAGTGCGCGTGTACGCAGATTTAGAATTACTTATTAAATTTGGAAGCTGGTTCTAGCACTGTGGAAAATATTATTTGCGTTTGTGTGGTGTGCAATTTGTTGAAAAGGGGATTTTCAACATATTCATTTCAAGATAAACAGGATATTATTAGAAATGGAAACCAACACCTGATTTAAAATTCTTAAAAACGAAAGTTAAATCATGCTATAGGTACTTTAATATTGAAGTGTACAGTGCTAATCAGTAGTTAAGGGGTTGTGAAAATTTGTGTAAATTGTTTTGTTGGCCATGTGTACTGTTCACAAATGAAAAAGGTGTTTGGAATAAAAATGGCTTTTCAGATTTAAACAACATTCACAAAGTGACAAAAAGGCATGGTAAGTGTGAAACTCATTTGGGAGCGGTGCTAAAAGAATTAACATTTGGAAAATCACGAATTGAGCATTCATTAGATCAGCAGTTGAAAGAAAGTGTTAAAAGGACTTATTGATATTGTTTGTTTTCTCGGCGAAAATGAACTTAGTTTTAGAGGTCATACTGAATCTCGAAGCGTTGCTAATAGGGGCAATTTTATCAATTTAGTTGATTTATTAGCAAAATACGATACAATTTTAAGTAACCATCTGGAACACTCCACGATATTTCGCGGTACATCAAATCATATTCAAAATGATTTGATTCAGTCGATAAGCAATATTGTTTTAGAAAAGATCAAGCAAGAAATAAAAAAGCTCCTTTTGTTGCAGTTATGTTAGATGAAACAACCGATATTACGAATATTAGTCAGTTGTCAATCGTAGTACGCTACATAAATCCAAATGGGAAATTCCAAGAGCGCTTTTTAGGATTTTTAGACGTAGCAACGCCATGAACGGCCGCAGCTTTATATACTATAGTTTGTCAGATAGTCGATGATCTGCAGTGTGATGCCAAACTTATCGCCCAAAGTTATGATGGGGCCGCTATAATGGCTGGTGAATTGGGGGCTTGCAGGCCAAAGTAAAAGAGACTTTTCAGAATGCAATATTTGTACATTGTTTTGCGCATCGATTAAATTTAGTTCTAGGTCAATCTGCAGCGTGTCTTAAAGAGTGCAAAGTGTTTTTTTCAAGTATTAGTGGAATGGCTGCCTTTTTTTCAAGATTATCAAAACGGACACGAGAATAAAAACTTTTTCAAGAAATTTAACCAGTGAAGAGCGGCTTTCAAAATTGTCCCTGTTAACAATAGAAAGTGACTTTGTGAAGATGTCAAAAAATTCAAACTTTTACGACGAAGTTATTTCCGACATCGCAAAAAAGGAGAGGCGGATTAAACTACATTGTAAATAGGTAGGTATGTGCATGTTAACTACTTAACAAACTCTCTATTTCGCTGCGGGTTCAATCCTCGCCACCGGCGCTGGCAATGTCGGTGGATATGGTTGTGTGTCTGCGTTTTTTTCATAAGTGTAACCCTCGCCCGTGCCGCTTCGGCTTTGGAATCGGGGGTTGTCTAATTTTTGTGGTGTTTTTATGTTTTATGTTTATTGAGGAGTGGCGGTCCTACAAGTGTACTTTTTTCTAGATGTCATAACTTTGCAGCTTTCGACATTTGTTTTAAAATGAGTATACGGAAGCCACGTCCCTTTTCTTAAAATAATTTTTGCCTCGCTTCGCTCGGGGCCTCGCGCTACCCATCACTCTATATCACAAACTGCTTCCCCTGTATCAAAACTCACCGCACGCCCCTGAGGGACAGTAAGCGTTGACCTGCAGGTCGACCAACAACTGGTGAAAAAACAAATCCAAAAAGAAAAAGGAATCTTTCTTTAAATGTAAAGAAAAATTTGTCCAATGCGAAAGTGTGTTTCACAAATAAAGGCTTTGTTGTTCTGTGGTACATAATTTTTAGTTAAATTTTGTGTGTCACCAATCTCTTATATACTATAATTACAATTTCAATTAGATTCCCTATTAGCAATGCAACAATATTTGAGACAAAATCTACCCGCAATTAACAATATGTGTAAAAACCGTACCTGCGATTAGCAACAACCAATGGGAAAGCGTAATTTTTACCATATTGTTGGTCGCTGGTAGATTTTGCCTAAATGTTACCGGGGTATAGTCCAGTGAACTAACTACACAGCTCGTAACCAGTAAATTATTTCAGCTACATTTCATTCATAAATCCACTGAACGATCTGGAACCTCGAATGTAGGTGGTTGCGTCACAGGCGTAGTATTTTACAAGGATACCATGAGTGTACGAAGCAAATTTATCGTTGTTGATTAATTAATAAAATAAATAATTTTTAGTTAGAAAAGATACCACGGGTTTTTAATGTTTGTGCAATATTATTCATTTTTTAACATTTTATATGGCTAAAATAAAAAATCTGTGGATTATCTAGATAAATGAAATAAAATACACAATAGGCATAATATTTTATTATTAATAATTAAATAATAAATGCTAAACCTTTCTTAGGTTACAAAATAAAATAGTTAGGTATAAAGAAAAACAAATGAATTATCGATATTTTCAAATTATTAATTCCTGTGTCTGATGATGTGAAGTAATTACTTGTTCACGAAACCGGTCACATTAATAAAGGAATTTTATGAGAATTTTTCTATTTGATTTATCATATTAATATTGTGTTTTGTTTGCCAGTTTTAAAATTTCTATTAATAAATTTAAGACTGTAAAATATATTCGTATTTTTTTCCCAAAGCACTTATTCTCAATAATTTCGAAAAACTGCCGATACACAGAGCTTCTACTCACATGTGGTGTGGAAGTAAAATATTATACAAAAAAGTTGATTGAAGATGAAGTTACTTTGTGAACATCTATTTTGATATAAAAAATTATAAACACTTTTTTTACTTGAAAATGTCCGAATAGGATGAAACTAGTTGTAAAATAACAAATAAAGTGAAAATTAGACAAGTAAAAAAGTGTTTATAATTTTTTATATCAAAATATTATACTTTCAATTTACATTCTTAAAATTACTTCATTAATCGTTCTTGCTTTAACTCCTATACTAAAATCAATAGACTAATTTAAACCGTTTTTTCACGATGAATAAATCTTTCCGCAACTACTGCAATAAATGTTATATTTACATTTATCTTTCGCTAATATACACTCACAAGAAAAGTTTAGGGATATTTTTTACAAAATTATACAAGACATAAAAGACACATTTGCTTGTTTATTTTTTTCTAATTCAATTAAAAAAAATACGTATATTCATAAAAATGTCCTTAGACTTTTCTGACACAAGAGAAATTTTTGTTTGTGTAGTTTATCATTTTATACGTATTATAAGGATGTATACAGGGTGTTCTAACATAAATGGCATTCTAAATAAGTATTTTACTATCGAAAAAACAATCGTAATGGAGTAAAATAAATGTATGCGACGTAAAGGTATATCTATTGAGTTAAATTAGCATTATTTTTATTATTATTTCATTGGTAATTTATTGTAGACTTATAGACTTGATTTAACGATTCTTCATTTAATCATAAGGTTAATAGTAAAATAAAAAAATAAATGAAACAACAATAATAAGAAATAAACGTTTTATTAATTTTTAGAGAAATACATATGTAGTTACGCAACCATTTGTAATTAAATTCATTCGAGAATCTTCGACCCTTAAGTGATTTGTGAATTTGAGATATTTGGCGTTAATGAATTCTGCGATTTCTTTCGATGGACATAATTTATAAGTTAGGGATTTATATTCTTCTTCTAAAATAATTTAATTTTGTAAGTTCTCAAGTCGTAATTTTAGGTCGTGATACTTTGAAATAATTTTCTGGTTTTCTTATTTTAACTTGTTGTTTGCTTCTTTTAATTCTTTAATAATTGTCCTTAGTTTTTCCATTCTTGGTGTGGGGCTGGATAAAATTGCTGGTGTTTGGATGGAAATTGTAGAAGAAGTTGGAGGGGATGTCTGTGCAGAAGGAGCATTAGAAAGTAAAGGTAAAACTGACGCTGTATCAGCAAAATCCAATATATGAGAAGAAGTTTTGGCTTCTGACAGGGGGGTCAAGCTAGACGTACTCGGAACTGAAAAATTTTACGTGATTAGGCAATTAAAAAAAATAATGATTTACATCTTATCGATATCAGTCAATGAATCTGATGAAGCTAAAAAACTATTGGAATAGCGTCACCTTTTAACGGTTTTTCATTTGTTCTTTGAAAACATATTTGGTTCAAAATGGCTGCCGCAGAGGCGATGACTTTTATAAAAATTGTTTACTTTCTACATTAAATCCTGTCTATTGCATGCTATGAGCCAAGTCTTTGCTCTGAAATGAAAGAAAGTTTTTTAAAATAATATACAAAAATATACCATCCCTAGAGTTATAAAACATTGCAGTATATTTCCTATTGGAAGAGAATAGCACTTATTAAAAATGCAAACCATTTAACGGATGGTCACCACAAATTTAAGGATTCCAAACAATTTATATACAGGGTGTCCCATAATTAAGTGTCTACATTCAAGAGGGTAATAGAACTATAAAAAATAAGTTGAGTTTCATATATAAACATTTGCCTTAAATCAGTTTATAAATAAAAGTGCGGAATTATTTTTGTAGATAGAGGTATGTAGTTACCTATCGATTATTGTATACCCATTCTGCATTGCAATATTTAAATACAAATAACTTCAAAACGATAGCTTATATCGACATTTAGTAAGAGGATCTTTTTTATGCAGTTTTTAACACTAGCGTTTCTTTCCGCTATAAATGTGTAAAAAAAATAAGACAAAAAGTTATGGCGAAAATTCACCCCCACTCTCTTTGTAAGTATTCCAACAAATCATGAAACGTAGATAAAAATTAAACAAAATATGTAACATTATGAAATTAATCATGGTCCAAAGTTAATTTTTGCAACTTAAGACGTTTCAAATTTATTGGCAAATTACTATGTTGTATTTACCCCCTTTAAGGAATTGTAGCTCCCTTATGAACTGACTTAAAGCAAATGTTTATATACAAAACTCAACTTATTTTTTATAGTCAGCTGTATTACCCCCTTGAAAGAAAGTACTTAGTTATGGGACACTCTGTATATGCTTTAACTTTATTTACAACATTTACAAGAACCATTAATGAAGTAATTTTAAGAATATAAATTGAAAGTATAAATTTTATGTTTGCATAATATAACAGTTCTTCACTTACCTTTCGACATCACGAGGAAATGAATAAAACTTTTCATTACTACAATAATTTTTATTTGTACACCTATTACATGAATAAACCACTTCCCCTCTTTTCTTATCGTTCCCCATTTTAAAATAAAATAAAATGCATACAATTGTCACAGTAAACTAATTACGCATAAAGCACTTACACGAGTTATTTTTTATTTCGCTAATAACATACACGCCGCTCTGACGGCCACTACTACACTGATGCTAGTGATGCATATTAGAATAACGGGTCAGTATAATCGCTCTTAAAGGTTCCAGGCGGCGAGTCCTAGCAACAAAGAGAAATAACCTACACTGGTTATACTGTGCTTACTATTCAAGGGTGTTGGTCCAGTATAATCCTGTTACGATCCAGTGTATCCGGGGAATTGTCCACTGAACTAATCAAGGGTGTTGTTTCAGTGTAACATTTCAAATTTTCATAAAACTATTCCTCGCGAACCTCGCTCTGTATTTGTTATTTTGTGCCAAAAAATCTCCCTGAGTTAGAGGCAACTAATAATACTTTTCGTTCTGTATTCTACTGCGCAAGGTATTGTCATCACACTTCCGGTGTTGTATTTTGTCGTTAATTTGTGGAATACGCCGGCTACAATATCGTGAAGGACAATTTGTATAATCTATCATCCGAGAGGGATATCAGGAATTTGTTCTAAAATTTAAGTTCCCTTGTTTGTAATGTAAATAGTTTTTTTATATGTGTTATTCTCTTTGTTGAAAGTTGTACGGATATGGCCTGCTTCATAAGTGTTGAATTTGATATCTTATTTTAAAGCATCACCTTAGAACGAGAACGAATAATTCATGGTAAGTTAAAGTTTAAATAGAGTAACTAATTTATTGCATTGAAATTCAGATAAACTGGGTGTAAACGCCCTGAATTCTAAGCTAGTTTTATTTTGTCGTGACTCGTTAACTTATCCGGGCTAAGTAATGTCTCGACTTACTACATCCTCGCGCCTAGAAGTTTGGTGTTCACATACCCTACGCTACAAGGTAGGGGTACGAGAATAAAAGAGTAGCACCAGTATGCCACACAAAAGCCCAGTTAATAAAGGAGTAGTGTCCATCAAATTCATAGTCCAGTGTACTACAGAAAAAACAGTCGCCTGGAAGCTTCTACGTCAGGATTAACCAACTGTTAAATAAATAAAATAAGTTATAAAATTTAACACACATAAATGGTTATGAACGTTTGTGAGTTCTCTGTAGCTAATTCAAAAATATAAATCTTATATTTGGCAAACATGAGCATAGCGATGAGTAATTGACGACAAAGACATCCTAAAATGGAGGTAGTTGAGAATGTATATTTGGCTACAGAAATGTATGCGGAATGAATATATTTTGTTCAAATTGGCGTATTATTTCTAATTTTTACTGAAAAAACTCAGACACTATGCATAAAAATATTTTAAAAGTTAACACTAGGTTTCTTTACAATTTATGTAAATTTTTCATTCATAGTGCCCTCAATAAATAATACACAAATATCAGCAATCAGAAAGTTTGTAATAATAAGTACCAATCTAGTAAAATCTTTTTTAAGGATAACAGGACAAAATTTATTTGGATACACCATCAAACTTGTTATGGATTGGGTTAAACTAGAGTATGAATAAACCAAGAAACTTTAAAACACCAAGTTTTCTTCAACTTAAATTAAGTTTTAGCTAGCATTTCCGTTCTTATAAAATAAGGACCTTTCGTCATCTTTCAACGTTCATGGATTTATCCCTTAAGTAAGCTTCAAACATTTGATTGAAAACCGTTATTACAAGTTTAAGGGGAAGGAAATTTACGGCCGATTTATGTGATGAGAACTATTAAATATATTTCTCAGCAATAAGTGTCGTGAATTACATGTGTATAGTATTCTGGAGAAGTAGATAAGGTATATAAATAATAAATAATAAAACGAATTCCTTTTCATAAGAATAAACTAAATTTAAATCTTATGTCAATTAACACAAATTTTACGACAAAATATCTCTTTTATGTCAATCTTCTCGAGATAGAAGTAAGTTAAAATAATTCTTTACTTTTTATATTAATGATTTTGTTAGTAAAAGTTTAAATCTCCCTACGCTATGTAAATGACGGATTTATCAGTTTTATTTATCATTTGTAGGAAATAAATATCTTTAAATTATTATTTCCCAATATTTCAGATATATAGATAATTTGTTGTTATTATAAAACAATATAAAGTTCCATTAAAGTGTCCATTATAATCTGTGAATATGCATACAATAAATTTTGACCAAAGTGAAATGCTGGATTTAAGTTAAAATTACAGCAGAAGATATAAGCATTATCTAAACCAATATTACCGCTTAAGTTTCTTAAGAGAAAAATTTACTCTTTACAAAGATTTTTGTTATGAATTTAAAACTTTTCCATCGAAAAGTTGTATCAATTTCTTCTGGCTTTTACCTTCAAGAGACGCAACCTATCATGGGTCATGATTTTAGTAGTCACTGTATTTCGTTGCCAATAGCTTGAGGGCGTTGTTTTGTAATGGGATGATGTATGTAAATTGGCTGCGTAACACTAAAACTTGAAAACAATCCTTAAGCTGTTAGCAAAGAAAAAGAGTAACGACTAAAATCTCGACCGACGCGTTGCGCCTCTTTGTTAATAAATTATTTATTTATTTTTAATTTCGTGTGGATTTCTAATAAAATTACTCTTTAGCTTATACCAAGTTTATTAATTCCACAGTACCGATCACTTACCATCGGATCGGTGATAACTAACTCCTTCTATGCAACCAATGTTTTTCTAATTTTCACGCCGGGAGCCACAAATGCCTCTATATGCCCTTGGTGCATAAACAACTATTATATCATTATCAGGTGGAAGAAATTTCTTCCACCACCAGTTGTTAATGCCGTCTGGGCCCGGAGCAGAAAAGTTCTTGATATCAACAAGTGCCTGTTGGACTTCTTCCCTACTGATTGCCGGCCACACTTCCTGTGGCTCTTCAAGATGTCTTTGGCACAGAGCCTCGAAGTGTGCAATTGCTGGAGTGTCGGTATTGAATGGACGCGTCGTTTCGTAGATTCCTATCCAGAAGGTTTCGACATCTTCTACAGTCGGCGGATTATCTACAACACGCTGTGGCTCTTGAGAGAGGCGGGAAGGATTTGTACGGAACAAATTGTTTTGCTCCATACACCTCACTCGCCTGGACAGTGCTGCTTAATGGTAAGCATCACTGTCAGATTTAGAGTGTGATGTTGACGTCTTCATTCGGCTGCTATGCACCAGATTCTGGGAGTGAAAACTCTACCACTCGTCTTGTATTCCACCACACTCTGGATTCGAGAAGCATATTGTCTGGCCGACTGTATCTTGCCCTCGACTTTTTGTACACGCCGCTTGGCTTTCTCGACCCCGTGATTAGTTGACCTCTCACGGGGGACGAGTTGCTTCGCGGCGTTGAGCAGGACACAGTCGATTTGCCAGATGTCTGCATCTTCTGGAAGTTCCTCATCGATGACCACGTCCATTCTAGCCAAGTCTTGTGGATTTAGGTTAGCCCTGGTGTTGATGGTAAATCAAGCAGCACTGTCTAGATAGGTTTCGAGCGCTTATGGCCATAAAGAAAACGTCGACGAAGCGAGTGAGAAGTATGGAGCGAAACAACACAGCGTGTTGTCGATAATTCGCGGACTGTAGAAGATGTCGAAACCTTCCGGAAGGGATTCTACGAAACGACGCGTTCATTCAATAGCGACACTCCAACAATTGCACACTTCGTGGTTCTGTGCCACAGACATTTTGAAGAGCCAGAAGAAGTGCGCCCAGCAATCAGTACGGAGAAAGTCCAACAAGCACTTGTTGGTACCAAGAGCTGCGCTGCCCCAGGCCCAGACGCCATTAACAACTGGTGGTGGAAGAAATTTCCAGCAGGTTGCATAGAACAGTTGCTGCCGCTCTGGAAGACTCGCTTCACCATAACCTCAAGTGCACAACGGGTCACGACAGAGCAGGTGGCATTTAGGAGAGGTGTTTTCCAGGGTGACTCCCTGAGTCCTCTCCTCTTCTGCATCTCGCTGCTATCGTTGCCTGTTGGGCTCCGCAAAAACCCGCGAATATCAATGTGGACCACCTAATGACCGGAGGCATAAGGTCACCCATCTATTTTATATGGATGACCTTAAACTTTATGCCTCCGGAGAACGTGAACTACAAAACGCTCTTACGGTGGTTGAAGAATACACTCGGGCAATTGGTATGGAATTCGGGTTGGACAAATGTGCAGTCGTCAACCTCAAGAGAGGACTATATGGGGAATTCTCTGAAGATGCGCAGCTCGCAGACGGAAGGGAAGAACAAGCTGTCTGCGACTAATATGCTTGCTGTTCCGATTCTGCTCTACTCCTTTGGAGTAGTGAAATGGAGAGTAGACGAGTTGCGCTAATTAGACAGAGATACCCGCAAAATGATGAATATTCACAGCAGTACTCATCCTAGATCGTCCGTTCCTCATGTGTACCTCCCATATCAACGGGGGCCGAGGACTCTTTAGCCTGGAGTGTACGCATGGCAGAGTAGTACTGAGTATGACATGTAACATCCTCAGGAGCTCAGATCCCCTCTTGCGGTTTGTAAAA
The DNA here is from genome assembly GCA_029963845.1 of Rhamnusium bicolor. NCBI lineage: Eukaryota > Metazoa > Arthropoda > Insecta > Coleoptera > Cerambycidae > Rhamnusium > Rhamnusium bicolor. The sequence goes on along the minus strand of JANEYF010004612.1, from coordinate 127,981 downwards.
TATCACTAAACCTAGGAGTGGCAGCAGGATTGATCAAGGCAGCAAAAAGAACAGTAGATGAACTCGGTCTCGCATTGGACACTAGGCAAGGTGGCTGGCGAGGTGCTGATGTCAGTCACTGAACTTCAGCTAAATCGCCTGAAAGCCCGAATTAGAGCTGCCAAACAGGAAAATCTGTTGTTCTCGGAACTGAAGACCATACCGATCTGCCAAAAATCAACCGAGGGGCTGGCAGGCCAAATGCAGAAGGCGGTCAATCTGGGTCGTCTCCGTCTGCTTAGGGCACACGATTCTGGAATCTACAGTCACTAAGCCTGCGAGATGTGGTAAGTGGCTGTAGTTAATGTGCTGGCGCTACTCCCGTGAGGCGTTGGAGGCCACGGGAGAATTGTCCAGCATCAGGAAACCGAAAAAATAATAATATTATACGTCTTTATTAATATAACAGTAAACCACATTTCATTAAAGGCGAAGTTTGTATCAATGACTGCACTCTTCCACTTAACCCCTACCTTTTAGGATTTAAAATTTGATATAAATTTAACATAACCATCCTCTTTATATTCCGGCTTTGGCATATTACTTATTGCTAAAAATTTTATTTTATCTGGAACTATTAGGTCCATATTGTACCTCCTAGATGTTGTTTGTAAAGTTTTAAATTTCCACGTTGAACCGTATACGAGAAAAACGTATCATACAACAGATCATGACACATAGACACAAACGCAGACACAGAGGGGACGACAAAACATTTGGCTATTTTCGGGATCCATTTTTATCATAACCTGAAACTTGATTTCAAATATTCATGATGCCAATACATTCTATATTTATGGATAGATGAGAAAATAAAAAAAGCTAATTATAGCTTATCGCATAAATGCACCAACCATGTGGCATATTTAGTAATATATTATTATTATTATAATTATATTATTTCCATTTCAACCTTGTCTTACAAGCATTTTTTTAATTAAAATGTTGATCACATATTAATCATAATTATTCAAATGATTGCTAAAATTATGCAAATAAAATCAAGTTAATGTGGAAAATGAGTCCATGTGGATTTGACACACATAAATCCGTACACCACCAATAACGATAGAAACATCCATCAATTTGAGAGTGCCTGATTGTCGACCGTTTAGCAGTAGGAAGTTGAGTTGTCTTTTGTATTACTTATTATTACATTAAAGTAAATAGTTTTTAGAATAGGCATTTTATATTATATAATTCTACGAAATCTGATGCTATTATACAAATAATGATCACGTTTTAAATTTTTTTAATATAATACTGTTGCTCGAGGGATAGCCCGCATATCAGTTCTCACCAAATCCTTTGTTCGCAATTTTATATTGTCTGCTATAAAAATTTTGTCAGAGGGAAATTATTTATGCGTGAACATAATTTATGTTCCTTTTTAAACTTCAACATAATATAGAGCGATAGCTACAGTCGAACTCGTTATTTTTAATAACAATATTTCAATGAGTGCAATTTGACATCATCCCCTTGCACGATACAATTCGGTTGATGGGTCATTCAAGGTTTCCTATCTTAGTTATTCAATAGATAATGCAACAATCTAACTTTACAACAACAATAAATAATTATTATTATACTTTTCTTAATGTTATCGAATCTCGTCTACAATATACAGTCAAGATTTTCACACCCTCGATTTTCCTCTGTCAGTCTACTTTTATTCGTACATTTGATATACAATATATAGAAGGGCCTTGTAGCCGAGTGGGTAAAGCACTTACAGCTATTTACTCGGTACTATCCTAGGGCAAGTTGAAAATTTTATTTGTAATTTGTTTCAGACTAAGATGGGAGATGCCCTAGATGTGATTCGGACTCCACAATAAACTTTAGGGCCTCGTATCTCTTTACCCAACACAATACCGTAGAATTTTTTCGGGAGTTATTTCAGTGACTTGAGTGATGGTTAAGAAAACAAACATTGTCTTCACATGACAACACTAACTAATCAATCGTCTCATAAAACGTGTTCCATCATATTATTTCTGCCAATTATTCCTAGTGCTCTGTTTTACCGATTGAGCAAATATGTTATATTTAACAATGAACCCTCATTGTTAAATATTGATAATATAAGAGTTAGGTAAGGATAAACGTAAACTAACACTTAAGAAGGTGTACTTTTGCCAATAGATAAACAAATATGCAACATAACTACGGGTATCCATCGTACGTTTGATTTCTGGTTCATTTGTCTTTTTGTGCATGCCGTTCCAGGGAAATTAAATTTTGGGGAATATTCCCGGGAATGCTCCCGGGAATATTACCCTCATCGGGAATTAAATATTATCTGCATTAATGCATTCAACACAAATTCCTGTTTCATACTTTACGGGTGTAGGGACGTTCATACAAGTAATTTAAATAACGAAAATCAACAAGGTTTAAGCAACTCATATGGTCTTACGAGATCACGACGACAGACGACAGTGTCCAGATACCAGAAGAACATTAATGTTGTTTGTTGTTGTTACGTCTTACTTATACCTCGTGTGTCTTGACATACTGATAAGCGAATTTATGAGATTGGATTGAGTCACTCCAAAGACTAAATTGAATATTTCCACGGTAATTTGTAAGTACCTCGTGAATTTCCCGGAAATATTCCCGCCTGGGAATATTTTCCATGGTACATTGCTAATCACGTCCGACTGAGGAGACAATTCCCATTAGAAGTTCTGTTCCTTTAACCAGTGCACGTGTTTTACATGGAAACGAGCATCATTCCATCTTCAAAGAGAATGATTTATTTTGTGGTCAATATATTACGGATTAGTGAGAAGAAGATCGAATCAACAGTTATTTGCACAATTATCGCAACATAAAGGTTTCCAGGTCTTTGTAATATGAAATAGAATATATGTATCCTTTCTCTCTCCTGTAACGAATAAACTCTAAAGATAAGCAATAAATTACTTCCCTCCGCATAACCTGTGCATTCATTCAAGTAAATATTTATAGTTCAACAGCCAAGCTGCGAAAAAAAATATTTAAAATTTTAGATTGGAAACCTTTATGTAGAGGTAGCCGTACGTGTCCTTTTTAGTTTCGGGAGACAATTATTTTCTTCGCAATTCATTAAATGGAATATAAATGTTAATAAAAACTACCAAGAAATGCACAGTTATTGTAAATACTTACCATTTATTTTGTATCCAAATTAAAATAGTCTTGAAAATGTTTGTTATACCACAAAAATTAATGTAGAAATTTACGAAATCGAAATCGTTCAAAATCACAAATATTCTCAGATAGTTTTTAGCTACCAAAACAATACTTAAATAAAGAAAATATGGCAACACAGGTTCGGCCATATCACAGGCCGCATTATTTCATTGGTTGATTAACTGGCGGCAATTTTAAATTAATCCAAATTTTTATAATTTTTCCCCTCTTTTCTTATCGTTCCCTAGTTTAAAATATAATAAAAAATGCATACAATTGTCACAGTAAACCAATTACGCGTAAAGCATTTACACTACGGTTATTTTTTGTTTCGCTGAAAACATACACGCCGCTCTAACGGCCACTACTACACTGATGCTTTTCATTATAACATGTCAATTTAACCACTCTTGAAGGTTCTCAGCGGCGAGGCCTTGCAATAAGGAGAAATAACCTCTCCCTTTTTCCAAGAGGGAAAACTAAGTCTACTGCTTTTCGCCTAAAATTTATTTCAGGCGAATTTATTCTGTAAAGCCAACCGGCTATTAACACTTTGTGTATTTATTGTAAATATTTTATTTATTGTAATGCACGAAGTGTACGTGCTTTAATTAAGTTTTATATAATGTATATAATGTTTAATAAATATTTTAAATTGGAATTGGAATTGGTTATACTGTGCGTTAGACTTGAGATCAAATGGTGCCGGGTTCGAAACCTGGCTAGGGTATGGATGTATAGTGGCGCTCTTAAAAATACCGAGATGATAGCATAGTTGGCTAGAGCATTGTTGTGGCAGAACACGGCTAATCACTGTCTATCTCTCCTGTGTTCAAGTCTCAACTGCGGCATCTGTCAAATGCCGGAGGGAATGGTTGTGTGTGTGCGCGCGTGCGCGTGTCTGTCCGTCTGCGATAACTCAAATGTGTATGTGTAAGGCCCTTAATAAAAAATTAGCAGTGGTGTTCTATTCTGGTTATAACCATCGGTATTGTCGCAACTAAACTTTGTCATAAACTAATTTAATATTTGTCATGATCACTAAAGCTATAGCTCTTTGCGTCGCGACGGTCAAAGGATGAATCGTTAGTAGTTATGATAAATATTGACCGTAATTTGGACGCCTTGCGTTAAAGTTACAGTCTAAAAAAATTATAAGTTGGCCAGGTTTTCATAATAAAATAAACAATAATTTTGATATATTATAGTCAATATGGCCGTCTATACCTATCGCAAAAATAATCCATACCTGTGTTATTGCTCCTAAATGTGGACCTAAACATTTTTTGTATCGTTATCTTTTAACGTCCTTGTGCATCAAGCTCTTTTGGCGCCCTTGTGTATTTTAGTATATTTCGCCCCCAATTTTCATAACGTTGATATATGGGTAAAGGTATAGGTAAAAAATAAGTAATTGAATGAAATACACATAATAGATTGTTTATGAATATGCTTTGAACTACTGTAAATGTTGAGAGCAAAACAATTATTTGTCATATGTCATGTGTACTTTTATCTAGTCTTAGTGCGCCTTGTTGTGAATCATACGTTTGTTGTGTTAATTTTATCGTTGTCTGTGGTTATTTGCTATTATTTTGATATTTTGCTTATAGTTATTATTAGTTGTTATACTATATTGTTATGAACCTCTTTTTTTATAGTTTTACGTGTTTTTGTGACATTTTAAGTGACATTTGGATTATAATATAAAGGACAATATTTGGTTTAAATTACATTTATTTTGAGAAGGTATGTACAATGAGATGAAGTATATTTATTTTGAGGAAAAGAGATATCAAGTTAATAATAATTAATCGTTTTAAGGTGACAGGAATATATAAGGTGTTTACGAACTTGGGAATATATTTTTAATGGGAGGTAGTACTTGGAAAAAGAAGTCGATCGCTAAAAATTTACCGAGGTAAAAGTTCCGCAGAAATGGCAGAAAAAATATTTTAAATAATACACCAAATTGTTTGAGAACCGCTGACGAAGCTAGCCGTGTCCGAAAGTTATGGCAGTGTTACCAAATTTTATCTAAATGTCCATTACTTAACGACAATTTTTTTCTAACAGCATTAGATAAATAACATCTAACTGTGCTACCGGTCAAAATGTACTCATTTTTTAAAATTAAATATTTTACTCGAAAATTGTCTTGTAACAGCCAGAAAAGTGCAACATCGTAACCCATGGATTGAATTGTTTTGAAGAATCCAACTACAGCTTAAAACATTTTTCTCACTATTAATTGATTGATTAACATTTTTTTTCACATCATTAAATTTGTTATTTTTCATAATATGTGTTTTTGTAGAAATAATCGTACAAATACAAAATGGGGAATTCAAAATATTTACATCTTTGTTAGCATTGTAAAATTTAAAAATGGAAATATACCCAATCTATTATAATAAATTATAGTGAAGAAATCTCTGATATTGAGAGTGGTAATTGAACTTATTCTTACCTTTGCCGCAAACTTCTCTTGCGGTAAATTTCCTAAAGGACTTCAATCAATCACAAACGCACACAATTCTTTCTTTATGTAGACACTACACTCAAAAACTAAATAATTAACAATATTACCATGTGTAATATTTGGAAATACATCACCATTTCTAGTGAAGTCTTCTTTTTGAAAGTATAAAAGCATCTAAACCGGGTTTCGGCTGATGGATCTAAACCAATATAGCAATTTTCCATATCTGGAGATGATTCCGTAAAATATAAACTTGTCTCTATTTTGAGCACACAAAATTAACGAAATAAAATAATAAGATTGGTTTTAAATGTTCAGTAACCATTAATATTAGTTTTTAAAACTGCATTATACACTTAAAACACATTCTGTTAACTAAACGACATTTGTGCTTATTCGATATTACAGTTGACGGGAGTTTCGATGCATGTTCACTTCACATACAAACACACAAAGATTTTATTTTTAGTTTCTCTATGCACAAACAAAAGAAATACGTTGTGACTTGTGAGTACGTTGTGCGATAAGTTTTATACGGCAATTACCATTTGACATGCATACACAGATTCACGGAATTCACTAACTACATACAGGTCTGCAAGCAAACCTATAGAACTGTAATATCCCTAAATTACAAATAACGATCACCATATTAGTAATCTAATGCACTATTTGTAAACTCTAAACAGGCTCTACATTCGGCCCCATAGGCAATAGTTATAATTTGGCCTCTACTGCCTATCCCCTCCCGCCAAGAAAGATCAATCGTTTTCAGGATATAAAGAAATCATATACCTAAAATAAACAAAAAAAAAATTAATATTTTTCATTATTGTTTATTACTAGATAAATGATAAATTCGAACATAAAAGTAAATATAGAAAGGAACAATAATTCAAAAATAAAAAATATTTGGATTTGTACATTGTAAGTACAGGGTACAAAAAATATAACAATATACAAATAATGTATCTTAGAGCTAAAACAATAATCTATTTTCTTAACCTATAAACTCATCTCATTCCTTATTTGGTACTTTTCAAATTTTAATAATGCACAATAACATAATTATAAACTTACTTCATAATTAATTAACTAATTATCTATAAGTACTTATAGTATTTTTTGCATGAACGGGAATAAAACAGTATTTTACTACCTCAAAAGATGAAGTAAAACAAGCGTTTATTCACTTGGGATTTAAAGTCGCCATGGAAACTAATGAACAGTATAAACATAATACAACGTCAACATTTTTATGTCAAACTTTTAATGGTAGAAAGAACAAGAAATAAGTATCAATCATAAACCAACTTATTTCAAATCAAAATTAATATTAATAGGGTAATTTTCACAGTTCGCAATATTTGGTAATTAGTAATATTTAGTAATATTTAGCAATCTAAATGTCAAACGGAAATATATAAAAAATCCGCTGCCAATTACTTGGGGATCAGAACTTCCTCACCGTAGTAAAACACGACGTGTGGTGAAGTTTATAATAATAGTAATTTTTGACCTTTCAAAAGTCACATTTTTTGACGTTTCAAAAAAAGTCACATTTTGACGGTTCAAAAAGTCACATTGGTGGAATGTCACTAATACTTTTTTTTAGACATTGGGACCGATTTTGCTCATCAACGAACTCAATCTCATCCTTGACCTCTAGAATGTGTGTACCAAATTTGAATGCTTTATGTCAGAAACTGTAGCTGTTATCGCGAACCGCACAGACACACTTAGACAGAAAACTTTTTCTATCTAAAATTTTGTGTATCATCATAAATCGTCGAGATTCGTCCAGAAATGCAGTAAAAATTTTAAAAATTTTTTTTTACAAATACATAACTTCCTCACTTTGAGGGGTGAGGAAGTAATAATGTCAAATAGACAATTATTAAGGGCCTTGCAATACTTAACACTGATGCAGTTTTCCATGAAACACGAAACACTAAAACACCATAACTGCACTCATCTGAAGATGATTAAAACTGTTTTAAGCATCTCCAGATGATGCCAATTTGGATGGCGAAACAAGTGTCGAGTGGAGTATACGGTTTTTCTTTTTTAATTTTTGGGACTTACTACCACATGAATAATTCTTCGTTATCTAAAAAATGTAGTTAGTTACCCAGTATGTTACTGGAAAAATAAAGCAGTTTTAACTGTTTTAAGCATCTCCAGATGATGCCAATTTAGATGGCGAAACGAGTGTCGAGTGGAGTATACGGTTTTTCTTTTCCTTTTTTGAGACTTACTACCACATGAATAATTATTCATTATCTAAAAAATGTAGTTAGTTACCCAGTATGTTACTGGAAAGATAAAGCGTGGAACTTGACATATTCTAAAAAAAGATAAATAACTTTGAAAAATGAAACAGACTCGATTTCCGAAACGTTAGGAAATTATATTATTATTTTTGTGTCTCATATTAGTTGTCAAAAAAACACCCTCTGACTAATTTTTTGACAAAGTCACAAACGCAGAGGTTTATTTTTACAGTGACATACTGGGTAACTAAATATACTTTTTAGATAACGAAGAATTATTCATGTGATAGTAAGTTCCAAAAAAAAAAAATAAGAAAGATCTAGAGAATGCCACAAATAACGTTCAGACATTATATGGTGTTAAAACAGTTTTAATCGTTTCCAAGTGATGTCAACTTGGTTCGCGAAACACACGTCAGAGGTTCACTTCAGGACAAGAATACCTAAAAAGCTTTGTGGCCATTTACTATTCTTTAGTTTTTACATTTCATTTTTCTGAAATAAAAATAGTGCCCGCTCGTGAAACAATGTTTTATGTACCCTCGGAAGTAAAAGTGTGTTTTAGTCCCTAGCATGAATGCTGGGACTAAAACACCCACTTTACTTCCTTGGCACATAAATAACTATTAATACACACAATCATCTTACACACCACTCACTGACAGGACTAAGAGAGACGAGCCGAATCCGCATGATACCATACACATCAGCAGGTCAAAAGTGACCAATAGTTATTGCATCAATAAAAAATTGCACAATGTATAGAATGCCTGGGGAGGTGGGGTCTAATTTACTTACAGAACCGAGAAGCGCTCGACTAGTAACCTTACTAATATGGGATGGATGGCGCTACTAGTGCCGATTTTACATCTTTCAGCTTCTTACGAATCGCTGGTTACACAAGTAAAGAGCAAACCACTTGTACTAGCTGGCGTCCGGTGGCCATACAAATATTTTTGACTTTGTTAATGGAAAATACTTTCCTACAAAGGAAGAGGAAAAAATACATTGTTTCAGTTCGCAGTTTGACCCCCCAGAAGTGTTTGGCCCCGTCGGTAATTGCCGACCTGATTTTGATTTTCTGTAGTTATAGTGCGATTTCTTTCATTATATGAATTCCTTGCGACTTTCTATGACTACGATAGGATATTTTAATATGTTGTGTAGTGAAAATTATATATTATTTTAATTTTTTATTAAGTGCAAATTGTATTCTATACTTTCGTAAAAAGCATTTGTGCAGTGGAGGGATGTTCTAAGGTAAAACGTTCTAAATGTAAAGGGATAACTTTTCATAGGTAAATTAGTTTTGATCTGTTAATTTTTTCAATTCTACAAATTACGTGTTTTAGATTTCCTAAAGGAGAGATATTGGACAAGTGATTGGAAGTTCTTGGGAAAATTGAGCACAGGCAGTGATCAGAGAATAAATTTATTTCTCCAAACAGTTCAAAGAAGGTGATTTTATGAGACTGGGACATAAAGTTTTCCTGAAAACTGATGCAGTGCAAAATTTGCAACTCACAAAGGAATCTGCGACAGAAATTTGTATGGACCAAAATATTTATGTTCCATTTACAAGTGAACAAAGGAAAAATAAGGCTACAACAAGTGTCTACTGTTACTGATGTCGTTTCACTAACGACACAATCGTCCTCTTTTAGTTCTACACAGACATCTTCATGATGACACTCTTCGATTATGAATAAGATTGAAATTAAAAAGACGTTTGGTGTAAGATATTGCTTAAATATAATAAGGTATATGTATTGTTAATTCATGTACTTCATTTTAGCAAAATAATTAGTGACGAGACTGATAGTAGCTCTGACAGGAAGAGAGTTTATTCAAAGTATTCATAATTATGGGTAAGTTTTTTATATAAATAAGTACTCCATAAAATTTTCATTAAATAAATTATTTCAGTGTTTCACCTGGGAAGATTAAAAAAATATATATACTGAATTACGAAAGTTGAACAGAAGTCCAGTAGAAAGTTATGCTCTGCCACGAAAACTATAAAACATTTAAAAATGAAAAATAACTACCTTGAAAACAGTTGTGCAAGAATATTATTTAATCAACCACAATAACTATTAATTTTATAATGTTTAAACCTATATTTTTACTAGGTTAATTTTAACGTACTTTTGGTATGTATACAATATTTCAGTGTAGGTATCATTTATTTTCTTATTATTGTTTTAAGAACATTAATAAAATTCCCTCCACTACAAATTAACATAAAAACTGAGGCAAGGTGCTTTATTCAATTTAGTTGTCGATACGTTTTAAACCGTACGTGATATAAAATTATTGTTTCAAAGGACCAATAATTGTATAGAATGAAAATCATTAATATCTTTAACCTGACAAGACTACAAATACTGCTATCTTAATTTAATAAATACTATACCTTGTGCCCTTAAAACTCCATTGTCATGATTGGATTGGGCACCGCTATGGATAGAAAACCTCCCGCTCTTGGTTGTAATGGTTTCCCAGACTCTTGAGTTTTGGATTCATGTAGTCTTCATTCATAAAATGTTCTGAACATATAAATAGTGTATGTCTGTACTTGAAAAACCTCATATACGTATTTAAACCCACACATTTTGGCTGTCGTCACTGGGTAACCTATACGATCAAATTTTTTTATTAAATATTTACTTAAATGTATAGTTAATGCAGATTGTTGGATTTAGCAGACAATGCTTGAACATAAAAATAAAACAATCCCTAACCTGTGAAATGTCACGTGACATTTTTCGATATACGTTTCCTATTACTGTGCTGCAAAAAAACTGTAAAAATAGAAGATAAAACTCAAAAAATCTCCTGTTAGGGACGAAATCAAAACAAAACAAAATGACAAATCTGAAAACGAATTGAGAAAAGACAGAACTTTTGACAGAATAAACGAGAAAGAATCACAAACAATAAAATCAAGCATGCGCAGAAATTGCTTGCAGTACTATTTTAAAGACGGAAGCACGAATTTCTTAATATTAAGAAATTTGCAAATGGAAGATAATTAGGTGCGTTCTTTCTAACAGATCTTTGTTAATCTAAATCGTTTTACTGAAGCTGCATCAAATGAAATTATGATTTTATTTATGCAGTATAACCGTAAAACAACTTAGATTAACTGAGATCTTAGTTAGAAAGAACGCACCTAATGTTGCCTTCAATGCTCGTGCAGCTATAGTAATATAAAGTTACTAGACTTAGCAGTCACAAAATTCTGTGGTTGTTGTTATTTACTAGTGTTTGTTTTCAACCTTCGTTCGGTTCGTTTTACAATGTTTTTTCATTAGTAACAGTAATAATGAACTAGTCGATGTTAATATTTATGGTAAATGTCAAAATACTTCGGCTGTTTGTATGCGGAATGTTTTCCAAATAGGAATGCACCAAATGCCGTATGATTTGTAATCCTTGCGCAACGAACACACGATATTTGTAAGATACGGCCCCGTCAAAGACGTGATATGAGATCCTGACAGGCCTTTGTGTATTTTGACCGCTGAGTAGAACATTTTAAATTTGGTAGAGGACAATCCAACTTTAAGTACGCGTACATTCATTCGCTAAGCAAACCGTACATCTAATCGCATTGTATGGCGCCCTGGGAGAAAATAAACTGTGTGCATTTTAATGTATAAAGAGTTCATTCATGTTCTACAACAACAAGACTTTGTGTGTTGAAGGATGTGACAACATCGAACAGTGATAGTGAAATATGATGCATTGGGACACGGTCATTCAACTTCGATTTCAGCAGTTTTCAACATGTTCGCACTTTTTTGTTGAGAAAGGTCAGTTTTCTTCTTCTAATTTTTAAGGTCTTCTTATGCACTATACGATTTATTATATCAAGATGTACTTATTCTCAAAAACTAATTCCCAAGTTTGTAAACACCCTGTATATGCAGTGTTGCTATTTATATGAGAAATGCTGAGAGGCAAAGAAGGAAAGGAGAAAAAAATATCATTTTCTTGTTTTCTACTGACATTTTAATTAGGAAAGAATGGATTAGAAAATGTCTAAGAAAAAGAAAATTTAACCCCGATAATAAAAGACTTTGCAATAAACATGTTACAATTGATGATTTTGAAGGTGGAATGAAATCAAAATTAATGAATGTATTGTCAAAAAAAAAACTAAAAAAAATGGTAGGCAGTATAAAATTTACCTGCTGAAAACAATGTGTGGCTAATTTTATTATGTTTTAGCTATTCCATCACTTAATTTGTTGCTGAAACTTTGACAAAAATATCCAGCTCAACTGCAAGAGGTGAACGTGTTAAAACTAGAGAACGCAAAGAGATTGTTAAACAAATTTTAAGTCCATTATTGTCTATAGGAAATGTGGAAAACATTTCATCCACAATTGAAGGAAATCCCCAGGAAGGTGCATATGAAAAATTACTACGCAATTATAACGTCCCCTTGCTAGAGAATGAAGAATTTAAGAAAAAAATCAAAGAAAAAAAATCCTGAAGATCTCTGAAATGCTGAAGATTTTTTATCAAACTTGCTGTGCATAATGAGTACTTTTAGAGACTTCATTTTTGTAAACATTTAGAGCTTTTTTTTTAAATCAACTCGCTGTATCTCCGAAATAAATTTATTGACAAAACATCATTTGAGCTTTTCCTCTTAATATAGGTTTGGGAATCATTTCCTGAATTTCAATCACCTGTGTATATTAGCAATAACATGTGAAAATCCCCGTTTTATCGGAAATCATAATTAATGAACTGGAACATGCCAGAAATATTATAAATAATAACATTTTCGAACTGGTTGGTCGGCATTCTTAAACCACGTAATTTTGTATTTTCGGCTTTGCTCAAAACTATATGCAAAATTTCATTAAAATTGCTTTGACCTTTCCAGAGATCAAGTGGGGAATAAACAAATAATCATCAAATAACAAACATATTTTAAAAACCATACCAAAACATTACATGTTGTAACCTGTGAAGATTTGTTAAAGAAAATGGTTAAATTTCAAATTTGGTGATAATTTATAATCGACAGTATAAAACTTAATGAGAATAGTAGTTTTTATTTTGATCATACACAAAACATGTAACGCCAAGAAAATAAATGTACACAAGTTTATTCAATAATTAGTATTTCTCTTTCTCAGTTATTTTCATAATTAGTCATTTATAGTGTTCTTTTAATTATTAAAACACATGTTAAATTAAATAATAAACATAAGTATATAAAATTAAGATAATTCATAATCTTTAAAGTTCTAAACGAAAGCATGTACGCTATTTGCAATTTTTTGTTATTTATTGTTTACAGTATTTAAAACATTCGTTAAATAATCTCAAAATACTTATTACACTATACAGGGTGAGTTTTAAATGCGTAGTTATATTTTAACCCTCAATATATTTCGTCGAGTACAATTGATTGGCACTGTTAAAAAATTTTTTTAAACAAAAAAAAAATTTGAATTTCTGATAATTTTTTCGTCCTCCGGCAACCGACATTTTGATGGTCACTGGATATCTGTGTAAACACCGTTCATAGAAATTACGTAACTCAAGGCAGTGTTGCCACTGTCAGCGTTCCGCACAAATCTACTTTAAATTAGTACACATCTGGTAATTTGGTTTCACTTTACTAAAAATGAAACAAAATTGAAAATAATCATTTTATAAAGAAGCATATACTTTAAAGAACGGAAAGGTAGATTGGTTTACTTAACACGTGGCACAGAAACATCAGTTGCGAGTATTGAAATAACGCAGACTTAGGACTACATACCCGACGATGTCCGTGAAAATAAACAAACTATAATAAAGGGCAAGGAAAAAATGTAGTAAAAATAAACAAACTATAATAAAGTGCAAGCAAAAAAATGTAATCTTCATATAAATCTTACTAACGAACTAAAAAAAATACTTATTTAAAAAAAAAAAATAAATAAGTTTGAGATTCGAACCCACGTGCTAGGCGAGTATATTCTCTGTCGTCTAAGTTCCTTGCTGACAATTCGTATAATGCGAGGTTATAAGTTGTCTGTCTCACTTTTGAGAGAAACTGATTGGTTCCATGAATCAATCAAACGTCCAAGTCTGGTGGGACAGGACCGTATTCAGATAATTTAATATTTTTGCAATAATGAATTAAATATGATTACTCACTTAAATTATTAATTGCTATAACCCATCCACAATAGAATTATTTTTTGCCCAGTTTAGCCAACAACAAAAATTTTAAATAATATTATTGTTGCCCAGCAAGTACCATGTGGAGGTATGAGCTTTACCTGCCAGGAAGGAAGTGGTTGGGGTGTTAGTTTGGGTGAGGCTATGTTAGTAAAATTAACAATAAATTCTGAAAACAAAAACTTAAACTCATTAATAAATAAATTAAACTATAAAAAATTCTAATACTGAAATAAATAATAAAAAATTGGCATTCTGCACGTACCTAATTGAAATAAAATAATCTCTTCTATAAATAATCCACATACCCTGGTACACAGCAAAAATAAATCACTAATAATAAACAATAATTAAAAACACACGACTAAAACACACACTAATAACTATTAAATAATATCACAGTTTCCGAGAATAACACTAATCACTAATAAAAATATCACACACAATGTCACAACTTTACTCGTTGCAATCTTCCCACGGACGAAACATTAATTGTTACGATGGCAGCTGGTGGATTTAGGTTATATCATATCTCAGTATTGGAGCATGGAACCCAAGCAATATTTTAAGGCACGACTACCAGTACTGAACGAAGAAGTTTTGCAAAAAAATTGAAAAAGAAATTGAGAAAAAAAAGTTACAAAAATGCGCTGCCGATCCAGATTATTTCTAGACCATTAGTAAAATATTTGGAAACTATTTTTTTCGTAATCAGAAGGAAAATTTATCTCCCAGTTTTTTTGTTGTTTTCGAAAATTTTGATTTTTTTGTAAAGTTATGACAATTTGAAATTTACACAATGAAGAATTTAAATTTTAAAATGTCATAACTTTACAAAAAAATCACAATTTTCGAAAAAAACGGGGTGATAAATTTTTTTTCTGACTAGGAAAAAAAATAGTTTGCAAATATTTTACTAATGGCCTAGAAGTAACTTGTAACTTTTACTCAATTATTTTAAAAATTTTTTTTTGCAAAACTTTTTTCATTCAGTACTGGTAGTCGTGCCTTAAAAATAATGTTTGGATTCCATGCTCCAATATGGTTTAGCCTAAATCCACCAGCCACCACTGAATTGTTATCACTGCACTTGTAAACACGAACTACAACTACAATTGATACACAATTTAGAGGTTAGCAGCAGTAACAGTTTTGTTTTAGTTTTCAGCATTATTTTAATTATATAGTATTCTTCTCGGTATTTTTTGTCATTACAATGCCATAAAACGGTTTTATGTATACAACATAATAATATATTAATTATATTGTAGACCTACAACAAGAAACAAAACATTTTGACTCCTAATTTCTTTGCAAGAACTAAAAAATAAGGTATTTAGGAAAGTTTTAGCTTTATATTTATTTTTTTATTTAACTAGATGTAATCTTTTGTGTGTCAAATATAAGATGCTTTTTTTGTAGGTTTTTTGGGTATACTTCTTTAAATAACACAATAAAGAACATCCAGACTATTTAAATATTTTTATTAAAACCATATACATTTTTTATTTTGGCTTCTAAAATATAATTCAAATAAAAAAAATTAGTATTGAAAATAAAGTGATTTTATTGAAAAAAAAAAACAATTTTTATATTAGCTAACCTATGCATTGTGTATTTTAAATAATAGATAGTACTCTATAAACCTATGTATCAATATAATTAAAAAAACAAAGTTTCTAACAATCATTTATTTAAATGTGCATCTTATTATAAAAAATAGTGTACTTATATAAAATAATATATACATTATCGTCCTTTAAATAATATTAATTTATTATAAACAGATCTCATGCTTCTACTTTTATCAAACATATTGCTGTTATAATGGTGAATTCTAATTTTAAAATATAGAGATATTAATTTAATTAAATTGCTAAAGTGACAGGTAAATGTAGGCTGTTCTTTAAAATGATTATTTAGGTTTTTAAATAAGTTTTGATTAATTAACAAATCTAACAATTTTATGTTTAATAAATTGACATTTATTAAATTATTTCTTTTATTTATATAAATTTTAAAGATTTTCTCTGAAGTTCGACATATAAATATTACATCTTCAGAGGGATACGAGTTGACCTCTGTCTTTCTGATTTATAAAGGACGTAAGAAAGTCAGCTCTGTCCCCTAACAATGCTTCTACACATTCTTCACATTTTAGAATTTCCAAGAGTTTGGTTACAATATAACCCCCTACATAAATAAGAATTTCATTTTTAAATTCTGATATTTCTATATTTAGAATGTGGTAATACATGTCATCATCCATTTCTGGTTCGTTTATATCTTCTGCTATTCGCTGTCTACCACACGATTTATTAATAATATCAGAAGGAGATAAAACTGAAATTGTTTCCAATGGAATACAATTTTTCTCTAAAAGAATCTCTCAATTCAAGGTGTACAAGCATTTTCTTATACGCGACTTTAAATTGTTTAGCTGTTGGGTTGTTTTTACAACCCCCCATTGCCCTGATTTGCCCAAAAAAAAAGTTCAACATGATCCTGGCTAATTTTGTAAGTAGGAATATACAACAATAATTGATTTTCTTCAATAATATTGTTATAGAGAAATTTTATACTTTCAATACAAAACAACAATCCTATTACCCCCAATTTTCTTACACTCTCACAAACAGGTTTGCCGATCGCTAATTCCAAAGATTTAAAATAATCTGCTGTCTGATAAAAATTTATTAAAACCCTCAAAATTTTGTTTGTTAACAGGCTGTTTGTAACCATACTGATACATATTTCTGGAATTCAAGATGTCAAATAAGTTATTAATACATCTAATAAATTTTACTGTAGCTTCACAATCTTTAAACTGCTCTAATTTTAAAGTTTCGTTTAAAAACTCCAAAGCATGTGCTACAAAAGTACTGAATAGTTGGGTGGCTAATTTAACTTTCATTTTTTGGTTTTTAAAGAATATATGTGATTTTCTCAATTTATTAGCTAAATGAACACCCTCTTCATCTTGCAATTTCATTAATTTTACTAAATATTCCCACTGAATAATATCACCCTTATCAATAATATTTTTTTTATCTCCTAACAAATTTCTTAACAATTTAATCATATGACAGGGGTAAAAAAAGACTGCAATTCTTCTGCCACAACTGGGATCAACAAATGTAGATTGTATATTTTTGGGATCAAAATTACACCCTAACTGTTTGGCCAATGTAGCATTGTTCGTAGCTCCATCAAAAACATATTGAAACCAACAGCAGCCCCGTTTCATTGACTAACTTTAGACACTGTAGCACTAATTTTTTTTTTGTTGACCGGTTAAACTATCTATTAAAAAATATCCAAGAGAAAGCTTCCATGACTCATTAATGCGAACTAGCATGAACACGAGTGCATCCTTGGCTACAGGATGACTGTCAGTTTCAGTTTCTACTCCAAAATCTACAAATCCGTAATACTTCGTTCCATCCCACTCCACATGCTGACGAATTGCCATTTCGTCTATAGTTAAGCTGCAAATAAGTTTATAATCTGTATTCTGTCCTTTGATTTTTAATAGGTCGAAAACTTCTGCTGTAAATCCGGCCTCGCCATTTATATTTTTGTACCACCTCGATATAGTCTTTGGGTGAGGAAGAGCCGAATTAAAAGTATTATGAACAAAATTGTAGGCCTTAACAGAATAATAAAGAAGAGTTAATGAAAAGGCTTTAAGCTGTTCGCCATACTTATGTTTATGGTACATCTGTCTCTGCAAAAATTCTTCATTAGGTCCTATCTTACACAAAGTTTCTAATGTTTCATCGGTGACTTTGCCACTGAGTGATTTAATCACCTCAGCAAGCCTAGCAACTCTTTTCTTAAAATGGCAAAGACTTGTCCTAAGCCTCTTAATTTTTTTACGAGCTTTAGTCAACTGAGACTTCAGTTTTCGTTTTCGGGGTGTTTCAACCTTAAAAAAAATTTACATAATTAATAAACAATATTGGCACTATTATTGATTTTTGATTATAGATTGAATGAAGACTTACTTTACATAAGATGTTTATTTATTTTTTTTAATTTAACATACTTCTATTACTTACTGAATGCCAATATTAAATAATAAAGGCCCTGGCAATGCTGACTGAACAATTTGAACAACTTATTTAATATGTTTTTTAAATAAGTATACTTTATTTTTCAATAAGTTAAAATACTTAGTAATAGTAATCAATAATAAATTTTACTTAGTTAACTTACTTTATAATACCCTCGAATAGGAGAACTTGGGGGTGTTTTATTTTCCACAAAACCCAAACTAGTAAATGACCTTTGTGGCAATTCTGTCCATTCTATGTCCTAATAATCCAGTACTTGTTGATGGCCGTGGTTCATTTAACAAAGATATAGCAGCACTCGTCGATGGTTGAGACGAAACAGATGTAGTTTCGGTCAAGCTTTTACTAGTATCCTATAAAAAATAAGATGTATTATACCTACGTGTTATTGTTTATATTGTTTAAATCCTTTTGATATTTTATCTACAGGGTTTTTCCTCATATATTGACACTCCCCCTGTCGAGCCCCCTGTAGACTTCATTTTAGGAGTTATCGAAAAATATTAAGTTTTATGGATTTTTTTTCAATTTTCATAATTTGCAATCAGAAAAAATAAATGAATATTGAGAATGTAAAATTTCTAATTGAACTATCCCTCTGCTTTATTGAACATCATTCACCTGAATTTAAAAAAAAATTAAAGGCCCTTGGAAAATTTTACATTTTCTATATTGATTTGTTTTTCTGTAAGAAAATCACAAAAATAAATCCTCGAAAAAATATATTTGAAAATAATAGTATACCTAAATAATACACACCAATTTTTTAATTATATTCGAATAAATTTAATAGGTATTTATAATATAATTTTTCTGCTCATATGGAAACAGTAAATAAACAAAAGTTATGAATAAATACTTTATTGTAAAAATAATTCAGGCACAAAATTTTAAATACGTTTCTAATTTTTATAAAATTTTATGTAAGTAAATATTTGAGAACTTCGGAAAAGGTAATTTTTTGGACACTATTAACTGTTTGTTTAATAATTTAAGAAGGTCCTACTGTATTTTTAATAATAATTATTTTAGTGATCTGAATAAACTAATATTATATATTTCTTTCGAATCTACTTACCATAATGTCCATAATAGGTAAAGCATTTTGTTTTAAATGGAGTGAAAAAGGTGACTTCTAAAAAATCATAAGACTCCTGGGTAAAATGTAAGTGGCATACATTGGAATTCACAAACATATCTTCTTTTTCCAAATTTAAAGGTACTCTCCAAGTCTCTCTTCTTTCAGTATCCTTTGGAACACTAAAAATAATACAATCTTAAAGTACCTATTATGTAAAATCGAATAAAACGTGCTACTGTCAACATTAAATATATTAATCCTCTTTGATTAATCCACATTATTGCAATAATTAATAATTATTATCTTTGCAAATCACACGGATATGGGAAATACGGCTCTGTGTCTCCTTAAACAATCGAATATGGCCTCCAAAACAAACATGTTTATTAAGTAACTTACCGAAATAAATGAATAGATGATTTATCCCTCACACAGTTTGCAGTTTTGTGGTAAACACAATTTTTTATAACGCATCTGGGCATTTTTCACGCTATAGTCACAAAAATAGTCACTGAATCAAAACTTCACTTCCACAACGAACATCGAAATACAATATGGATGCGATCGAACTGTCGAAGATACCGACACACTGTCTGTGATTGGTGGGTGACAGCAGTGGGGGAATTGGCAGCGTGCGTCGTGAACTATGTTCTATCTCCCCCTTTCATAAATCTATGTTGATATGTAAACAAGCAAATTGTTGTTTTTGTATCGGTCATAGCGGTTTACGAAAATATACCTGGAGAGGCCAACTCACTCTCGCTGTCTTTGTTATTCTTATAGCAATAGAGAGAATAATAATTGGAAATCGTTCAGAGTGAATTTACGTAAACGTCTTTAGCGTCATTGACATTAAGTATTAGGAAAATGGAGAATAAGTTTAGTTTCGATTTAAGTGCGTGTTGTTCTCTTTGTGCTTTTTTTTATTTCAGTTTTGCGATATTTTAACAGTACCTAAAAGTGCTTTTTGTTATTAGAATAGTTCTTGTCAAAGCTTGGATTTTGTTTACAGATAAAGTTACGTAGTTGTTTTTATTTAGTGACTTTTAGTTACTGATTTGAACTAGATTTTCCATCTTAATTCATCGGAATATGCTTGATGTCTGTAATTTGAATCATAAATTGGTTGGTAATGTAATGTACCTAAAAGATAGGTTAGTGTAACTGGCCCATTGACCTACATATCAGGTCAATGAACCAGCCGAACATATGACTGCAGAGGTGGTTGTCTCTGATGACTGTTAGAAAACGATTTATTTATTAATAAACTACAGGATTACTTCAAATTATTATAATCGCAGGGTAAGTAACCACTACTTGTTAAAATTTAATAATTCTTTTATAAACTTTGAAAAAACGAAATCAAAATTGTCAGTAGCATTTTATGTTTACTGTTTATCGGAAAATTTGGTTTTAGTTTACGAAACACTTGAAAGAAAGTTTAATTGAAGCAAGAAAAAGGCAAACTTGTACATTTCTTATATTAAAAGGTATTTTAAAAAGTTTAAAAATTATTTCAAATGGAGCACTTAATCGCATAAATAGGTAATTATTTCATTCAAAATTATGTCCCGGAACGAACTTACTGCTAAATTGTATGTGAAATGCGGCAACACTGCTAAAGGTCAATGCACTATTTCAGATAAAATGAGGAATGTTTCTAGTAATCAGCAGTTCCAAAACAATTTCATCTTATTTTTTTTGAAAGTCGATAACTCAATTTTACGTGGGAATTAAGAGAAAAAAAATGTGTCAGTGGGTTTCTATAGATGTCAAGAATCGGTGGTTTAAATATAACTACGCACTTAAGACTCACCCTGTATAATAAGGCTCATTGCGATTAGTTCGCTCACTTAGATCAGCTGAAAAAATAAATATAGTTTAAAAAAACTAAAAAACACGCTTTTAAAGCACGTCAAACTAAAAAGTGAAAAATAATTATTAATATAAACTGAAAACAATAATGCACGAAAAATACTAGTATTATTGTGAAAAAAAAGCGTGGGTTGCTCGATATACGAAAAATATGGCACAAAGCGCCCCATATTATTGTTTTCAGTTTATATTAATAATTATTTTTCACTTTTTAGTTTGATGTGCTTTAAAAGCATGTTTTTTAGTTTTTTTAAACTATATTTATTTTTCACTTTTTAGTTTGTTGTGCTATGAAAGCGTGTTTTTTAGTTTATTTAAACAATATTTATATTCATGATAAATCAAATAGAAAAATTCTCATAAAATTCCTTTATTAATGTGATATAATAAAGGAATTTTATTTTAAAGGAATTTTATGAGAATTTTTCTATTTGATTTATCATGAATAATTACTCATATGGAATCAACCTACCTACGTTATATTTATATTGCTTATTGATGCTGATATTATAACATATTACGATCCAACAGATACTTCTGAAAAAAAAAATATTTTTTTTTCAGCCATAGACGAGATTTGAACTCACGCCCGAGGAGTCCGTCGTTTCGCGTCGACTAAGACTTGTGCCTTAGCCCGCTCGGCCATCGAACGAACTGAGAATCACAGAATGTACTAACAGTAATAAGCCACTTGCTCTCACGCAGAGGATACGTGAGGAAAGGAAATTATTTAATTCTGGCGATCCTGATCAGGATAATGATATAAACTTATCAAATTATTGTATTGTTACCGGTTCTTCGTAAGTGTACAAAGTTTCAATTAAATCTGTCCGTTTAAAGTGGGTCAAAATCGAGTCCACAGAGTCGGTTACAAACAAACATACAAGTGAAGCGTGTTAATAAGCCCATTATTACAAAGTGAACTGAACCTGCGCAGTTTTAAAATGCATTTAATCTGTTTTTATGAATACTAGCTTAGGAATATATTTTCTGAGATATAATCAAAGGACCCATTACGTCGTTTTTATTTGAAAGTTCATAGGTACCTTTAGAATTAATTAATATGTTAACGATATCTGTAAAAAATTAATAATTAGTAAGCTAACTGTAAACGAACGGAACATTGCTTTAAAATTCGAAAAAAAGTATAATGTGCATATTTTTTAACTTTTGCCACACAAGCCGTAAAGCTGGTTACATAGTGATAGAGTGAAGATAAAATTGGAGTTCTCCATTTCAGAAATACGGCTCTATTTATTAGGCATGCAAACACATTTTGGCAATATGTCACTGGCTTTATTTCAATGTATTTTCTGTTCTCCTATATATTCACAATGATTGACGAATATTTCACGGATTTCTACCGGAATTTTTAAACAAATATTTTCTATACATTATAAAGTAGATGTTCTACAGTGTCATAATTTTTTCAGTCATATATTTTCATTGTCAACTTCTCGAGGCCACGGATAAGATTATTAATGTGGATTACTAACGATTTAATACAATTGCAATATGTAACTATGATATATCATCTATTTTTAATATTAATTAATTATATTAATGAAAAAGTTTTTGTAATATGCAATTATAACGCATTACAGAAACTTTATTAATATAATTAATTAATATTAAAAACATATTTACATATTGCAATTGTAATAAATCATTTATAATAATTAAGGCTGGGAATTTTCCAGATTTTAGTATTCGATTATTCGTTCGAAAAAATATTCGAATATTCAAACTATTCGGATATTCGAATATTCGGATTATTCGAGTATACGGATATTCGATTAATTCGAATTATTCGAATACCTATTCGAATAATTTGAATATTCGAATACTCGAATAATTCGAATTATTCGAATAGGTATCCGAATAATCCGGATCCTCGAATATTCATTATTAATAGGCATAGCACTGAATACTAGTGAATAGTGAATACTCCATTTGAGTATTTGGTTGGATAGACCACAATATTAGTCGTGACGTAAACCACTAAGTAGGCAATTTGATTTGCTTTCCATACCCACGATAGGGTATGTCTCCTGTACATGTGCTTTAAGGGTCAAAATTATTTAGTTAGTATTTTATTTTAGGATTGAGGCGCTATTGTTCACATTTAACTATTGAAGCTTAAATAAAACAATAACAGAGCTAGTTTATTATACTTCGGTGTCATAACTATTTTTCCTTTTCGAAAAAAATAAAAGTGCTCTAAAATTAGAATGTTTTTAAAAAAGACGCAGATTGTGAAGGTAAAACAAATACATGAAAAGGCAATAGTTAAATATTTACAGGTTTTCTAAAATTTAAAATTTAATTTTAACCCCTGCCTTAGTACAGTAAGAATAAGGTCGAGGCGAGAAAGAGATGGAATAGTTTGACTGGGAGTAAAACGTGCCACTAATGTGGTCTATTTATATATTTGGATTTTAGAATAGGTACCTACCTATACCTACTATCTACCTACTTTGGTTGAATGCATACTGCACACCTATTCGTACATAATTTAATAATATATTTTAATATTCAAATTTACTCAAATATAATCAAATATTCGAATACTGGAATATATTCGAGTATTCGAATATTCGAGTATTCGTATATTTCGAATATTCGAATAATTTCCCATTAGAATAATTCGTATTCGAATACTCGAATATTCGAATACTCGAATTATTCGTATTCGATTCCCAGCCTTAATAATAATGCATATAATATGCAATTATAACGCATTAATGAATAATATTATAGAACTAAAATAAAAGCGTGTTTAAGTCATATTTATAACATTAGGTTATCTTTGACAATTGAACGATTCAGCATTTCTGTTCTTGGTAGGTAGTTCAGGATAAGGCTGGGAATCGAATACGAATAATTCGAGTATTCGAATACGAATTATTCTAATGTGAAATTATTCGAATATTCGATTATTCGAATACTCGAATATATTCGATTACTCGAATATATTCGAATATTCGAAAACTCGAATACTCGAATATTCGAATACTCGAATATTCGAATACTCGAATATATTTGAGTATTCGAATATTCTATTATATTTGAGTAAATTTTAATATTAAAATATATTATTAAATTATGTACGAATAGGTATGCAGTATGCATCCAACCAAAGTAGGTATATAGTAGGTATAGGTAGGTACCTATTCTAAAATCCAAATATATAAATAGACCACATTAGTGGCACGTTTTACTCCCAGTCAAACTACTCCATCTCTTTCTCGCCTCGACCTTATTCTTACTGTACTAAGGCAGGGGTTAAAATTAAATTTTAAATTTTAGAAAACCTGTAAATATTTAACTATTGACTTTTCATGAATTTGTTTTACCTTCACAATCTGCCGCTTTTTTAAAAACATTCTAATTTTAGAGCACTTTTATTTTTTTCGAAAAGGAAAAATAGTTATGACACAGAAGTATAATAAACTAGCTCTGTTTTCGTTTTATTTAAGCTTGAATAGTTAAATTTAAACCATAGCGCCTCAATCCTAAAATAAAATACTAACTGAATAATCCTTATCCTTAAAGCACATGTACAGGAGACATACCCTATTGTGGGTATGGAAAGCAAATCAAATTGCCTGCTTAGTAGATTACGTCACGACTATTATTGTGGTCTATCCAAACAAATACTCAAATTCACTATTCACTAGTATTCAGTGCTATACCTATTAATAATGAATATTTGAGGACCCGGATTATTCGGATATCTATTCGAATAATTCGGATTATTCGAGTATTCGAATATTCAAATTATTCGAATAGGTATTCGAATAAATCGAATTATTCGAATATCCGAATAATCGAATAATTCGAATATCCGAATATTCGAATAATTCGAATATCCGAATATTCGAATAATTCGAAAATCTATTCGAATAATTCGAATAATCGAATATCCGAATAGTTCGAATAATCGAATATTTTTTCGAACGAATATTCGAATACTAAAATCTGGAAAATTCCCAGCCTTAGTTCAGGACCGTTCATAACTCGCGTTTTAAAAAAGCGCGCGATACGTTTTGTTGGCTATTGTTATATTTTCAGTTACATTTTAATGAAGAAATAAAACAAAACAGGTAAAATAAATCGTTTATTGCTAGAAAATTAATAAAATAACAAGCCACAATGAATGCTACAATTAAGACAAGATATTTTAAATAATCTAAACCACAGAAAAATAAATGGCTAAACAAAGAGTTAAGCATTTTGCAGTTAAATAATAACGATTATAATACTTTCTTGAACAACAGGTACCTATGTAATACAAAACCTATATGACAAGTATAAAAAATATATAAAAAAGCTTACCAATAAGGAAAAAAAAATACATTTGCTTCCTAACATCCGAGATATATGTATCAACATCGATTAAAGCTGCACATTCCTTATACAATGTGGTTTGCAATTTAACAACACTTTAACAAATATAATAGTAATAATATTTAATTGCTTAGGTAAAGTTTACATTAACAAAACATATACGTATTACACACACTGTGTAACGATCCACTGGATTTGAAAAGAAATAATTATCATTATTATAATAAATTCATAATGAAATAAATGCATTTAAGATTGGAAACAGATTTGGTAAATTTCATTCATAATAATACGTAAATGTTTTGCTAGTTAATTAAAATTGTTTTTCTGTTTTCCTATAAAAGAAGGCGAATAAAAAGTATCTAAGTTTTTATGCCAACCTGATAAAAGGACAGAAAGAATCTGAGCATTTGAATCTGGTCACCTGTGAAATGTGACAATTTCAAAACACCTATTATTTAAAAGGCCGATTTAGATCTCTAGGTAAATATCTTTTTTATTCTTTTTCATTATTAAAATCAGTTATTTATTAAAATGTGTCATAAAAAAAATGCATTTATTTCAGGCCTTTTTTTTGTCTCTACGTTTTCTTTTGTTTCCTTCTAAAATTGGAAAGTACCTATCCAATAAGGAAACTCACAATAACAATTGGTTTAAAGTACATACGCATATAATTATATGGAGCAGAAGCATATATATTATGATGGTTTTGAGAAAATATATTATCTAACTACTAGAAAATGTTCTAAGGAGAATCCATTTTATGGTTTTTGCAACTCTACATATGTGGTATATTTTTTTGGCTTATTCTGAGATCAAAAGGATAACAAAGTTGATTGAACTGTGGTGAGACATAAAATATCCTAACTTTGGAAGAGATTACGTGAGTACTTTTTACTTTTTGTATACTCCTCGGACATCTTTAAAACCAGAAGTGAGTGGAGAATGTCTCCCTGTCAATTGTTCAAAGGTTAATATTACTTATTCACTAAAAATCTATCAATATATGATATAGTTGTGTAAACTTGCGGAACAGCTGTTTTGTTGAGTACTAGGTAAAATACAAATATTTGTTTCCACGTTTTTAATTAGCAATTATTACCAGCCACAAGTACAACTTAACTTATTTTCATTGATATCAGCATATCTTCCTAATTATTATGGTTGGAACAAATTACCATTTCGTTTATTAAAAATAATTTATGCATTCCATTCAATCTTGGCCATATAACTAAGTAATTAAAATCTTTTTTGCGTTACATACCTTACCTCCTCTCTAGAAGTAGTTTTATTAATATTTCTGTAATTAGATTAGTAGTATTATTTTTTTTTTACTTACCTATTAATTCACTAACGTGATATTGACAATAAATGTGTAAATATACTTTATTGCTAGTAGTAATATAATTGTTTACAATTTTAAAACGGCCATTTAAATTTTCTGTGTTGTTTTGTACATTCCCAAAAATTCCCTTATCAGTTTTATATTGGCTGGCGTCCTCTAGCTTACGTAATCAAATAAAAAAAAAAACTAAAACCCACGACCAAGTTCCCGTCTATTAAAGCTGCCGATAGCCCTTAATGTAGTGAAGGTTACAACTGATAGGTTTTTACAAATAAATATACACATCGTACACAAGAATGAAGAAGTACTTGCTCGTAGATACATAAATTATATACCTAATTAATAATTATTGAGTAAATATAAACATATTTTTTGTTTCGTTAACCCATTTAAAATTTGAATTTTTAGACTGGCTAAAAACTTCACGGCTGTTGGATTGTCTTCGCACCCATAGCCAGCGCGAACAGCCCCAAATAAGTTTTCCAACGCATCCTGGTTGAGACAGAGAGGTCTTAAAGCAGTTACTCCTCTTAAATGAATGTATGTCCAAATTTGCCTGATGGCGTTCAAACTAATTAACCAACCAGTCTAGGAAGGCGGTTTGCTGGTTATCAGACTTTCTGTTTTTGTAAATCTCCGGAACTGCCACCGCTTAACCATTTCAAAGGCTCCTTTCCAATATTTTTGGTGGATTGATTTTTCTGTCACACAGCATTTTAGCTCCTTTACGTCTGGAGGTGAAGCTCTGCTACCATCACAAATGTAGTTATTGCCAAAAAACGCTGCTCCAATTCACCTGCAAAATTGTTGAATAATTTCAGATGTCTGTAAGAATAAGAACTGTTCGACTTACCTCGACTTAGCAATGTATACCAGAATGCTCCTACGGTATGGCTCACCACTTGGGCAGCAATATTCACTTTCATGGCAAATTTCATTTTTGGGTCTAAACTTTATTTTGTGCATCGCTCTAAACACTAAAGGCGAAGTCTGATCAATCATGTGCTTTCACGATATCTGAAAAATGGACCTCTATTGTATGTTGTCTTCCAGCAACATCAACTGGTAACAGTACGTTGTGTGTCCTAAATAATAATTCTGTGCACTTAAGGAGATGGGGTGGGTCAAACGTAGTAAAAATATGTTTACTGTTAACAGAAATATATGGGTGTTCTACAGATGAGCCCATTTCCTTTAAAGTTTTCACATTTGTGGACTCCATATCGCGTATCGTAGCGACTACATGCTTGGCATGCTTAAATGACGGTAATACAAACTTGCAAAGCATTCGCAGAAGAAGCTCCATTTGAAAAATAGTATGCAACTGGCTACTTCCGATTGTGCACTAAACCCTATAGCATGAAAACTAATCCTTTATTTGCTAATTTTTTGGAGCTGTAATTGTCACCCAGATCTAATGTTAATAATTTGATATCTAGTGCAAAGAGTTTTTTTAAAGTACCAAGTCGTGTACGGTTATTTCATGAAATTGTACCAAATACTCCATTAACTCCACAGTCCATTATAACACGATGGGGAACATGGCTAGAGGCAGCATCGTACTATTACTGTAATTTTAAAAATGTGAAATCCCTAATACAGTAGTTAAATCCAAATGACACAGTTGCTATTTCACAGATGCAACTATTCAAGAAAACCTGGAGACCATACACGGAAGTATTTCACGAATTCCTCTAGCCATATGGGACTTTCAATATTAATAATATACTTTTATATTTGTAACCGGCAGTGAAAAATACTTGTGTGTGTAATTTACTTTTAAGTACATCCCACTATACCTCTAGTTCTCTTCGAGTGAGTGTTTATAATAAATTGACTTTATCAACTTTGGATAATACGGAATTCGCAAAAAAAATTTTAAAGTAAGATATCGTTTTGTATATGCATGGAAATCTGACACATAACCACCAATAACAATAACAATTTTCCTCCAATGCACCCATTAAAACATTCGCTACCTTAAACCTGCAAGCATTAGTGGTTTCGTCCATGCTAAACCAGGTGTACTTCCATTAAGCTCAGAAGAAATTTTCTGTATAATATTTTCACACTCCATTGATAAATATTTTTTTCTTAGTGTAGACTCCGAAGGCAAGTTAACATTGCTATATTTGCCACTTATATATTTTTCCAAAAATTGTCTAAAAAAGGGGATTGTCTAGTTTCGACCACGGTATGTTACATCCTATCATAAATTCCACTAAATCTAAGTTAAAATTACGTCGCATGTCACTGTAAGTAAAGCTCCGTTTATGATTTTTTGAGCAAATATGTCTATTAATATTTGTGTTGCATGACCACGAAATTGTTTTGTTACATCTAGTGCAATACAATTGTCTACCATCCAATTGTAAATAGGTAATATCGCGAATCCAAGAATTTACTGTAGCTCCGTTGGTTAGTACGTTGTGACATTTTAACTGCGCATTTTTAGTACCTACGTCCGAATGAGCCCACGTTATGCACGATACTGTTTGATCGTGTTATATGTTTTCTTCCCTCCACGCTAGAGCCGGCTGTTGGCCTTCAGTAATGTAAATTACCAATATACTGTAATTTAAAACAATCTATTGCGCATTACGTTTTAATTTAATGTAGTGCATTCCCTGACAATACTAAGTTACCACGAACATTGTAAAATTAAATAAAATGCACTTAATATGTTTTTATAGTTTGGGAATGTTTCAGTAGGTGTTTGCAATATATTATATTATATCTGTAAAAGCCATCCCTGGTAACCGATCGGTAAATCCCAAGTATGCAAATAAGACAATGTTTTTGTGGCATGGTTATAATAGTACTAAATTTTACACTAACACTAATAAAAAGTTCGAATAAAATAGTATTTAAAAGTAAGAGTTTGTAATCCAATATAAAACAAAAAACGACACACACCACACAATATCAGCATCAAAACAAACAATATGGCGACCGGATCCAACATCAACGATTACGTTTCCTGTGCTGCTAACGCCCTCTACGAAAATCTTCCCTGATGGCAACAATGATAGATTAACTGAGAACGCCTATGTACAACAAGCCCGGCTGGGGCCCCAGCCGAGGACCCCTTTGTCTTAAGCCTATAACGTGTATGCACTAAGCCACTGAGCCGGTTTTCTTAAAGATGTTCAATAAAAAGATGCCTAATATGCTTTTCTGAATTTTGAAGTGTATTTTTTTTATCGTAGTAGTTTTGGATTTGAATGTCAAAATCTAAAAGACGATACATCTTTCAGAACCTTACAACTTACAAGGAAACTGTTTTTAAATATGATAAAAAATAATGAAATTATTAAAGTGTTTCCAACTTAAGTGCAACACACTGTATGATGCAAACAACACAGCTGATGTTTTGCTTGTAATTGTATAAAAGATAGATACAATCGAATAAAACGTGTATTATAATTTTATAATTCAGTGAAAACTGGTGGAAATAGCAGTTTTTCCTATATTACAAAATTTATAGTACCTACACTTTTAAATTATATATAATTATTGAATGTGAAGGTCCATTACAACTTGTACATATTACGAATTGTCTTTATAACACATTTTGATGAAATATTAAGAAATGTACATTATATTAGAAAGAAAATAGTAAACCTAGATAAAACGGGACAAAATAGTGGATATCTGTTGAAAAGGACATATTGGAATAAAAACATTTAGAATGAAAAGGATTGAAATCCGGCAAGAGGGGCTCTAATTCCAAATTAGATAAGAGGAATCTCTATATGTTCAGTTATATTCAAGCTGATGCTACAGCTTTGATTCCATATATTTCGTGGCAAAGCAGTTTATTTTCAGAAAAATTGAGGATAATATTTTTTATGTGTGAGTGAAATTGTAAAGGGTGGAAAGGTATATATATAGCAGACAATTATATAAATTTCAGAAAAAATTATTTAAATTAATAGATTGATGAATCTATGGAATCCAAATATTTTTATATATTTATTTAGCAATTAAGAACTAATATGAGTATTAAGGATTAATTCTTTTAGGAAATGCAAACGACGCAAAATACGAAAATTTTTCTAACCATTTGAGAATTAAAAAGAAAAAATGTTCTTATAATATTTTAATCGACTGTTACTCTTAACTAGGCCTATGCGATTCGGCAAATACTGAATCGATTTTCCATTCATAAAAAATATCGAATCAAATCGATAATTCGAATTGAATTGCAAATCGAATCGAATCGCGAATCGATTCGCAAGGAACCAAATCGAATCGAATCGATTTGTAAGGAACCAAAACGAATCAAATTTACGAATCGAATCATAATTTGAATAGATAGGTTTTTTATATTGATAATTTAATTTTTGAATCGCATTCATCGCCGTCGAAAGGATGGGGTGTGGAATTGAAACGCAGTGCATTCACACTTCGGTGCCTCGTTCAGTTGTTAGTTACACAGCCAGTGAGAAACATAAATATAAAAATAAAATATCATGCCGGGTAAACGTTTCATAATATTATAACTTGTCGTAGTTGCTTATTTACTTCCTTGTAAACTATTACTTTACTGAATAATGAATAGCGATAATGTCTCCTATATTTCGACTCGGTTATCCTTATCAGTGTTACCATACAGTGGTATACAACGCCTATGATTTCGAACCAAGAATGCTTGGCCTACGCATTAAAATACCTACTTTATAGAAGAGTAGAAATTTTTGGTAGTTTAACACAATAATTTTCATCAAACCAAGGTAAGCAAATACAGAGTGTTCCATTAGTGCTACTGCTATTTAAAAAGAACAACAATACGGGTAGGAATTATACATCTTCATTAAGCACAGATTTTAAAAATATCTTCCTGTCCCGCCACCGGTACTGGCAATGTAGGTGGGAATGGTTGTGTCCGCGTTTAAAAAAAATTCCGGCTCCGTGGAGTAGTTGGTCAGAGCACGTGATGGCAAGTATGATAAGATAATCTCTCCATCGTTCTGCGGGTTCGAATCCCGCCACCGGCATTAGCAATGTCGGTGGGAATTGTTGTGTGCTTTGGACTCGGTGGTTGCCTAAATTCTGTGTTGTTTATGTTTATCTTTATAGTTATGTAAATAGTGCGTTGAAGAAGTTTTACTACACAAGATAATGTATTTTTTTTGGATGATCCATTTAATTTTCACTAATTATTTTGATTAGATGTTAATTAAGATGTACTGATTTGACCGATAGGTTGATACAATTCGATTCGACGGGCTGAATCGATCAAATTCTAAATTCGATTCGATGGTTCGATTCGAATCGATGTTCCGGTTCGATTCGATATTTCGCTTCAATTTTTTTTGAATTGGTGAATCGACTAAAAAAATTGATTCGAATCGATATATCGATTTTTTACCCAGGCGTACACTTAACTATCATGTTGAAAGTTTTATAAATTAAATTAGTTCTATAGTGATATAATGAATATAAAGTTGACATGCGCATTTACTGTTCAAAAGTTTAAAATACAATAATTGAATCTATACGGTTAACATGTCTTTTAATTCTAGTGTAAAGAAGTGATTCTTCCGGTAACCATTTTCGGATGTAATAAGACTTAATTGGGTTCATCTTTCACTTTGTTATACCCTGTGTACTATCACTCGTATGAATGTTTCCGTTAAAACCGTTCTGAACCAGAGGTCAAGTTCCTTTAGAGGTCCAGTATGTGGAATAACAATTAGTTACTAAACATAATTGTTTAAAACCAGTTTATTTTCAAGGTAATGTTAAGTTATTTTATTATTATTATTATTATACATATATGTATATATATATATATATATATATATATATATATATATATATATATATATATATATATATATATATATATATATATATGTATATATATATATATATATATATATATATATATATATATATATATTCTGACTTTTATTCATAGGACAAGGTATAAGTAATAAATTGAACACCGAGAATCATTTTCGCCAAGTAAGGTGAAGTTGTCCTTTGTCACATAAACGACAACCCCACACACACAGACCGCCTGGCATTCCGTTTCTTCACTGAGTTCCCTAGCCTCTATCACACCGCTAATAGAATAAAGTCGTGTTCCTACACTTTAAAACACCGAAATAAAAAATTTGAAAAGTACAGCTACTGTACTGAAGGGTACCAAAGTTCCACGACATCCACGCAAAATAAACATTTTGGTAGTGGCTGAGTAGCGCGTCACACTAGTATGAATGATCTGAGATTCGATCTACAAAATACTTTGGAAATTTATTTTAGAAAAATGTCTTGTCACTCCCATGAAAACATTAAAAAAAACAGTGATGCGTTGTTGTGTAAAGTATTAGACTGTCAAATGTGTAATCCACTGTGACGAAAGATGTGTCGTGGAAAAAACACATTGATAGGCGAAGGCAAACAAAAGAGGTGTAACAGGGAGGAGCTGTTTTGTAAAGAAGTTCACAAGGTTTACACTGTTTACTGTATTGCCTGTTCTTGTTTTGCAGTCTATCCCTGTTGTATACGTCATGTCATCTAAATTCCTTTTGTATCTCCAATGCGTGAAACTTTGATATCGTAGAAAATAATAAAATGAAACGTGTTAGAATAATATTGAAACTAGCATTCGTCTACCTATATGCTCTATACATGAAATTTAACACACGCAGTCAATAAAGTTGTCGAAATAATTATTATTTATTAGATTGCCTTATAGTACGTCAGATAGATGAATTATTTGGCAGGATTGTGATTTTGATGATAGAACCATGAGACTTGAGACACAACATCTACATATAGTAATGATTGTAGGCTATGAGGCCATCAAATATTCTCGGTAACAGTAATAGCAGACATTATACAAAATAACCACATGATAATTTTTTCCATCTGCTCAATCGTGTTTACTTTAAGTAACGCTGTGCAGTAAGGATATGGTCAAGTCCAAATATGCACTATGAACACCGACGTTGTAGTTCTAGCTTTCGGTTTTTCGTTGCTCATGAGCAATAACTCTGGGTCTCGTTCGGTTTATTGCTTTGCCAATGTTTCACATTATTGCCGATTACGACACTGTGTCACTTTTTCAAAACGAAAATAAGAGACCTGCACTTGGAATGCATATCACGGCATTTTGTAGATTGACTGACGGCCAAGTCAATAGACAGTAGACAAATTACTAACAATGACGTAGTTTTCCACAAAATACCAAAGCACCATATACTGCACCCGACGCGCGTTTCGCCAACTAAGTTGCCATCACTTGGAGATGATCAAAATTAAAAATTGCTCAAGCCATTAGAGAGATTTGTAGTTTTGCTATATGCCCGTACCATCAGCGAAGAGCATGTTAATCAAACAAGAAAAGAGCTGTTAAAGTTGGAAGGTGAAATAATCTACAGTTCAAATTTTACATAAGATGCACTCATTTAGTACCTATAAAAAAAATCTGCATACGAAATTGGTTACGGTTAGATCCAAATGATAATCACAGCACCACAAGCCAAGTGCTGGGGATGGATGAGAAACTTGCCAGAGGTTACACAAGTTTGTAGAAATCTTATAAGATTAACATGTGTGAGAGGGTTGCTTTGCAATGTACTACTCTTTGTCTTTGTGCTCTTGTGCTGACTAAGGATGAGATATGGTTATCCGTAGGTTGTTCCAATACCTCAAAAAACCATTCACCGCACGGTCAGCTCATGTGCAATAGATCAAACGGAACAAGTTTGGTCAATTGCGCATAAACGAACCGTGCGGTGAACGATTTTTCGATGTGTTGGAAAAAATCTCGTTTAATTTCCGATAGTCGATCGTGAGGCACAGCAACACTGATCAAGCCCGGCATATGAATGTATGAGCAATATCTTGTCTAGCAGTCTGTAGGCTGTTAACAGAGTTAATATCTGCTGCCTGTCAAGTTTATATTCATTATATCACTAGAAAACTAATTTCATTTATAAAACTATCAACATGATAGTTAAGAGTAGGCCTGGGCAAAAATGTGATATATCGATTCGAATTGGTTTTCTTTAATCGATTCACCGATTCAAAAAAAAAATTGAAGCGAAATATCGAATCGAATCAGAATAACGATTTGAACCAGAACATCGATTCGAAAAGGAACATCGAATCGAATCGGAATATTGAATCGATTCAGCCCATCGAATCTAATCGGTATGTAGAATTGATTCAACCTATCGATCGAATCAGTACATCTTAATTAACGTCTAATCAAAATAATTAGTGAAAATGAATCATCCATATATAATGGTCATCCATATAAAAATACATTACATTATGTAGTAAAACTTCTTCAACGCACCCTTTACATAAAGATAAATATAAACGACACAGAATTTAGACAACCCCCGAATCCAAGGCCAAAGTAGCACGAATGAGGGTTACACTTCTGAAAAAATGTGGACACACAACCATTCCCACCGACATTGTTAATGTCGGTGGCGGGAATCAAACCCGCAGGACGATGCAGAGATTATCTTGTCATACCTGCCATCACGTGCTCTGGCCAACTACTCCACCGAGTCGGTACTTTTTTTTAACGCGGACACAACCATTCCCACCGACATTGCCGTGCCGTTGGCGAGACAGGAAGATATTTTTAAAATCTGTGCAATGAAGTTGTATAAATCCTGCCTATATTTTTGTTCATTTTAAATAACAGTAGCACTAATGGACTCTGTATTTGTTTGCCTTGGTTTTTACGAAAACTACTGTGTTAAACTACCAAAAATTCCTACTCTTCTATTAAGTTGGTATTTTAATGAGTAAGCCAGGCATTCTTGGTTCGAAATCATAGGCGCTGTATGCCACTGTAGGGTAACACTGATAATGATAACCGAGTCGATATATAGGGGACATTATCGCTATTACCTATTGAGTAAAGTAACAGTTTACAAGGAAGTAAAGAAACAACTACGATAAGTTATAATATTATAAAACACCTACCCGGCATGATATTTTATTTTAATAGTTATGTTTCTCACTATTTATCTGGCTATGTAACTAACAACTGATGGAAGTACCGAAGTGTGAATGCACTGCGTTTCAACTTCATACCCCATCTTTCCGACGGGGATGAATGCGCTTTCAAAATTAAATTATCAATATAAAAAACCTATCTATTCAAATTATGATTCGATTCGTAAAATTTTATTCTTTTTGGTTCCATACAAATCGATTCGATTCGGCTCCTTGCGAATCGATTCACGATTCGATTCGATTTGCAATTCAATACGAATTATCGATTTGAATCTATATTTTTTGCGGATCGAAAATCGATTCAGTATTTGCCGAATCGCATAGGCCTAGTTAAGAGTAACAGTCGAATAAAACATTATAAGAACATTTTTTCTCTTTAATTATCTAAACTGCTAGACAAGCTATCGAGGTGTGGTGAGCTCAGGTGGAGGGTCTCAGAAGAAACCTACCCAAGAGGCTTGCCATTCTGCTAGCGGTGCGGGCAGGCAGGCCCAAGCGATGGGCACATATCTGTTGGTAGACGAAGACCGTGGTTTGGAGTCCACGCTAAACTGTAGATTACTGAGTAAAAATAACCAATTGTGTCAATAGCTTTCCATTATCTGGAGACATGGCTGAAGGTTCTACTGTTTCTGACAATTATCTACGCCATGCCTCTTTTTATCATAAATATTCCACATTAATATAAAACAATATTTTTCTTGATTTCTTCTTGATTTTTCTGTTAAAATCTATAGCTGATATATTTAAATAAACATCAAGGAAATTCTGTCAAAAATTCAATCATGAAAGTAGTACAGCGTAATAAGTGTTCTAAGTGCTAGAGTAGATATAGTTATTTTTCTACGCGAAAGGAAAAGCCTACTTTTTGTTTCAGTTGGGAAATGACATTCCTTTGCAAACTAGTGCAAAAAGTGATAGTATATCTGTCAGATATTACCTTCACACTGGCTTAAGGATGTAACAAACGTATTAAGAAAAATCATGATTACTATTCCTTATATTAGGTATAAAAAAGTAACAAAGCGAAAATTTCACTTTTATTTTTTTCACTTGTAAATATTATGTATTACTTTCTCACCCATCAAAGTGAGGAAGTTATGTATTCGTGAAAGAAATTTTGAAAATTTTTGTTACATTTCTGGACGATTCTCGACGAATTATAACGACACACAGAAAGAAAAAATTTTCTGTCTGTGTGGTTTGCGATAACAGCTACAGTTTTGGAGATAAAGCTTTCAAATTTGATACACACATTCTAGAGGTCAAGGATAATTGGCCCCAAAATGGGGAGGATTTTTGGAGTTTTTGGAGCTTTTTATTGTCAGAAGAACCGTTTCTGTTATATTTTTCACCTTCTTTTCTTGAGACCATTTCTAAAACCGTATGTAGGCTAACTCATATTTTGATCGTGACTTTTCAGGTAATAATGTTGATATCGCGAATAAAGTAGATTCTGCAATGTCTCGTACAATATTAGTCACACTCAATATCATCTATATTATTTCTTGTCGAAAAATACTTTCTGACTAAAACACCAAAGCATTGTTTATAAACAACAAAATTATGTCTGTAGTTACCCACTAAAAATATTAATGTTCCTGAAACGTTGCTGAATATTTAAACCAGGCATGGGCAACCTTTTTTTAGGTGAGGGCCAGGTGAAATTTTTTTAATGCTTTGCGGGCCAAATTCATAATGGTGATAAAATAATAATAACTTTTTTGTTTAGAAATATGTAAAATGAGAAATATATAAAAAAATGTTTTTAATCAATATTATGAACATAACAAATACATATAAGTCAAGGTATAATAAGAATATTAAATCGTTATGTTGTTTTTATAATAAGAATATATACACGGAAACAAAACAAATATACTCATCAGTAAATAACAAATGTCAAATAAAAACAATACCATATTTATTGTGATATTTGACAGTTTTTACTAATAAATCAAGGTTGAACAACTGCAATTTGTAAAATATTTTTCAAATTAGTACCGATTAATCGATTTAGTAATATCATTTTAGAAAAAAATTGTTCACAGCACTATTGTCCAGCCGGCGAAAGAAGGCCCACGCGGCAAGAGAGAGTTTGCCGATAAGTCGCCAGCTTTCTGCGAAACCATATACTAGGGACATAATATTTCTCCCAATGAGTAGGTGCGGATGCAAACGATCACAAAAATTTCACAGTAATTCATCTATTTCATTTACGTTTAATTGTGAATAGAGAAATCACATTCTTTCCTCGGGTCTTCTTTCCCCGTAAGTGCTTCCGAATAATGCCATAATTGTACAAACGAAAACAGACATGTTTTTGCATTTCTCCGTTGGAAAATATTTGCTGTAAAATTCATACAAACTGCATTAATCAAATTTGCTTTTAAGTGCGTCATTTGATTGCAATTCAATTAGTTCCATTTGGCAAGCCATGGAAACTTCATTTACATCAGTACCGAAGGGATTAATAAATGTCTTAAAATCAGTATTGTGTGCGAACTGAAATCCAGAAATCTTTCACAAAAGTCATCATTTAAGGAATGCAATTCAATTGCAAGCAAGATGTGGTCATAATTTTAATGATAAGTATTTCTAACAAGAAAACACGACATTCATTGTCTACGTTCCTGCACTTACTATTCGAATATCTTGACATTTTATTTAAAATAAAATCTTACCAAATTTTGACTTGCACAAAACGAAAAATGTTTGGCATTCAGCATAACGTAACCTGCTTTCTCTCAACATATAAGATGGCTATTTAACTTTGGTTCATTTTATATGATAGTAAATATTCAATAACAAGAGACTGCAATTTATAAGGAGCATTTATTTACGATTTACTTCTTTTGCAAAAGGTTCACGGACCGGAGTTAAAATAATTTTGAGAAGCTTTCGCGGGCCGTAAAATTTACCCTCAGGGGCGGTATACCGCCCACGGGCCGTGGGTTGCCCATGTCTGATTTAGACTATGAACGGCGTTACGTTTGCAAGTTTGTGTCGTTGCATTATAAACTTTTAAAATAGAAAATTGCTGCTTGTCGTGTATATAGTTAGTAATTAAGCAAAGTTTTCAAATACACTCTTTTTTAAATAATAGTAATAATAATAATAATGTTTATTAAATCCAACAGACACTACAGTTCATAAATCTGGTTTCAACATAGATACTTATACTACACTATTGTAATTTAAAGTTAAAAGCAATATACTAATAAACAAATAATATTAAAATTGAAGTATATCAAGATTTGTAAAAACAGTTTAAGAGATTTATAATTAATATATAATTTGGTGCCCTGTAGAACAATATTAATTGATGTGTTAAATTAAGTTAAATGAATGTATTGGTGTCAACCCTTTCCCTAATGGTACTTAAAAATCCATGTGAGTCATCACAGAAAATATCAGCTGAGTATTGCACTTCGTTATACAATCTGCACATGCTATATAACGGAGAATTTTTGTGTTGGTTTGTACAAGGAATATCACACCTAATGGTAGGAAAATTTCTGGACCCAATTCTAGGCACGTGAAACTGGAGAAAATTTAAAAATTCAGAATTTTCAACTTGATCGTGTACGAGTTTGTATAATTGCATAATGTATGATATCTTACGTCTAATGAAGAAGGGTTCCAAGTTAAATTCATTAATTAAATTAAAATAATTATAGTTTATATCTGGATATCTTTTGTATTTAATAAAATACATATATTTACAAAAGTTTCGCTGAATTCTCTCAATTGCCTGAATGTGAATATTATAATGTGGATTCCACACAATACAACAATATTCTAAACAACTTCTCAGAAATACAAAATATAGAGTTTTTAGACAGTCAATATTTGTAAAGTTTCTTGTGTTCCTTATAATAAAACCAAGCATTTTTAGACTACGATTACTAATGTAATCATAGTGTGGGATAAAAGATAATTCCGAGGCAAAGATTACTCCAAGATCCTTTATCTGGTGAGATTGTTAGAATTACATCATTTACCGTATATTCATATGTAATTTTCTCCCGTTTTCTAGAAAAAGTCATCACCTGACATTTCTTAGTATTGTGACTTAATTTGTTAGAAATACACCAAGCGGTCAAGGAGTTAATGTCTGATTGTAATGTTTGACAATCATGTTCATCATGGATAACTCTAACAATTTTCAAATCATCAGCATATAAATAAGTTTTAGAGTCTAGCAACTCAACAACATTATTAACAAAAAGTAAGAACATTAACGGGCCCAGGTTTGAGCCTTGCGTGACACCACTGCTGGCACAATATAAAATTGACTTGAATCCTCTCCACATATTGCAGTCTCTTGGCTAATAAAGAAATAAACAGTATAATGAGATTATCACACAGTCCAAAATGTTTTAAGTTTATTAATTATAGTTTCATGGTGCACCCGATCAAAAGCTTTCGTAAAATCAGTATATATTACATCAACTTGCTTCCTTTGATCAAGTGCACCCGAGACAAATTGAGTAAAATTGTACAAATTTGTAGCAGTTGACCTACCCTTGATAAAGCCATGCTGGCTGTCACATAACTGTCTAACAACATGACTGAATACATAATAACATACAATACTTTCAAATATTTTGGTAAAGTTGGGTATAATTCCAATTGGCCTATAATTGATAATAAAAGATTTATTGCCTGATTTAAAGACAGGACAAATTTTTGACACTTTCCATTGTTTTGGAAAACCTCCCTGCCTTAAGATTAACCTAAATAAAAAACATAACGGTAATTCAAGACACCCTATACAGCCTTTAACTAAAAACGCTGGTATATTATAAACTCCCATAGTGAAGTTAGGTTTAATGTTTTTCACAGCTCTTCTAATGTCGCCAACACTAACATCAAATGTGTGAAGAACATTATTATCACTAGAAACACAATCATTATCAGAAGCATCGTTATAGTCATTCTCAAGATTCTAATGTCGCAAACACTAACATCAAATGTGTGAAGAACATTATTATCACTAGAAACACAATCATTATCAGAAGCATCGTTATAGTCATTCTCAAGAAACATGCTTTTGAAATATATGGCAAAGCTGTCCACTAAATCCTGCGGATGTAGTAGTGGTTCTTCATTAAAGGTCATATTGCCAGGAATTCTAGTAGTCTTTTTCTTAGCGTTAACATAATTCCATAATTCATTCGGAGTAGTTTTTATGTTATCTTCAACGGACTTTACAAAGTTAATATATTCCCTCCGAATACTACTTTTAATTTCACGTTTTAAGTTTCTAATCCTTACTGAATGCTCAAGCAGTTTATGTTTTTTATGTATCTTGACAAGATGATTTTTAGTTTTAATTTTTCCAATTATGTCTATAATAAACCAGGGAGGATAATTAGATTCAAATTTTATTGTTTTAGGCATATACATATCAATGGTTCCATACAATTTGTTGTAGAAAAATCACATGCTTCATCAACATCCTGGATCATTTCGACCCCCCCCCCCCCCAATCGATCATAGTTATAGCATTAGAGAGCTCATAAAAATTCGTCTTTCGGAAATTGTATTTAGGAGTAGTTGGACACTAGCCAATATTCTCAAATTTTGGATTATTTTCAGACCACAGTGGAGTAGCAGTAAAGCAGTAAAGTTGTATATCTCTCGCATTTTACAACGATGTTTCCATAATCTGCAGTAATTTTGTAAAAAATTGTATTTGGCATATTTCATAAAGTTTTAATAGAAATACACACTAATATACTCACTTTACTTAAGAAAAATACTATTCGTAGTCATGCCAAGTTCGAACTGTATACTGTTTTCAATGATATTCTCACCAACATAATCCGAAAAGCTAATGTTTGAGTCATTATCGCAAATGTTGAAAAATCAGTTCACAAAATTGCTTTCTATGATGTGTATTCTCAGTTCGTGGTCTAAACCACAAAATCTTGAACAAATTATGGTTCTTTAGTTATGATTTATGAAGTGCTTTATCTCTACCTGTTGCAGTGTTATATCATTTTCTGTGTCTAAAAAATGTTTAACTATCCGATTTTTAGAAGATTTTGTTACATCAATAAATAGTATTTATACACGTAAACAATAATTGTTCAATAAGTTTATATTATTTATAATAAATTACTTTTCAGTTCGTATAATAAGGAATAATATACAGAAGAGCCAATGCCTATCATTTATTAGAATTCTTTAAAAATATACAGTTATATTGATGTTTGTATGTCTTTAGATAATGCGAAATCATATCCATTGTCATCAGAAATAAATTGGCATCGCATAAATTTATAAAAAATTTAATTTTTGTTTCTTGTAGGTGGAACTTGTGAAGCAAACAGAGGAGGGAGATGTCAGTAACTACCAAGCAAATGGAGAATTTGATCTGATAAGTTTTTCATCTGTAAAGCATATCGAGTTTTATTCATGTTGTCCTGAACCGTATCCAGATATTACCTATACAATTAAACTTAGAAGAAGGCCATTATTCTATGTATTTAACTTGATATTAC
Source organism: Rhamnusium bicolor (assembly GCA_029963845.1). NCBI lineage: Eukaryota > Metazoa > Arthropoda > Insecta > Coleoptera > Cerambycidae > Rhamnusium > Rhamnusium bicolor. The sequence goes on along the minus strand of JANEYF010004612.1, from coordinate 85,579 downwards.
CATGTATATTGATTAATGGTATAGGTAAGTATTATTTACTTAATATAGTAAACATGATTTATAATCTTTCATCAAGAATAAATTTTTTTGTAAAGGCAAAAATACAAAAAAGTTTGGGTCTCGTGGACTTCCATTTAGCTGGCCAATTTTACTCATCATCGAATTTATCATTGTCTATAGCCTTTAGAACATGTGTACTAAATTTGAAAGCGTTATCTCAATCTCTCTCTCGATCTCTATCGCGGTACTACAGACATGCAGACAGATTTTTTTTCATAAAGTTATGTTTTTTCATTATAATTCGTCGAGATTCGTCCAGAAATGCAATAAAATTTTTTTTTCCGAAATTGTACCTTTTTTCTTCTTTCATTCATTGTGTCTCTGTTGATGGTACCACATTCACGAAATTTAATGTGTCACCTAAAATGTTGTTGACAATCTTAACTTCCAAATTTGGGAAGTCTCCCATTAGTATTTTTTGAGTTAACGCGGATACACACATACACATACACACGCACCGACAGACATCATTCGGAAAATAGTCAGAATGAATTCAAGAGGGTTCAAAACGTATAAATCAATCAAAATCTCGAGGTCGAAAAAAATCACGATTACTATACTTCGTTATATTAGGTATAAGAAGTAAAAATGGTAAATGGAAAACATCCACCATCAAACGACCCATGATTTTTTTACAAAATGAATATTAAATAGTGATAAATTATGAACTATGGCCGACAGCCCACTCCAAGATTAACTGAACTAAAATATCACTTAGGCCTGATTTTACAATTGTGAGTTAATTATGAGTTGGAGATTAACTAGCACTATATTTTCATAAAAATCGATGAGATTCTAATACAAACTACGTCAACTAAAAGTTAACTTATGCATACAATATTTGTTGCTATAACCACTTCCAAAACAAATGTAAAATTGAAAAAAATTCGAATTCTAAAAGTGCGAGTTTAGCTAACCCACGATTGAAAAACCGAGCCGTAGAAGTTTAGAAAGTTTACTCCTAGAACTATCGAAAGAATTAGCAGAACAAAATATAATTGAAATGAACTTTTTCACTCAGACGTAAAAGTAAATTTGGAATTGGATGTAGCTTATCCTGTTTAGATTCCCTTGCCTGTTTCATATACAGACAGTTCAAACACGCGGAAACATATTTATTAACGAGTTTAGTCGCTTTGGGAAACCAGTAATGTTGTTTGATTTTCTCTAAAGTTTTTTCAAAACCCAAGTGGGCACTATCATCGTGATTCAATCTACAAATTTACCACCTACACGCAGTAGGCACTGCCCATTTATTTTCACCATTTATTTGACGGTATAAAATAACCTTTTTCAACTTGAATTTTTCAAAATAATTTTTGTTAGCGGGGTTACGTTCTATCCCCAGTATACTAATTATCCTAACAATTTCATCATCTTGACTTTGCACTGCTTTCACCCACTGTGATTCCGTAAGATTAACGATTGAAGCAACCATCACGGGCTTTCGACACCTCAAAAGTGTAATCTTGAATTTCGAGCCACTACCTGGCTATACATGGTATTAAATCACGCTTTGACGTGGCGGTCCGTAACGCAGCACAAGTAGTATAATCAACAAATTGTACGCCCAGTAGATATACCGAAAATGTTTAAGTGACATTGTGACTGCTATCGTCTCTAACTCGTATGAGTGATATGTACTTTGTTCAAAAGTACACTTTTTGCTGAAATATGCAACCGGATGCATGCCAGACTCATATTTCTGCAAAAGTACCGAATCTACTCCAATGGCACTTACATCAGTGTGTAACTGAATTGGTAGTTTTGGATCGAATATCTTCAATATGGGTCTTTCGGCCAAAGCTTTTTGAATGGTTACGAAAGCTTGTTGTTGTTTATTTCCCCATTCCAAAGCTGTATTTTTTCGTAACAACTTTGTCAGTGGTTCTACAATGAATGCATAATTCCTAATGAATTTCCTAAAATAACTAGACAACCCAAGAAACTGTTGCACTCGTTTTATATTTTTTGGGTGGTTCTGTATTTAAGACCGCTCGAACCTTACTTTTTCTGGTCGTATTCCGTCCTTACATATCTCTCGGCCTAAATAAGTTATTGTTGTTTGTAAAACAACTTTTGTATCTGTAAAGTTAAATTATATTTTCGAAACAACGTTAGTACTTCTTCCAGATTTTTTTAAATTATCGGAAACTGTCGCAGTGGGGATAAGAACGTCATCTAGATAAACTACCGCGGTTCCAGGTCTCAGTTCGATTATTATTTTAGACGTCATGCGTTGAAACAATGATGGAGCGTTACAGAGTCCAAAACACATTCGTAAAAATTCGTATTTGCCCTCGGGGTGATAAATGCGGTTTTTTCTACTGAATCAGACGCCATTGGAATCTGATAATAACCTGTATATAAACCTAATGACGTAAATATAGAAGAATTTCGTAACTTTTCAATTTGTTCCTCTATCAAGGGAAGGGGAAACTTTTCTTTCGCGGTTATGTTATTTAGCTTTCTAAAGTTAACACACATGCGCTGAGTGCCATTGGGTTTGGGCATTAATACTACTGGACTTGCATACAGAGACATGGACTCTCTTATGATATTATGTTCCAGAAGTTCATCGATTATAGTTCTTAATTTCAGCTTCCTATCCTCCCAAGGGCGGTACGGGTTGTAAGTTATCGGAATATCAACTGTCAATTTGATATTCATTTCTACATGGGTAACTTTTCCCATTTCGCTAAAATTCAAAGCAACACAATCCAATCACATACATATGTTTGAAGAATTGTTAAAACATTATTTTTACTAGTTCACGTTGTAGTAACAAGTACTAAAGAATACACATTCAAAGGTGGCGATGCATTAAATAATTTTATATTATTGCCGTTCTTCACAAACGAAACGTGCGGTTTGTTTATGTAAGAGTTACCTATGACAACTTCCGCTGAACATAAATCATTGGGTACTACTAAAATAGTTTGTAAAGCTTGTATCGAATTAACGCAAAGTTGACATTCAACTGATTCAGTAATATGTATAATTACTCCCGTGAAAGATTTTAGACTATACTTATTATTATTCTTGCGTTTTAACTTCAATTTGTCAACAACTCCCTGTTTCATTAAAGTGCACGCACTCTCTGTATCAATTAACGCCAACATTTGTTGATTGTTTACAAACACTTCTTTATATTATAAATTTGTAGTGTGGTTCAAAAAGTTTACTTGTTTATTTTGACGTTTAAAACAGTTTTCCGTAGTATGATTATCTCGCTTACAAATAGTGCATGAAGACTTATTTGTTTTACGTTGTTTATAGGACTCCTGACATATTGACGGGCAATTTACAATCTTATAACCGGGCCGATTGCAACCATAACAAGTTATTTTAAACTCTGAAGGTTTATTAGTAATTAATGGGTACTTATATTTCGTCGCCGAAAGTGCCTGCACTGTTCCACGTTGTGGATTCGTGGTCGCATGTTCTCAAAAATGTTAAAATATTATCTACCGTATCATAATCATTGATAAAAGCAACGTGTCGTATTTTATCTTCTGTAATTCCAGTGACAATAATGTTTACATTGTCTTTCTCTGGGATAGCCCATTTAATTTGAAAAGTTTGTTATTGTAATACTCTACATAATTATGTTCACTCCCGGAATTATAATTAGCGGCATCTGAAAAGAATTTTCCCGTTGCGTTCGGATCAATGTCAAATGTATTACGCAGAAATATTTACAAATCACTCCAATTTCAATGTCACGTCTGCATTTAATAAACAATCTCGCGCTCGGCCGGCTAAATTTTCAATAGCAAACTTTGTAGTCGTTACGTCATCCCAATGTAAGAAATAAGTATGTTGAACCACAAGCAAGCCTTACCCATTTATTCACTGATTGTGTTTTTAAATCGGGATTAAATGACGGAACATCTTCCTACGAATACACATAGGTACTCACCTTGCGTCCACTTTTTAATTTTTGTACATCTTGCCGAAGAAAATCTAGTTGTTGTTGCAACGTCAACGGTGGTGTCAAACTTCTAGTGTGCACTTCCCCGTCAATACAAAGTTCGGATGATGAACTCGCCCCCTCATTCACGGTGGACACCTGATCACAATAACTTCACACGCGAACACACATTACACCAAGCAAAAATTAATATTGTCAATTATTATTTATTTATTTAGTTTTGTGTAATCCTCACTTCTGAATTGTCAGGTATAGGCCAAAATAATAGCTAAACAGTAAATGCACAAAAGAATTTAATCTAATATTACGTGTTACTCTTACAATAGTATATGAAAGAATGTCCTCCCCTTTAATATTTTCATCTGAATATCAACCAGTTCGCAATAGACATAACAGACATTAATATACTTTAGCAACGTATTATATGACACGTATAGCTTATAGTCCGAATTTCCTGACACTAGCACACTAGTAATAAACGCAATAAACTGTTACAATTTATAACAATATATGCACAACGTACCCTCTTAATTAACTTGGTTAACACAAACTGGAAAAGATGTATAAAAACTTTGCAGCATCATGCATGTTTCCATGATTCCCTCCAAGAGCAATGTTCGACGTGGTCTAAAAATATGCTTATATTTTGAGAACGACCGGTCGACATCTATTGATATAATACAAGCATATTTAAAATAGTCTTTGAACTTACTTAACGGATCTGCAGATTCACCATCAGTACGATCACAAATTTGTCTTAATCTGGTAAAACCGGTATCTTGCTTTTAAAAATTTGAAGTTAAAAAAACTCAGACGATCTGCCCACTTGTTTATTGAAAGAAATAGTGCTCCATTGTGTATTGAGTAATGACACTAGCTATGTTTCGGCATTTCTTCTACGATCACAAATTTGTCTTAATCTGGTAAAACCGGTATCTTGCTTTAACACACGTGCGAACTTTTCTCTAACGGGCTCATTTTTTGCGTCACCTATAGATCGTAGCAGTCGATATGCTTCGTCCACAATTTGCAGTGTATCCGCTAACGACAACGCACTGTTTTATAAATTTTGTATGGCATCATGTAATCCTTTATAGTTCTTGTGAATAGTTTTTAAGTAATGCTTTCTCAACAGAAACATTTTCGAATTTTGCCTGGCTTTCCTTAATAGCTACAGCCTCATCTGGATTGAATTGTAGTATCACAGCTTTTATTTGTTGTAAATATTCAGCATAATAAAAAGCTGCCTCCAACGATTTTCCCAAACGTGTAAGAATCGGCTGTGGTGATTCGGGAATACCGGGACACTTGCTATGCAATGCGCGAAGACGTTTAGGAGATTTAAGAAACATTTTTTTTGTACTTGCTATTAATGCGTCTACCTCTGGAAAACATTATCGAATAGCGTCTGCCACAAGGTGTAAAGCATGCAATTTACACATAACATGTACCAACCTACAACCGTGTTCTTGAAGAGAACGGCCTACCAAACACATTGTCGCGACACCATCGGTCACAAATACCAGCACTTGACTTTTTGACAGGTAAAATTTTTCAAACGTCTCCAGCACCACCCGCGTAATTGTTGGGCCAGTACACTCAGTTTTTTGCCAGCTACTTACAGTGGAAATGTCGGTTTAAGAGGGTCCAGTACACGTACTATAACATTTAAAATATATTTTTTTTACAATCTGCCGTCTCGTCAACACATAACCACAACAGTGTATTTTTTTAGTACACATTTGATCTTATTTATAATGTTTTCGCTTACAGTTGGTACATAGTTACACAACGTTGTGCGACTTGGTAACGTCACCTTGGGATTGTATTTATTCCAGAACTCCTGAAATGGTTGTTTATCGAGTATGTGCAGCGGAACATCACAGGCAATCAGCATTAAGAGTAAATCGAGCATAAACTGTGTTGGCGAAGGCAAGCCATTTTTTTTGTTTTATGTTGCACAAAATTTACGTGACGTTTACAATCACGTTTGTCCCAGCACATCAGGTCTGTCACGCACATCTTACAAATTATTATAGCACCATTGTAGAATAAATCTGGGAATTCACTGATAAATTTATTCACTTTGTCAGCGTATGGCCATTTTTTGCCCTTGGGCAGGTCTGACATACAGTATTATTAAATTATTATCCAGAATAAAATACAACAAATAAAATTATCAACATTACAATAAAGAGGAATAAATTACGTTATACACACCACAAGGCATAACAATAGACTAAAATCAAATGTTAGTCTTTACTAAAATAGTAAACAATTGTCTCGCTTACGTATTTGGGTATTTCTCTACATGGCACCGCCCGTGACTTGCTGACCGATTTGCCAACTCTACTTATAATACCAGTTAGGCCAAACCGAGTACATCTACTATTACCTACATGTTACCTACGGGCCATACTCTAAAGTCTCCATATATGAAATTGTATTGTAGTCATTCATGACATCTTACCGTTTACTGTCCGTTATACACATATGAATGACGAATCACTTTCGGAAACATCAGTGTCATTCATATATGAAAGACGTGGTAGTCAACGTGATTGCAAATTTAAGAAAGAGCACTCGAGGAGATTTTCCACAAAACACATAGGCAGTCAACAACTCAAAACATTTGAAGTTATATTAGCAGTGGCTCGTGCTGTAGAAATTTGGGGGTTGCAAATTTTAGAAGTACCAGTTATTATAATAAGTTACGTTATATAGGTTATAAGTTACCAACTATGAATGTCTCCTAGAAAAACATCTATTTTTGCACTTATCTAATATAATAAAAGCTAATTTTCTAAGTTCGTAGTAGGTCTTCGTAGTCTTTTTATTTCAATTGTGTCAATTGAAGATCAACTACAGACTGGCTCCGCTATTAAACTTTGCACAGAATTCATTTTTACGATAATAAAAATGCCGTTCATACGCGTATACGTACAAAAAAACTGGGCTCACTGAAACTCTGAAGATACCACTAAGCTACTAAGTTTGCACTCGATTACAATCCGTTGAAGCTTTATGAAATAGACTCATATGAAGAAGGGAGAACTCGTTAATGCGCAGGACTGCAATAGAACTAATTGGTTTGCCGGCTGTCTGCAAACCAGCATCAATGTCTAACGTAAATAAAAGTTCATGGTGAGTGGTATCTGAAAATTTTTAAATTTCTTTCAAGGGAGAAAAAGGAATGTGCTGTGTTCTAAACGACAAAAATGTTGTCTTTATGTTCATGAGCGTAAGGATCAAGTTCCAGTATTACATATAGGCAACCAGTGTGTCATGACTCTTTTATGTAGGTTGCATAATTATGTGACGTCACACTAATAATATGGTCTATTAAAATTTATGATATGACAGTGAAACTAAGTAAGTAGTTTCAATTTCAGAATGTCAAAAATTAACTCTTCTTCATTCGAAATCAAATAAATAAATCTTTATTACAGAGTTATTGCAACCTCCGTTGTTCTGATCCTTTAATAAAGTTTTCCTTTATTTGACATGTCCTCATGTGCATTTAGTATATCCTGAAATATTTTCTTTTATTAAAATATAGGCCACCTATATTTAATTTAAATACAGGCAATGAAATGTTTAATTTAAAACGCCTTAATTTTGACATAGGTACATAAACATTGTATGCAAATTTATAATGTCAAAACTAACAAGTGGTAAATCCTGAAAATTTGTTTTGAAGACTTATTGACTTGACTTGTTCTGTTGCTTTGTTTTGTGTGGCTTTTCTTGTGAGTTTTCTGAAGTACGTAATGATACAAGAAAAGGATAAAAAAAGGTAAACGTTTAAATACAAGGACGATTATTATTACTCTTCTCTGAGAAGTAATGTCTCGAAACCCTTTTGCAAACGGATGTCCTGGTTGGGAAGAAGTAAAAAATAGTGTGCTGCAGTTAACTCAGAAAGAATTTTCTGTGAAAACGATTCGGCAGCACATACAAAAATGCTCTTGGACCCGTGGGAAAGAAACAAAGAATCAAAAAATGGTTCATATTATATAAAAGTTACAATTTGTGAATTTCATGTACAAATCCTAACAATCTTCTTACTTAAAAAAAAAACAACAGTGCACAGCGCATAAAACTCTATAACAAAGAAAAAATATGAGAGCACCCAACAGATTCAATAAAACTGATCAAATTTTAAATAAATATATTTTTGATGGCAGAGTGTGGTTTTAATGCTAAAAGATAATATAGTTTCCTACATTTTAGCAAAGTGATAATTAATGTTGAAAGATGAGTATAAACTTAGCTTATTTCGTAGTGAATTACATGTCCTACGGTAATTAAATATTCATTATCAATTTATAGCTGATTCTGTAAGTTGATATTATGTATCAAAATAATAAAATGTTAAACAAAACGTTACCTATTTTTTAATAAAATAATATTTTAAAGTTAAAGTCTAAAGAATCACTTATAAATTTATTGAACACATCAATATATAGGAAAGCCTACAAATATATTTTTTTCTATTGGAAGAGCAATGCTATGATGCTATAAATGCGGAAGTATCAATTATTTTTACAACTCTGTATCTATATCGTTTTTTTTTTTTTTGGTAATATAGTGAAAAAGAAAATATATTTTTCTTGTGGGCAAAATAAAATACTTTATTCATATTTTGATCTTGTTCCTCAGTCAACACAATACAACATAAACTTGTATTTTTAAATATGTAAATCAAAGTGGGCTTTCATCTCTCCATTACTTCAGACATTATGATTTATTTAATGGATTTTTTGCTAGTACACTGAAGATTACGTATCCTATACAATACAGGGCGATTCAAGAGTGTTTCTATATCTCGCTTATTATAAGATAAAGAGGCATGGCAATTCCTAATGGGGCAAAATATATTTTGGACAAACATAAGTAGGTGTATGTAGTGAGGCGAAGCAAACAGCACCGCATGCAATTCTTATTTACAAATGGAGCTGGCCTATTTAACTGTATTTTAAGTCTACATTAGCATGAAAGGAGATTTCATAAGTTCATGTTGTTCAAAGTCTGTCAACTAGTGATGCGTTTATATATCTAAAATCTCACATCAAAAGTTTCCAAATTTCGTGAGTAATTGTCCAAATGATAAAAACCTATATTCAGTACTTCTTTATAATTATTCACATCCGAGTTTATCAAGCACCTTTTTGCATTTGTGTATAAAATTACGCAGAAATGTATTATTGCTTTTCAAAATTTGAAGAGTTAAAAAAATTCAGACCATCTGCCCACTTGTTTATTGGAAGAAATAGTGCTCCTTTGTGTATTGAGTAATGACACTAGCTATGTTTCGGCATTTCTTCTTTATTAAAACAGCCAGTTATTATTTAGAATATTTGTTTTTGATCTATTTTTTTCGGTATTTTTTCCTTCCTATGTACTTTGCATTTGATATTCTTGGCTGAGGCAGTGGTCTCCCAAATGGTACCCATGGATAGAGGGTAAGTTTAAATCTGGCGGGAAGTAGAGAAGGATAAGGTTAAATACGAAAGATTCATCTACATGTTTACAGCATCTTACAACTGAAGTACTGCTGTGTATGAAATTTCACATACACCAATCACAGATAATAATGAGTTAGGGAGATATGCCACCGTTCAGAAGCAAATGCACTAAAACTGTGTTTGACAAATGACGAAAAATGCAGTTTACCGTAAGCGACCTACAGACCAATCAGAAAAATATCAAATCTGTAAATGGTGAAGACTAAAATAATGTTAACAATAAAATAAACAAGTTGACCTCTTCCCTAAATAAGAACTGAAAATTCTGGTCATTGGCAAAACCGCTAATAAAAAATTTACAACTAGCACTTTTCTTCTCTTACTATGGAAATGATACACAGCGACATCATCAAATATATATGACTAATAATCATTTTGGAGAGATATTTTCTTATAACTTGACTTTAGACTCAAGGAAAACTTTCTTCGCAAGTCTGAGTATCAAGAAATACAACAATTGGCAACTATGTTTTTCATACTCTCGCCATAGACTTAAACAGACAGACCACTACGCGCGGCGGCGGATTAATGGGTCGGTAGAAGCCGAAGTCCGTAAAGGAGATTACGGACCTCGGGTAGAAGCAGGCATTGAAGGACAGCGATATGTTGTTTCTTTTTTTTTAATAATTTATATTTTTTTTTTGAAGCGAAGAATTTCAGTGTATATTTATATGCGTTTTATAATTAGAATACAATTATTTGAGATTTTATATTACCAAAATAACTTTGGGAACATAACAACAATAATTGTTGCTTTGCAAGTTTTTTTTATTAAAGATTTGGTGTAAGTAATGAGGGTAGTAGCCCTTTTAACTTTTTTAGAGTTTATTTTCGTTTTTATATATCATGCCACAATGTAATGTAGACAAAAAGTGCGTTGACTGATTTTTTTTGAAGTTTATTTTACTTTTATTAACAAGGTTCAATATTCACATTTATTTTTTATAAATTTCATAAAAACATGGAAATTACTTTGCCTGGATAATTTTCTAGCGGCGCCCATCCAAATTATTGATCTTTTTGAAAAAGAGTTGTAACATAAAATTAAGTATTCTTTATATTTACGACTTCAACTTCATTGAAAATGGATAACAACCATTTAAAATCTGTTTAAATGCATTAATTAATTATTATTCAACGATTTGTAATTTGTCACAATTTTCGGCTTTCGATCTTCATATAATTTTCCTATAAAATTAATACCTATGTGAATTTTCTATTTGTTTCAGCTTTGTTAGTTTTCTATGTTCCTTCGGAATCAGGAGAGAAAGTTACGCTTGGAATCAGCGCTCTTTTGTCGATGACCGTTTTTCTTATGACAATTAGAGAGACTCTTCCTCCCACAGAGAAAACTCCATTAATTAGTAAGTACCCATGTGTATAAGAGTCTTGATAGTTACACAAATATATCTACCAACAAGATTGTTTTAATTAGCGATAGATAGAATGAAAAACATATTTAGGTGATGTTGATTTTTTATTTACTTATACATCAGGGTGTCTCAAAAGTCGCGCACCAGCAGAACTGGAAGGTTTTCTAGGGATATAATAGAGTGCTGGGGAAAATGTTTAAAAAATTCTTTTCCCTCACTTAAGGAACTATAAAATGTTTAAAAGTAGGAAAAGGAAATAGAGTTTAATTAGTAGTATTCGACACACTTTAACAATACGCAATACTTTATTATAATAAATGTTCCACATTCTGGCCATTTGCACCTAGACATGCGTTGGCTCTTATGAAGTTTTCGTTCACACACTACTGGAACAATCAGGAGTCACGCTAGCATCCATATCCTAATTGTTGAAATGAAAATTTTATTCATGATTATAAACCTTCAAAACAATAATTCTTTCGTTTTTTTTCATATCAAACTTTTCAATACAATGACTAATGAGTTATACATACAAAATAATCCTCTGTTATGAAATAACCCTGATGAATGATGACCCTTAAATTTATAACTGCAATTGTACCCTTTGCAATTTTGAAGCTCCTTATCTCAAAAAATTAAAGACATAATTATTTTTTCGCTATTCCTAACATTGTCTTATAGCGTTCCTACAAGGTGGGGCGCGACTTTTCAGACACCCTATATATAAGAACTACAATACCCTTTGTCTTTTAAAATTATTATGTAAAAATATGTAAATAAATGAACCTCCTGATAATTTTCTTACGAAATAAAATTAAGCAACAAACCAATTATACCACTACACTAATTGACAGGCAAATGTTTAAAACTGTATATTTACTTAGTACTTAAATTTTTATTTTGTAAAGACTATTTACCAACACAACTACTTTTATTTGATGGAATTCTGATAATTCATTAATCATAAATTACTTCATCTATTATTGTTTGATTTTATTCTGTTTGTAAGTCACAGAAATCGTGATATTTTTATTTTCCATATTTGATGTGTATAAAGTCGGAAATCATGAAGAACCAGTAATTTTCCTCAAAATCATCTAATCTTTAAAAAATGTGTCTCAGTCCTAACTTTCAATCAGACAAACTTTAGGCTGCATTGTCTTTTAGAATAATGGAGAAGTTTTAAACACGCTTTATACCGACAAAACTGCAAGAAGGCGTTATTTAACCTTCTATTAGTAATTATAATGTAATATAAGAGAAAAATGAGTTCTGTAAATGTATCTTTTAATTTTGTTTGTAAAATTATCCATTATTAATATTTTATTTTTCTAACGCGTACTCTCCTTTGTTAATTTTTTTATGATTAATAATAATAATATAAATGTTGGATTATAATGACAATGACAAAGATAACGATAACTATAACTATAACGGTAACGATGTCGGCAACTGCAACCACATCGATATCAATAACGATAATGATAACGGTAAAGGTAACGGTAACTGTAATGATAATGATAACGACAGCAATACGGGTTGTAGAATCGGATCCAACATAATCTTATAGCTCGTTCACACTGTACGGTTTCGGTCATTTTACCGAATCAGTAAAAACATCGAATTCCGCAGTGACACATACTTTTAAATCTGCATGTTCACACGATACGGCAGTCCAGCGTATGCGGAAAAACTACCGATTTGTTTATATTTAACGTTCCGTTTTATCACTGGCAGCCGTATGCGGTGATTTGATGAAAAAACCGAATCAGTCGTCAGTAGCGCATACATGTATGAGCAACTTCACACGATTCGATTGTTTTGAAAATTTCTAGGTAATGGGATAAACAGAAAAGCAAAACTTTGGTAAGTATTGTAATATTTTTATTCAAACACATAATTTATTAACCTATGGCTTCATCTTGCCAAGAAACTGACCCAGTTTTGGTTAGAAAATAGTCAGCAAATGTTGTTCTTATTGAATTGGCAGAGAGTCCTCTTCGCCTAGTTTCCACATTAGGTAGGTTGTGAAGCTAGATTCCTGTCAAATCGGTATTTTCAAATTAAACCATATTTTTCTCTAATAAAATTATGTAGCTTTGTACAGGCTTTCACTATACAAATCGCCGTTTCCTTATGAACATCTAAAGGGCGGTGGAATATACTTCATTTATTATCCAAAATGCCAAACCCGCACTCGGCATATCTTCTTGCCCGAGTCAATCGGTAATTAAATATTCGTTTTCTCTTGTCCAAATGTGTACCACCAAAAGGTTCCATTAAATTGTCACGTAATCCAAAACTTTCGTCGGCAATAAACACGGTACATTTATTTGTGATTGTTCATCTAAAGGTCTAGGTGTCAGTATATTCAAGGTACCTTATATCAACTTTTTCCACAACATTGATTCTTTAAAAATTGATGATTCGCAACCTTTTCCATAGGACCCTATATTGACATATAAAAAACGATATTCCGAATCTAAAACTACCAATAGTACAGTGGAGAAATTATTTTGTGTAATTAAAGTACATGGAGGCACTGTTGTCAGATTTTTTTATTCTTATATGTTTGCCGTCTACCGCACCTAGACAATGAGGGAAATTGGCTTTTATCCAAAATCCGTTTGCTATTTTCTCCCATTTATGTGAAGTCTCTGGTAATGCCATAAATTCAATACATAGATTATTTCATATACTTTGAGTAACTTCTCTCACTATATTGCTAATCGTTGAAACTCCAACTCGATAAGTATAATGGAGATCTTTACACGAGCACCCAGATGCTAAATACTTGAAAAAAAGTAAATGTTATTTTTGCAGGTAAGCTAGTTTTAAAAAAATTGACACATACTCGGTATTTATTGATGAAAACATTACAAAAACACAAGGACCAAAAAACATCTGGTTCATCTGCCAAACTTTCGAAGCTATATGTATACCATGAGCAAATATCATTTTTACAAAAAATCACAGATCCAGCTGTTTCTCATTAAAGCGCTAATAATGACGACAATGATAATGGAAATAAATACTGCTTGTACTTCCACTACACAAAAAAAAGGAATATTAATGAAGTCGATGCGAAAATGATGACATTTTTGAAATCACAAAAGTTCTAGAAGACCACGCTGCTGCCACAATAGGCCTGGTGAAGGCCGCAGTGGAGGGTCCACAGGGACCCACTCATAAGGAACCTAACAACTGTAGCAACTCCTATGACTAGTCCATATATTTCCAATCTGTTTCAAGCTAAGAGTCCTGTACTCATAGCCCTATTATGGATCTCGATATTTCTAATTTTTGATTTGTTACTTACCTACCTACTAGATAAAATAAAATCAATAAACCACCAATGTGAATGAATTCTCACTTCCCTTAAGCACATCACTATTTTTCCTCGGCACTAATGGATCTTCTCATATTTGTATCTTGGTGTGTCAAGTGTTTCTTTTCAATTTGTTTAATGGGTCATCAAAAGTAGATATTAGATATTGACATGCGAAAATAATTAAAAATTTTTTATTCATCCCTCCACATAAGATTCTGGAAGGACATTAAATAATATTATTCTTTAACAATAGGGTGTTCCCAATCTTTTCTATTTCCTCGTCGTCGTATACGACGTCGGTGATACCAATATATAATAAGAAATATATTCACATCCATTGTATACATAAGTACATGAAAAACTGGATACAAGGGACAGCGTGCAAGAAAAAACTACCGCATCGTGTGAGCACTCAATACGAATCGGTAAAAACACCAATTCGGTAAAGTTGCCGTGCCGTACCGTACTGTGTGAACGAGCTGTTAGGCTATGCTCACTGGACGGGCAGAATCTGTGCTACATACAGAGGTTCCAAAAATAAGCAGAGGAAGGGAGATTTCAGAAGGATGAGAGCCAAATACAGATGAGAGGCGTCTTCTTACAGGACAGCCTCAATTGAAATGATATGCAGACCGAACAAGGACTGCAAGCGAACGAGGGCTACCGGATGGCCTGTCGACCTGCTACAAAAGCAGAGAACCTATTGTATAAAATCTAAAATAACATGTATCAAGCGTATTGCACCTTCTCTGGACAACATCTCAAAAACCAAGTATCTTTCCTATGCAGAAACAGGCGTCCCGTCAGTAGGAAGAAGTGACAGCCGCACTTCCACCAAATAAATACGCGAGGGTAAGCTTTAAGAAAATGCAAACAGTTGGCAGATTAATTGTGTCGTGTAACACAGTAAGCAACTTGTTCTCCTTTCGAGAGCTTTCTCTACTGAAGCGGAGTAGAGAAAGCTATGCGTCAATCGTATATAAAAGATCGAAGGCAAATTTATATTTACAAACTCTTACAACTATTATGAAATCATTAAAGGGACGGGGGGAGTGATACGTTTTTCCATACGAATCCTTCCTACCTGTTTCAAGACCTCTGTTATAGATGATCTGTCCGGCTATCAGCAGTGGGCAAATGCAACAAGATCTTCTTAACACTAAGAACTTCGCTGTCCAGGCTATAAACATCTCATGGTGGAAAAAATCCCTATCATTCACCAGAAGATATTTACACGTTTTTACGTTGTATGCTAAAACACTATCTATCTGCTGATGCGGCAACCGTGACAAGTTGTAAGAACAACTTGCTGGTAAAGCTGTATTACGCAGGATTCTATGAAATACAAACATAATCTATCAAAGGCCTGAATCGATTACCGCAATGGCTAGCGATGCAGCACTATTAGTGAGATGCATGCTGCCGCTATTTAGGACCCGCCTTACAATAATGTCAAGTACACAGCTGGTCATGACAGAGCAAGTGGCATTTAGCGGCTATGCCGTTATCTGCTGTGCTCCACACTCCACCAAATCCGCTGGTACCAGTTGTTCACCTTAAGAGAGGAAGATATGTAGAATTGTTTAAGGATGCAGCTCTCAGACGAAGTATCCTACGAAATCTGAATGCTGGAGAGACCTACATACCTAGGTATACAGTTAAGATGTAAAGCAAAAAGGACTATTCGTAACAATTACATATATATACTCCGAAATATTTGTAATTACGAATTTTTAAGGAAGAACAAGTTGTCTGCAACTAATATACTTGCCGTTCCGGTTTTACTCTACTCCTTTGAAGGAGTAAAATCGTAGGTCATTCATTTTTCTTGTATCTACCACATCAACAGAGGTTCCGAAAACTCAGGAGAGTATACATGGCAAGAGTAGTACTGAGTATGACATGTGAAATATTCACATGTCATACTCCACTTCTGGAGGCCGCAAAAGTTTGTGAAACTGGAAATGGGTACATGATTGCTCAAGGCTGTAAAAGAATCGCAAAAGAACTTGATCTCATATAGAGTCCAGGCGAGGATGTGTCCAAGTGATTCTGATATAGAGTCAGTCACTGAGCATTGATAAAACACTACATGGTATCTTCTATAATTACATAGAAACAGTGGATTAATTGACAATACTGACCTTTGCTTCTTTAAGGTTAGTCGAGCTTAAGACGAAGACCGAGAGATTAATTAAGGTCCCTCAAAATAGCATCATCATGACTTTGGTCTACCACAACTGCGCGATAAAGGTAGACTTTTTTGATACCAAGCGCAGAACTTGTCATCAGGCGTCAGAATTTTTAATGCGCATGCCTTCTGCTTGTCCCATACACGTTATTTCGGTCTACATTCACCGAAATAACTCAGCATGACGAATGCTATATGAATATCTAAAGAATTGGTGCGAGGTTGACTACATACCAATTCCAATTCCAATTCCAATTTAAAACATTTATTCAACATTATTACAATATACAAAAAACTTAAACAGGGGCCACACTGGCGTACAATAAAATAAATATATACACACATAAAAATATATATACATAAATAAATATCGCACACAATGTTTAGAGCCCATCGGCTTTGTAGCAATAAGACTCACCCTGGACGAGTCCAGGGTGACAAGCAGGGGAGCGATATTCCATCTATGGCGAAGGGTTCCCGCTCCCAGGCCGGATGTTCTGGCCCGACGTGGCTAAGAGGCGTCCTTTCTGTTGTTACAGGTAGGAGGCGTCGCTTTCCTGAAACAGCGAAATGAGTATTTAATACGTCGCCTAGGCTTATAAAAATTAAAAACATGTAGGTTAATATAACAGTAACATCGGTATGGTGTTAGTCGTGCAGGAAAAAGCTCAAGAAAAAACCTGCTTCAAAGAATTGAAATTTAGATTGTACGTAAAAAGGTGGGGTAAAGAGGCAAAAGAATAGTCATCAAGGGAAGTTACGATTAGGGGTAAGAAATTTGGATGTTTTGGAGAGTGCCGTAAAGTAGGACTTGTCTGTCATTGTGTGTCTAAAAATGTTGTTATTCGTAATATAACGGTAAGTTTTCGTGTATTAGTCTGTGTGTATGCTGATAATCGTGGTGGTGGCGTATGTCGGCGATGTGCGCGGTGAGTGTGGATTTATGAACGTTATGTCTAAAAAATTTGGTGGCTATCTGTACAATATATTCTCTAATGTAGGGCATATTAGCCGTCTCGTGAAGTTGTTGTGTATTGATGTATCGATTTGAGTCAGTGAGGAGCCGGAGTAGTTTGTTTTGCGTCGTCTGGAGGCGGCCGAACTGTGTGTTCGACATCCTATTCCAGACGACGCAGCCATACGTTAGTATGGGTCTGATAACCGTTTTGTAGAGTAAGAGCTTATTACTGGTATCCAGGAGTGACCTCCTGTTTACCAGTGGGTACAATTTATGTAGGGCCATATAGGCCCTATTGAGCGATTTGGTTATATGTGGCTTAAAACTAAGGCGCTGGTCAAGGTGGACCCCCAGGTACTTGACCACCTTAGTTTCCTCAATGACTCTATTGTTAATAGTCAGTGGCGTGAAAGTTCTGATATTTGTAAATTTTTTTGTGAAATTTATTGTTTCCGTCTTTGTCTCGTTGATTACGATCTTCCAGTCCTTGTAGTACTTGAGTAGTTTACTCAGGTGATACCGCAACTTGGTAGTTGCGGTTTCGGCGTAAAAGGACTGGGCGTAGATCGTAGTGTCGTCTGCGTACATTATTGTTTGCGTAAGAGGATGTGTAGGAATATCGGAGACATATAAGTTAAACAGAACCGGGGAGAGCACCGTCCCCTGCGGGACCCCCGCTCTGACAGAATAAGAGTTAGATGTGGCGTTGTTTATTTTGACCGCAAAAGTGCGGTCAACAAGATACGATTTAATCAGTGACACAAAGTATATCGGGAAGCGATGATTATGGGTAAGTTTGTGCAGGAGACCTCCATGCCAAACAGTATCAAATGCCTTCTGGATGTCCAGGAGCAGCATTTTAGTGCAATGTTTTTTGTTGTAACCTTCGATAACGTCGTGCACCACTCTGCACAACGACAGCGTGGTATTGTGCCCTCCTCTGAAGCCAAATTGGATGTTGGGCAGCAAGCTACCTTTATTTATGATTTTATTAATATTTATAAGGTGGATTTTTTCTGCTATTTTTCCCAAAGTATTCAATAGCGAAATTGGCCGGTAGCTTGCTGCAAGGACAGGGTCCTTACCTGGCTTCAGGAAGGGCACAATTATTGAGGTTTTCCACGCTGTGGGAAAGTATTGAAGTCTTATCGACGCGTTTATAATGTAACAAATTTGGACGATGGTTTTGCGTGGGCATTTTTTTGTAGAGGAGGTTGGGAATAGTGTCGGGACCGGGGGCTTTTAAATTAGGAAGTGTTTTAAGTATAGACATCAGTGTACTAGGAGATGTTAGGAGTTTGGAGAGCTTGCGTGGAGGGATAGGAGTGAATGCTGGAATGTGTGCTAAGCCAGCATCGACACCCACCTGGTGTTCGGTCTCGTTAGGAGCGGACGCATATGTTTCGAAAAGGTGGCCGGCCATAGTCTCGGCTTTTTCCCTGTCGGTCAAAGCTGTGTGGTTATTGTGGATAAGTACCGGTATGGGATTATTATCCCTTTTTAAAAGTTTTGACATGACCCACAGGGAATTGTCCTTAACTGTTAGCTTAGCCACCTTTTCATTCCATATTTTATTTTTATGTTCGGCGAACTTACTATATACGGATTTTTGTAGATCCTTCAATCTCCTTTTATCAATCGGCCGGTGATGTGCTTGCCATTTACGCCGTATTCTATTTTTAAAAGTAGCTAAGTTTTTTAGCTCAACCGGGGTAGCTTCCTCACGGGGACCAACCCTATTTTGTTTTACTGACTTACGTCGAGCCTTCAAGATATTATCTGTCAATTTCTGGATTTCCAGATCAAGCTGAATATTATTTTCGATGATAGGGTTGATCTCCGTGTATGAGTTCATCAGGTGTTGAAACTTACCCCAGTTGGCTGTTTTGTAATTAAAGACGTTTCGGTCAAGCACATTCCGGTCGACGTCAAGAAGATTGAAGGTAACCGGATTGTGGTCCGATCCCAACTCCGGCCGTGACACCGGTACAATATCGTGCTGGTAGTTTTTGTTAAGAATAATATCGATGTATGTAGGTGTGCTGTTGTTTTCAGGGTAGTGTGTTGGTGTGTCGGTCGATATGACCGCAATACCTGCCCGCAGTGCATAGTCCTGCACGACGGTACCGTTGGCATTGCCGCGCCTGTTCCTCCAGACGACATGCTTGGCATTTAGGTCCCCTGCAATTAATACTTTGTTTTTTGCCATACCAGTACTACGTTACGTCCACGAAAATATTTAGTCTGTTGTTAAAAAAAGATAAGTGCCATATTTATTGGAAATCCCAAGTGTTAAGCTACATATATCAAGCCAACAAATAGTCCTCATAGATCATCAAACCAATATTTGGAGGCTTATGATAAGTATTTACCTTTATTAATACGAAAAAAATATGGATTTATTATTATTCATTAGGTTATTTCAGTAAACCAGTAGTGAGAGAGTTACACACTGTATTAAGACATATTTATACTTATCTATGCAACTTGATACCCCTTTGTCTATTTACATTATTTTCAACTGTTAACCTTTGTATACCGATTGTTAGTTAATAAAACGGCATTGTATTGATCGCACACTTGTGTTTTATTTTACTCGTGTTAAAAAATATTTCTTTTTTTTAAAAATCAAAATTTAAAGATCTATTTTATAACTAGCAATTATTGCTTATTTCCATTAAAACTACATATTAGAATTTTTTTGTGTAGTGATAAGCAGAGAAGTATCATCGGCAAAAAAAATTGAAAAGTTTCATATGACTAAATTGAATGCTTTCTATTTCCACTTAATGCTTTCTACTTCTGCTATTCTAATAACTGCTGTTAATTCTAGAATTCGAATAAGAAATCTTTCTAATTATTGTAAAAATTATTTGAGATTTAGAAAAATGTCTAAACATTTGTTTTTATTGTCTAAATTACCATATGATTCGCCAAGAATTTTGTGATAGATGTAGTAATAGACCGGATTCATACCAGAGCTGTGCCTGTACTTGAAATGAAATGAAATGAAATATACTTATACAAAGTATTTAAATACTTTTTTGTTGTACTTGTAATTGTACTTAAATACATTTCAGTTTTCCAAGTAATTGTAATTATACTTAAGTACAATTAGTTTAATGTACTTGTACTTATATTTATCTTAATAATTTTTCACAATTACAATTACTTTTCCATAAATACAATTAATTTTCGATTAATACAAGTACTTTTATAAGTACAGTTACTTTCAAATAAATACAAGTACCTTAGAAAGGAAAAATCTTAAAATCTGAACAAGTTCTGTTATTTATCTCAGTTGAATTTAGGTCTCAACAGGAAAGGGTGCTGTTATTCTCCTCTCAGAGTTTTACGTCCTATAGTATCCTGCTATATAAATATTGTTTCTGTCATTAAGATTTTTTGTTAGCAAGTAAAGAAATAATATTTTATATTTTGGCTCCGTGGTCTAGAGGTAACGTACTTGCCTCGAAACTTCGTGGTCCCGGGTTTGATTCCCGGTCGAGGAACTGGGATTTTTCTGTGAGAGAGATTAATCGTAGTATACTCGGATATTGGGTATGTGTCCACTGTCCATTGTCTCTAAATGTGTAGCTTTCTCCCACACAAGGTCATTCCAGGCCTTCAGGGATAAAGGGGGTTGTAATTTCATGTGGTGTTATTATTATTATTATTATTATTAAATAGTTTTCATATCTTTCATATTTTATTATAGCCAATCAGAGGTTCTAGTTCTACGTTTGCTTTTTAGTATAAAAATAATATTTCAAAATAATACCTTTTAAATTTTCAACAATTTAGTATTGTTTCAGAGTTATTCATTAGTGTGAAATTTGAAACACAAAATAGAATTTTTAATTGAAAAATATTTGTATTTCTCATACATAAACAAATTATTTACCATATTGTCTATATGTAATGTTGTCTTTCAGGGATATATTTTTATCCACAAATTTGAATAGATATTTGGTTTCTAACTCAGACTCAATTTTGACACACGTAAAAGTCTGCCCCATTTATTTTAATTATTTTTGACATTTAAAAAAAATTAAAAATTTCCCACGAATATTTTCCCGAAATTTTCAATTTTTCTACGAAAAGTGCATTTTCATCTTTCTATACAGGGTAGGTAAAAAACAAGTGTGTTATCTCTTATGGAATACTGTAAATTTTTAAATATTTAAAGAATTTATTTTACCGATTTCAAAAATATTTAATTTTTTTATATTTTTCAAATAATTTTTAAAATATATGGGTTTAAATAATATTGTCTGAAAACAACAATATATTTTTTTTAATAAAAGCAATTTTACGAACAAAACAAAAAAATATATATAAACGAACAAAAGAATATACATTTGTTTTTCATAGAAATTATTAGATTATTAGATATTTTTCATTTATTTTAACATCAACATCAGTAGGTTTATTGAAAATAATCCTGCCATTAAACAAAATATTGCGACAAAAATAATGAACATTATTGTTATATTTGTGTGACTATAAAAATTTAACATATACTTGAGATTATTAGTACAATACAGTATTGTGACTTTTTTATTTTTCAAATAAAGAAATTATTAAATTCATTAGTTGTTTATACAATTTACAATTCCCCTCATTTTTAGAGAACGGTTTAAGAAATTACCTATATTAGATTGAAATGTATTTACTAATTGTATTTGTATTTAAATACATTTTTCGGAAAGTAATTGTACTTGTATTTAAGTATTTTTTCAAATTGAAAGTAATTGTATTTGTACTTAAATACATTTTCCATAAAGTAATTGTATTTGTACTTAAAAATACTTTTTTTCTTATACTTAGCACAGCTCTGATTCATACTGATTAATTTTATATGTATATTTTTTTATAACCATGTTAATTATACAGTGCGTCCATAAAGTAACGCATAAATTCATTATTAGGTAAATAAACAATATTATTGAAAATTCCCGAAACACGTCAATTTTTGATTTTAATTTACTGTTTTTTTTTTTAAATAATAATTTAATATACAGGGTGACCTACCTTCGAGTAATGACGTCATCGCCGGTTTTTTTAAATGGAACACCCCACTCTTTTTTCATTTTTCGGATGTCTCTTGCTGAGCTGATTCCAAAACTGTGTCACAAGTTGCTTCAAATTGGTACAAGGTGGGCAACAATACAAAAAGGTGTTTATAAAAATTTAATTAGAAAGTTACACGTTACTGTATTTTTACAAAAGACAATTTACAATAAATGTTCAAATTGTTCTCCATTGACCGCTAGACAATGACCTAACCGGGCAATACATTCGTCTGTGACATTTTGTAGCACAGCGGGTGTTATGTTCAACATTTCTTGCCTGATTCGGTCTTTTAGCTAACGGATATTGCCAGGTCTGTTGGCATAGACTTTAGATTTTAAATAACCCCATAAAAAGTCTAGTAGACTAAGATCAGGTGATCTAGCGGGCCATTCCACTGTTCGCCTTCTTCCTATCCACAATCTGAAAAGGCTCTATGTAAAAACTCGCGCACAGTTCTTAACGTCAATTAAAAAAGCAAATGGCAAAAATACCTACAAATAATAAAAATAGTACGATATAGTCGAGGGCCAAAGATCACTAATAAACGTGGTTGGAGTGTTTTTTAATAGTTTATCAAAGTAGTTGTATCACAATACGTTAATTTTATTTAATTTTTTTAGTACGTTTATTCATTTGTAAATAACTTGTAATTTTGGTATTGTTGTCCACCCTGTACCAACTTAAAGCAACTTGTGATACATTTTTGGAATCAGCTCAACAAGGGACATCTGAAAATTGGGAAAAAGTGGAGTGTTCCATTTAAAAAAACCGGTGATGACGTCATTACGAAGGTAGATCAACCTGTATATTAAATTATTATTTGAAAAAACAGTAAATTAAAATCAAAAATCGACGTGTTTCGGGAATTTTCAATAATATTGTTTATTTACCTAATAATGAATTTATGCGTTACTTTATAGACGCACTGTACATATTATTTTTCTTTTAAACGTTTTATTTTTCATCCCTTCTATGATTATTATTGTTTCGATTAGATACATAATTAAAATAAATTGAAATTGTGAGGATACATGATCTTGCTGAGAATTCTGCAAATTATTTGATCAAACATTTGTTAGTCTATAATTAAAATAGTAAATCTGTTATTTAGTAAAATTATTCGAATTTGTAATTTTAGGTTGCAAAATAGTGGAATTAATATTTAAAATAATCTGGGCTATGATGCAAAATTAAAACTATAGAATTGTAAAATAACTTTAGACTACCATAGAGAGATTTCGGGCTACCATATTGAAACGAATTACACATTGACGAGTGGATTATGTATTTAAACAAACGAAGTGTATAATACAATTACAATTTATTGTTAGATAAAAAAAATACCACCACAGTGGCGATTATTTTGTGTTTTATTTGCAAGACTGCTCATCTGAACAAAATTTGATTTATATGGCACTGATAACACCAGCTAACTAAAAAAAATGTAATTTGATTAAATATTTTAGGAACTTTTTGTTGTTTGAAAATTATAAATTTATACAGGTTGAAAATTGTCGGAACCAGGACAATAGGTTAAAATAAAACGCTACCTTGCCTACGTTTCGTTTAATATGCTTAAACTTCTTCAGGGCTCAATAGCCAAATAATGATATAAAAAGTCCACAACAGAAATTTTTTTTAAAAAAAAAACACGTCTGTAGGCATAACAATTACAAGACCAATCAATTTGAAAGTCAATAAAATATACATATATGTAGACATTAGACACACAACAGATTAAAATTTAACAATGATCGAAATCAAAAAAAAAAGGGCTAAGAACATTGGGCATGTCTGTAGTATCGCGATAGCAGCCACAGTTTTTTAGATAAAGCTTTCAAATTTGATACACGTTCTAAAGGCCAAAGACAATGATAAATTCAGTGATGAGTAAAATTGGCCAGCTGAAAGGAGATCCACGGGACCCAAACTTGTTTGTATTTGCCCTTACAAAAAAATATATTCTTGATGGAAGATGATAAACCATGTCTACAATATCAAGCTAATAAAATATTTTCCAAATACCTACATAAATAAAGCTGATGTAAACTAAAATATTTTACACATTTGGCCTCATAAAATGGGATTAAGATAAATTTAACAGGTCTAATTTAGTTTCAAAAATGTCAATGTCAATAAGCAGAAATTATTAAAATATATGACATGAATTATTATTGACAGTATCGAATTAAGCTGATAATTAATTATTTAAAAATTTTAATGAAACATTTCAAGATACTCTATTAAAATTTAATTGAGGTAAGTGAAGAATTAAATAGAATGATTTTTTTTATCAGGATGATACATACTGGTATAAGAAAGTTATATGCTGGCCACACCAGATATTTAATTAATAACAAATAGAAAAAAAATTCACAGCTGTTGATTGAAATTATGTATAGGGTTGAAGAAAATAGATAAAACTAATTTTGAATTTTTGTTTAAATACATGCGTTTTAAACAATAATATGGTTGTCCCATAATAACATGAATTCTGCACATTGGCCTATACAGTATCATATATTTTTACCATTATGTCGCTAAGAGGTAGTAGACCAGCGCAATATTTAGCGGACATATTTATTGCGATTATTAATGTGCTCCAGTGGCCGTTATTTTGAATTATTAAACAAATTAAACGGGGCTGTTGTTTTTATTATTCGTTATTACCTTATTAGCTCATTTACCTTTGTAATTAATGAGATGCCGTCGCTATTTCTCATCGTCATTCCCTAATAATTTTTAATATGAGGGAATGATATTCAGTATTAGGGAATGATTTTAGTTTGCAAAAAACTACGTGAAAAATGAGAAAAATCTCTAAGGAGAAAGCAAAATTAAACAAAAAGGAATACGATAAAGAAGAAGAAAAGAAATTCAGAACAGTTTGAAGCACTCCGAAAGAAGGAGAGTCTAAAATACTCCAAGAAAGAAGGAAAAAAATAAGTGAAACTAGTTGGTGAGATGAACCCAAGGGAACATAGGGTTAAAACACACCCGTACTCTAAATGAACCATTGATAGCAAATACTTCTCTTGATATAACAAATGAAAGTGAAATTAAAGACGAGTCAAATGATCATAATACTATTGAAATTTCATCAATTAGTTAAAAAATGCCAGGTCGCAAACGCGTTGTAAGAGACAGAAGTAAGATGTTCAAGAGAATTAAGCAGCTTGAAAGGGAAGTTAAAATTATCAAAACTTGGGCTAAAAATACAAAGAGAAAAAGTTAGAAGGCAATATAATATATGTATCTACTGTTTACTATTGTATATTGTATGTTATGACACCATAATCCACTATCTAATTTTGATGAAACATGAAAAAAATGTATATGTGTATATTTATTCCAATTCGGGTTGTTATGAAATTCAGAAAACAAGGTGCTTAGGTGTTTTTTCGTTTCAACTTGATGGTAATGTATAAAATAGGTTACAGGATATAACAAAATACATTGTCAATCTATACTTTATGTACCCATACTTTGAATAAATTTGAATTTGAATTTGAATAGATGAAAGAAAACATCGCACCGTCTCTAATACTAAAGTGAGTCAACTTCTATGAACAGAACAAATTTCACTTGTTGTGATTCTTATTTAGAGAGGCTTTAAGTGAGCAATTAAAACAAAATTACAACAATTTGGGAAAATCCCAGTATTATACAATAATGAAAGGTGTTAAGATGAGAACATTAGAATGTGTGTCAATTGTGAGGATAATTCAAATCAGTTTATTTTTCCAAATATCGACTTGTAAATAAATAAACACGACAAATCCTAAACCGGTGGCGGAATTCGAACCTACAGTTTTAATCATCTCCAGTGATGCCAACTTGGTTGGCGAAACGTGTTTCGTGGAAAACTACGTCAGTGTTAGCTACGATAGATAGAATTATAGTCACGCATGCCATCGTGCGCTCTAACCAATTATGCCTCTGAACCGGTGGTAGATAATAATTAATTTTTTATTCTTTTTTACCTTTTCATTTTGCTTAGAGAAAAGTTGTTTTACTTTTTAGTTTTTTCTTCAGTAACTTTTTGGATTTTGCAATCAAATTTGGGTAATAAACAAAATGTTTAATTTAAAAATATCATTTCCACCCTGATATAATCATTCCCATCTTGATATAATTATTCCTTCAGTGTTCAAAATTTTTTTTTTTTTTTCAAAATTTCGAGACGATTTCTTCATCCAGTTTTTTTATAATAATAATTAGATGACTATTAGAAAATAGTCATCTAATTATTAACGCAATAAAACATTATATATACATATTGATACTGAAACTTCTTTTTTTCGAGTGAAGGAATTTGCTTATTCACAGAAATTTACCCATTTACATCTTATTCCACCAATTTAAATTTCAACAACTTTTTCCCTAACGCCCTGTATGTACCGACGAATAACTGGAAGCTAGCCAATCCCGAATGTCCCGTTGTGTGGACCCGTTCGTCGCAGAGTGAGAATCATATTTCCTGTTGCCTGAAGGCAAAATCAGAACAAAAAATTATGCAGACGGTCATGGGTTGTGGAAGACGTATTGAAAATTTTTGTATACAGTTAAACTATCTCGAGTTATTTTACTTTGAAGCTTTTTATTTTTATCATGTTGTTTTAATTATTGTTGGTTTTTTTATTCTTTATTTACTTAACCAGTATCATTAACTTGATTTTGCACATTCCATTTTTTCCATTATTAGATCTATTCAGAGTTCAGATAAAACAAAATATTCAGATAGTCGTTACTGTCTCTCGAGCTCAGCAATTAACTGAGTCTCAGACTCAACTAGATTATGCATTTATTACCCTATCATTAAATGAGTATGTTGCAATAATTATTATTGAATATTCGCTAAGAAAATCATTTTGATTTTGCCTTAAAATTATGATGGATGTGTAAAGATTTTATTAGCTGCAACAGTATAGCATATTCAAACATTTTAGAAAAACCGGATGCCAAAGAAATTTAATAATAAATTTCCATATATTCTTGAATATGGAAGACAACACAATTTTTTTACTTCGAAAGAAAACTCCTTAAAAATTACAGAATGGTTTAATAATATATCCAACTTTAGTAAATTAGAAAATATAGTTATATATTCTCAAACATTAGTTTGTAAGATATCAAATTTTTCCCTATATTTATTTTGTTCTTGTGTTTTAGGTATGTACTACGGTGTAAGTATCTGCCTAGTGTCATTTGCATCAGGACTCTCTGTGGTAACTTTAAACATTTATCATAGAGGAGTACGAGGCGCAGCAGTACCAGGTGTATTAAGAACTGTTGTTTTAGACAAACTTGCCCCACTTGTATTTATGCGATTTGACAATAGCAGACATCGAATTCCACAAGTCCAGGTAAGAGTACAGGTAGAATATATTTGAATATTAATTTGATATTATTAAATACCAGTCCATATATTTATTTTTTTTATTACTAAATATTTGTGCTTAGATATTAAAACTTGAAGTAGTGGTTGTTTTTGGTACCTGTAATTAAAATGAAAGATGCATTTGCTAACTATCTAGTATCTATAATACGAAACTAGAATCTTTAAAAGTATCTTAAATTCCATTAGTAGTATATTGTGCATCGCCCGTTTAATAATAACTATTAAGACACGAGAAAGATAAATATAGCGTAAAAAAAAAGAGAATATAAAACTAATATTAAAAAGACGAAAGCCGACTAATACAATAAAAAAATTAGCGCTTCTTCCAATAAAACGAAAGAAACCTGGAACATAATAAATTCTAAATTAGGTAAGACTGTTACTAAACATAAAGATATCATCTTAACAAACAACTCAAATAATTAAAAAAAAAATGTTTCCAATCGCTTGATGATGTACCTAGAACCAAATAATATATTGTGCTCATCAGAACATGGTTTTAGGTGTAACAAATCGATGGAAACTGCTTCGTTTCAAATATTAAATTACGTTTATGAAAATTTAGATAACGGCAAACTGGTTGTTTCACTATTACTCGATCTGTCGAAGGCATTTGACACAGCATCCGCAGAATTTTTAGTTAGTAAACTCTCAACTATTGGTTTACCCAACAATATTCTATTCTGGATAGAGTCGTACATGGAAAGGCGAAACATGATAGTTGATGTTAATTGCACCAGATCTGAGATACATGATGTAAAACTCGGTGTTCATCAGGGCTCAGTTCTAGGACCTTTGCTTTTTCTAACTTATATTAATGATCTACTCAATTATATCACAAAGGGCTTGGTCACAATGTTCGCGGATGATACTACCGTTACATTAGCAGCAGACAACCTGCAACAGTTAGAATCTGCCATTGGTTGTACAATGGATGAATTTAGCACATGGTGTCAGCGCAACCGTCTCATTCTTAATGAAAATAAGAGTATGGCAATTAATTATTATACAAGAAAAGGTATCCCCCAATGTTATATTGCAAAAACGACTGATTAGGCTAATTTTCAATATGAATTGCAGAGAAAGCTGCAGAAAGTTTTTACACACCAAAAAAAGTTCTCATGGCATCTTGCATATATATATATATATATATATATATATATATATATATATATATATATATATATATATATATATATATATATATATATATATATATATATATATATATATATATATATATATTTTACGCTTATATTTGTCAAACAAAATGAGCAATTATTTAATAGCAATTCGGCCACACACAGTCATAATACAAGACATGATGATCTTCTACTGATACCCCCTCACAAAACATCTACATACAAACACTCACCATTCTATAAATGCATAATTTTGTATAATAGTTTACCAGAGAAAATTCGTAAAATTAATAACTTCTCATCTTTTAAACATAGTTGCAAAAGCAAATTAATAAATGGAGGTTTTTATAGCATTGATGAATTTCTTGACAATTTTGTGCAGTAGCACTCTCACATGAAATATTTAATCTGTATTTTCTTCTTATAAAAAAAAAAAAATATATATATATATATATATATATATATATATATATATATATATATATATATATATATAATATATATATATATATATATATATATATATATATATATATATATATATATATATATATATATATATATATATATATATATATATATATATATATATATATATTCTTGTGTTTGTTTTTCCATTTACATTTATTTATTGTACATATAAATATTTAATTGTATGTAATTTTTTATATTACTGTCTTTTTTTTTAGTGTTAATATTGACGAACCGTATGTACCTTGTTTATCCTTCTGGTTAATAATTATTATTATTATTATTTCTTTTTTCGGTTGCCCGACGCTGGACAGTCCTTCCGTGGCCTCCGACGCCTCACGGGAGACGCGCCAGCACATTAACCTCAGCCACTCCCCACATCCCGCAGGGTTAGTGACTGTAGGTTCCGGAATCGTGTGCCCTAAGGAGACGGGGAGAACCAAGAATGACCGCCTTTTGCATTTGGCCTGCCAGCCACTCAGCTGATCTTTGGCAGGCCGGTATGGTCTTCAGTTCCGAGAGCAGCGTAGGCTTTATCCCTCCGAGTACACCGATTATAAGGACGACCATTTTTAGCGAGTAACCTGGGTACAGCACTTGGAGCTCGTACCGGAGATCACGGTATTTGGTCCGTTTCTCCTCCTCCTTCAAGGTGATGTTTTTCTCCGCAGGTGCCGAAAACTCGATGACATACATCACCTTGAGTTGAAGGTCGAGGAGGACTATGTCAGGCTTATTGGCTTGGATTAGCCTGACAGTCGGGAACGAGTAGTTCCAGTAAATCCGGCATTTCTCGTTCTCGACAACGGACTCAATATCTCCGGGGACGTAAGGCAGCACTGGTGTCTGGTCTACCCCGTACGAGTGCCTTAGATGGTAGTATAGCACTTGTAAAGCCGCGTTATGTCAGTGGATGTAGACCGAAATCGCATATCTGGGGCATGCAGAAAGTAGGTGCATGAGCGATTCCGGCGCCTGATGGCAGGTCCTGCAGTTAATATCAAGAACCTCTACACGCCACACGCGGCTACGGTAGACCAAGGTGTTGATAACACCATCCTGGCAGGCCATAATGAATCCCTCAGTCACTGACTTAAGCCCGGCCGACCTTAGAAAAGCGAAGGTCAGCCTGGTCGATAAACCCAATGTTTCCATGTTCTTATAGAAGACACCATGCGGGCTTTCAGACGATTTGGCTGAAGTTCGGTGACTGACTCTACATCGGCACCTCGCCGGTCTCCTCGCCTGATGTCAAACGCGAGACCGAGTTCATCTGCGGTAGTGATGGGACTCGAGTGTGAAAATACTCGAGTGACGAGTCAAAATCCGATTCGAGTGACTCGAGTCATACGGCTGTTCAATTCGAGTAAAGTTGTTACTCGAGTCGAGTTATTGCTATTCGAATCATATTTTAACTCGAGTCGAATTGCAATTCGAGTAAAGTTGTTACTCGACTCAGGTTATTGCTACTCGAATCAAGTTTTAACTCGAGTCGAGTTGCAATTCGAGTAAAGTTATTACTCGAGTCGATTTATTGATATTCGAATCAGTGAGTTACTATGATTCAAGTTTTAAATCGAGTCGAGTTGCAATTCGAGTAAAGTTGTTACTCGAGTCGAGTTATTGCTACTCGAATCAGCGAGTTAATATGATTTAAGTTTTAAATCGAGTTGAGTTTGACTAGAGTCTAGAGTCAGGGCAGAGTCGAAATCAAACTCGAGGTGAACTATAGAGTAAGTAGTTGGAGATGATTCAGTGGTTTGCTAAACGGTAAGTTTTTAAAGTGTATTTAGGTTTTTTCTTTTGGTAATCTTTCAGCATTTAAAACACTACCATCTAATTCCAACATAAGTTTGAAAAATCGAAAGGATAAACATAAATCATAATAATGGAAATACAAAATAATAAATGGACCCAGGTCAAAAACTATTTTTCCGGCAAATCAACACATTTCAAATACAAAATTAAATATTTAATTAAAATTATATATAAAATGACATTTAAAGAAAACCAACATAATTTTTTTTATATTAAATTAACATTAAATTAAACTCTTGTTTAGCTCAAAATATTAAATAAATACAGTATTTAATATTTAATACACACCGATTACGGTTTTTTATTTATTTCGAACTAATTGAATCGAATAACAAATCTTTATGAACATGAATGTGCCAGTTTGATTGCTGCAGTCGTGTGAGTCTTGATTTTAAAGAATTCTAAGTTCTAATTTCTAATTTTCTAATACGTCGTAATACCGTCGTACTCGTATGTAACAATTATAGGTTTGTACGTAGAGGCGATTTGTGATAGTTTTCTGACTATAGAGATGCGAGTATTACGAGAATTCTGCAATAACAAACGTTCTGATTGAACAAGCGCATATCTATAACAATGTGCGCATGCTTCTGATAGTTTCAAACTGTTGGAAACTGCTCTACGAACAAACCTTTTAATTAATAATTATACAATCTGACCTACAAACATGAAACAACAAACCTGGAGGGGAATTCCCAATCTCAATAACCCGATGATATAGTAATTGATTAGTGATTTCATTCATGGTTACATGTTTTCATCTTTATTACTTTTACAAGATTAGTGCCCTCAGTGCCTTCATGTAAATAATCTTTCATATTTATATTATGTAAACAAATCACACTGGCACTAAAGAATATTTAAAAATATTAATAAAACCATAAACAATTAAATTAAAGAAACTTGACTCGAGTCTAAAGGCGACTCGAGTCAAAAAGCGACTCGAGTCAAAAAGCGACTCGATTCAAAAATCTACTCGAGTCAAAAGTCGAGTCGAGATTTTGAGATTTACTCGACCTAATTTTTGACTCGAGTTTTATAACAATGAAACCGAGTTTCAACTCGACTCGAGTTTCAACTCGAGTAAATTCGGAAACCTACCGAGTTATTCGAGTGAAAAAAAGTCACTCGAGTCCCATCACTAATCTGCGGCTCTTTTCGCTGCCTTGAACAATCCTGCTCCCACTCCTGCAGTTTCGTGATGTTTCACAAACTGTAAGAGGGGATCTGAGCTCCTGAGGATGTTACATGCCATACTCAGTACTACTCTGCCATGCGTACACTCCAGGCTCAAGAGTCCTCCCCCCCCTGTTGATGTGGGAGGTACACACGAGGAACGGACGATCTAGGATGAATACTTCTGTGAATATTCATCATCTTGCGGGTATCTCTGTCTAATTGGCGCAGCTCATCTACCCTCCACTTTACTACTCCGAAGGAGTAGAGCAGAATCGGAACGGCAAGCATATTAGTTGCAGACACCTTGTTCTTCCCCGAAAGTTCGGAAGACCAAATCTTTCGGAGGCGGTGTCTGTACTTGCCGCGGAGAGAATCTTTTATTTGTGCCTTTGTTGCACACCCAGATATGTATAGGTCTCTCCGGCATCCAGATGTCTTAGGATGCTTCCGTCTGCGAGCTGCGCATCTTCAGGGAATTCCCCCGCATCGTCCTCTCTTGAGGTGGACGACTGCACATTTGTCCAACCCGAACTCCATACCAATTGCCCGCGTATATTCTTCGACCACCCTAAGAGCGTTTTGTAGTTCACGCTCTCCGGAGGCATAAAGTTTAAGGTCATCCATATAAAATAAATGGGTGACCTTATGCCTCCGGTCGCTGGGTGGCCCACATTGATATCCGCGGGTTTGGCGGAGCCCAACAGACAACGGCAGCAGTGAGATGCAGAAGAGGAGAGGACTCAGGGAGTCACCCTGGAAAACTCCTCTCCTAAAAGCCACCTGCTCTGTCGTGACCCGCTGTGCACCTGATGTTATGGTGACGCGGGTCTTCCAGAGCGGCAGCAGCTGTTCTATGCATCTCACTAGTGGTGCTGGTACTGCTAGACATTCGAGCAAGTACAACAATAGCTCATGTGATGTTGTATCAAATGCCTTGCGGTAATCAATCCAGGCCATCGATAGATTCCGCTTGTATTGCACAGAATCCTGTGTAATACAGCGGTCTATCAGCAGGCTGTCCTTGCAACCTGCCATGCCCTTCTTGGCACCACGCTGTTTGTGTATCTGCTGGAAGACCGGATCTACAGACCTCAGTGTCCTAGCATACAAGATACGTGTAAATATCTTGTAGCCGGAGTTAAGGCAAGTGATCGGCCTATAATTCCTCGGGTCGGAAAGATCCTCCTTTTTGGGGATAAGCACAGTACGTCCCTCGACGAACCAGTCCGGAATCTGC
This sequence comes from Rhamnusium bicolor, assembly GCA_029963845.1. NCBI lineage: Eukaryota > Metazoa > Arthropoda > Insecta > Coleoptera > Cerambycidae > Rhamnusium > Rhamnusium bicolor. The sequence continues at coordinate 51,880 of JANEYF010004612.1, read as the reverse complement.
TGCCCCTCGTTCAACCATGAGTTGAAAACTCGCGCCAGACGGCGGTGAGCGGAAGGGAATTTCTTCCACCACCAGTTGTAAATGCCGTCTGGGCCCGGGGCAGCGAAGTTCTTGGTACCAACAAGTGCTTGTTGGACTTCCTCCGTACTGATTGCCGGGCACACTTCTTCTGGCTCTTCAAGATGTCTGTGGCATAGAGCCTCGAAGTGTGCAATTGCTGGAGTGTCGCTATTGAATGGACGCGTCGTTTCGTAGGTTCCCTTCCAGAAGGTTTCGACATCTTCTACAGTCGGCGGATTCTCGACAACCCGCTGTGGCTCTTGAAAGAGGCGAGAAGGATTCGTACGGAACAAATTGTTTTGTTCCATACTCCTCACCCGCCTCTTCAATGTTTTCTTTATCGCCATGAGCGCTCGGATCCTATCTAGACAGTGCTGCTTGATGGTAAGCATCACTGTCAGATTGAGAGTGTGGTGTTGACGTCTTAATCCGGCTGTTATGCGCCGGATTCTGGGAGGTAAAAACTCTACCAGTCGTCTTATATTCCACCACACTCTGGATCCGAGAAGCATGTTGTCTGGCCGACTGTATTTGCCTTCGACTTTCTGTACACGCAGCTTGGCTTTCTCGACCCCGTGATTGGTTGACCTCTCACGGGGAACGAGTTGCTTCGCGGAGTTGTACACGGCACAGTTGATTTGCCAGATGTCTGCATCTTCCGGAATTTCCTCATCGATGACCACGTCCATTCTAGCCAGGTCTTGTGGCTTTAGGTTAGCCCTGGTGTTAAGGCTAACCCTCGTCCTTAAGTCTACGTCGGTGAACTCTAAAGGATGTTCCCCATCAGCTGGTAATTGCCGCGGTGGGTCTGCGGCTAGCAGTTCTTCCGGCTGACGGGGAGCCCCTACATAACCTGTCCTGAGCAGAAAGGATACTTGATCTCTCAGATGTTGTTGAGAGAAGGCGCGATGCTCTAGATGCATTTCGCACCAAAGTGCATGCAATCGCGCCATGTATCCCCTTCGCTCAGGTTCGCTACTCTCGCGGCAGGTTAGCAAGTCATCCCGAAGTTCCCTCGTCCACTTAAAGCGTCCTTGTCCATTGCGGTCGTTACCATTGAGACGTTCCGGTGAGGCCCCTCCCACTTGTCTCTGACCCCCATCCGATTGGGGTCGGTCGTGAGGGGCCCTTCTCCTTAGGTTATATGGAACCAGAAGGGAAAGGGGTACTAGGTGGTTAGCCTTGGTACCCCCCCCGGCCGGCATTTGTCAGGCAAAGTTGCCTCTGCCTGTCCAGGGTGCACCAGCGTGAAGGTTGCCGGTCCTTTGCACCCCTTTATTATTATTATTTTTTTTTTTTCAGTTTCCCGATGCCGGTCAGTCCTCCCGTGGCCTCCGACGCCTCACGGGAGTAGCGCCGGCGCATTAACTACAGCCACTCCCCACATCCCGCAGGGTTAGTGACTGTAGATACCAAAATCGTGTGCCCTAAGCAGACGGAGAGGACCCAGAATGACCGCCTTCTGCATTTGACCTGCCAGCCACTCGGCTGATTTTTGGCAGGCCGGTATGATCTTCAGTTCCGAGAGTAGCGTAGGCTTTATCCCTCCGAGTACACCGATTATAAGGACGACCATGTTTACCGAGTAGCCTGGGTACAGCACTTGGAGCTCGTACCGGAGATCGCGATATTTGGTCCGTTTCTCTTCCTCCTTCAAGGTGATGTTTTTCTCTGCAGGTGCCGAGAACTCGATGACATACATCACCTTGAGTTGATGGTCGATGAGGACAATGTCAGGCTTATTAGCTTGGATTAGCCTGACAGTCGGGAACGAGTAGTTCCAGTAAATCCGGCATTTCTCTTTCTCGACAACGGACTCAATATCTCCGGGGACATAAGGCAGCACTGGTGTCTGGTCTACCCCGTACGAGTGCCTTAGATGGTAGTATAGCACTCGTAACGCCGCGTTATGCCGGTGGATGTAGACCGAAATCGCATATATGGGGCATGCAGATAGTAAGTGCATGAGCGATTCCAGCGCCTGATGGCAGGTCCTGCGGTTGATATCAGGAACCTCTACACGCCACACGCGGCTACGGTAGACCAAGGTGTTGATAACACCATCTTGACAGGCCATAATGAATCCCTCGGTCTCCGACTTAAGCCCTGCTGACCTTAGAAAGGCGAAGGTCAGCCTAGTCGATAAACCCAGTGTTTCTATGTTCTTATAGAAGACACCATGCTGGGGTTTATCGACGTGCTGCCGAAACAGATTTTCCTGTTCGGCAGCTCTAATTCGGGCTTTCAGACGATTTGGGTGAAGTTTGGTGACTGACTCAACATCAGCACCTCGCCGGCCTCCTCGCCTGATGGCAAATTCGAGACCGAGTTCATCTGCGGCTCTTTTTGCTGCCTTAAACAATCATGCTCCCACTCCTACAGTTTCGTGATGTTTCACAAACCGCAAGAGGGGATCTGAGCTCCTGAGAATGTTACATGCCATACTCAGTACTACTCTGCCATGCGTACACTCCAGGCTCAAGAGTCCTCGGCCCCCCCGTTGACGTGGGAGGTACACACGAGGAACGGGCGATCTAGGATGAATACTTCGGTGAATATTCATCATCTTGCGGGTATCTCTGTCTAATTGGCGCAGCTCATCTACCCTCCACTTTACTACTCCGAAGGAGTAGAGCAGAATCGGAACGGCAAGCATATTAGTTGCAGACACCTTGTTCTTCCCCGAAAGTTCGGAGAACCAAATCTTTCGGAGGCGGTGTCTGTACTTGCCGCGGAGAGAATCTTTTATTTGTGCCTTTGTTGCACACCCAGATATGTATAGGTCTCTCCGGCATCCAGATGTCTTAGGATGCTTCCGTCTGCGAGCTGCGCATCTTCAGGGAATTCCCCGCATCGTCCTCTCTTGAGGTGGACGACTGCACATTTGTCCAACCCGAACTCCATACCAATTGCCCGCGTATATTCTTCGACCACCCTAAGAGCGTTTTGTAGTTCACGCTCTCCGGAGGCATAAAGTTTAAGGTCATCCATATAAAATAAATGGGTGACCTTATGCCTCCGGTCGCTAGGTGGCCCACATTGATATCCGCGGGTTTGGCGGAGCCCAACAGACAACGGCAGCAGTGAGATGCAGAAGAGGAGAGGACTCAGGGAGTCACCCTGGAAAACTCCTCTCCTAAAAGCCACCTGCTCTGTCGTGACCCGCTGTGCACCTGATGTTATGGTGAAGCGGGTCTTCCAGAGCGGCAGCAGCTGTTCTATGCATCTCACTAGTGGTGCTGGTACTGCTAGACATTCGAGCAAGTACAACAATAGCTCATGTGATGTTGTATCAAATGCCTTGCGGTAATCAATCCAGGCCATCGATAAATTCCGCTTGTATTGCACAGAATCCTGTGTAATACAGCGGTCTATCAGCAGGCTGTCCTTGCAACCTGCCATGCCCTTCTTGGCACCACGCTGTTCGTGTATCTGCTGGAAGACCGGATCTACAGACCTCAGTGTCCTAGCATACAAGATACGTGTAAATATCTTGTAGCCGGAGTTAAGGCAAGTGATCGGCCTATAATTCCTCGGGTCGGAAAGATCCTCCTTTTTGGGGATAAGCACAGTACGTCCCTCGACGAACCAGTCCGGAATCTGCTGCCCCTCGTTCAACCATGAGTTGAAAACTCGCGCCAGACGGCGGTGAGTGGAAGGGAATTTCTTCCACCACCAGTTGTAAATGCCGTCTGGGCCCGGGGCAGCGAAGTTCTTGGTACCAACAAGTGCTTGTTGGACTTCCTCCGTACTGATTGCCGGGCACACTTCTTCTGGCTCTTCAAGATGTCTGTGGCATAGAGCCTCGAGGTGTGCAATTGCTGGAGTGTCGCTATTGAATGGACGCGTCGTTTCGTAGGTTCCCTTCCAGAAGGTTTCGACATCTTCTACAGTCGGCGGATTCTCGACAACCCGCTGTGGCTCTTGAAAGAGGCGAGAAGGATTCGTACGGAACAAATTGTTTTGTTCCATACTCCTCACCCGCCTCTTCAATGTTTTCTTTTTCGCCATGAGCGCTCGGATCCTATCTAGACAGTGCTGCTTGATGGTAAGCATCACTGTCAGATTGAGAGTGTGGTGTTGACGTCTTAATCCGGCTGTTATGCGCCGGATTCTGGGAGTAAAAACTCTACCAGTCGTCTTATATTCCACCACACTCTGGATCCGAGAAGCATGTTGTCTGGCCGACTGTATTTGCCTTCTACTTTCTGTACACGCAGCTTGGCTTTCTCAACCCCGTGATTGGTTGACCTCTCACGGGGAACGAGTTGCTTCGCGGAGTTGTACACGGCACAGTTGATTTGCCAGATGTCTGCATCTTCCGGAATTTCCTCATCGATGACCACGTCCATTCTAGCCAGGTCTTGTGGCTTTAGGTTAGCCCTGGTGTTAAGGCTAACCCTCGTCCTTAAGTCTACGTCGGTGAACTCTAAAGGATGTTCCCCATCAGCTGGTAATTGCCGCGGTGGGTCTGCGGCTAGCAGTTCTTCCGGCTGACGGGGAGCCCTTACATAACCTGTCCTGAGCAGAAAGGATACTTGATCTCTCAGATGTTGTTGAGAGAAGGCGCGATGCTCTGGATGCATTTCGCACCAAAGTGCATGCAATCGCGCCATGTATCCCCTTCGCTCAGGTTCGCTACTCTCGCGGCAGGTTAGCAAGTCATCCCGAAGTTCCCTCGTCCACTTAAAGCGTCCTTGTCCATTGCGGTCGTTACCATTGAGACGTTCCGGTGAGGCCCCTCCCACTTGTCTCTGACCCCCATCCGATTGGGGTCGGTCGTGAGGGGCCCTTCTCCTTAGGTTATATGGAACCAGAAGGGAAAGGGGTACTAGGTGGTTAGCCTTGGTACCCCCCCCGGCCGGCATTTGTCAGGCAAAGTTGCCTCTGCCTGTCCAGGGTGCACCAGCGTGAAGGTTGCCGGTCCTTTGCACCCCTTTATTATTATTATTATTTTTTTTTCAGTTTCCCGATGCCGGTCAGTCCTCCCGTGGCCTCCGACGCCTCACGGGAGTAGCGCCGGCGCATTAACTACAGCCACTCCCCACATCCCGCAGGGTTAGTGACTGTAGATACCAAAATCGTGTGCCCTAAGCAGACGGAGAGGACCCAGAATGACCGCCTTCTGCATTTGACCTGCCAGCCACTCGGCTGATTTTTGGCAGGCCGGTATGATCTTCAGTTCCGAGAGTAGCGTAGGCTTTATCCCTCCGAGTACACCGATTATAAGGACGACCATGTTTACCGAGTAGCCTGGGTACAGCACTTGGAGCTCGTACCGGAGATCGCGATATTTGGTCCGTTTCTCTTCCTCCTTCAAGGTGATGTTTTTCTCTGCAGGTGCCGAGAACTCGATGACATACATCACCTTGAGTTGATGGTCGATGAGGACAATGTCAGGCTTATTAGCTTGGATTAGCCTGACAGTCGGGAACGAGTAGTTCCAGTAAATCCGGCATTTCTCTTTCTCGACAACGGACTCAATATCTCCGGGGACATAAGGCAGCACTGGTGTCTGGTCTACCCCGTACGAGTGCCTTAGATGGTAGTATAGCACTCGTAACGCCGCGTTATGCCGGTGGATGTAGACCGAAATCGCATATATGGGGCATGCAGATAGTAAGTGCATGAGCGATTCCAGCGCCTGATGGCAGGTCCTGCGGTTGATATCAGGAACCTCTACACGCCACACGCGGCTACGGTAGACCAAGGTGTTGATAACACCATCTTGACAGGCCATAATGAATCCCTCGGTCTCCGACTTAAGCCCTGCTGACCTTAGAAAGGCGAAGGTCAGCCTAGTCGATAAACCCAGTGTTTCTATGTTCTTATAGAAGACACCATGCTGGGGTTTATCGACGTGCTGCCGAAACAGATTTTCCTGTTCGGCAGCTCTAATTCGGGCTTTCAGACGATTTGGGTGAAGTTTGGTGACTGACTCAACATCAGCACCTCGCCGGCCTCCTCGCCTGATGGCAAATTCGAGACCGAGTTCATCTGCGGCTCTTTTTGCTGCCTTAAACAATCATGCTCCCACTCCTACAGTTTCGTGATGTTTCACAAACCGCAAGAGGGGATCTGAGCTCCTGAGAATGTTACATGCCATACTCAGTACTACTCTGCCATGCGTACACTCCAGGCTCAAGAGTCCTCGGCCCCCCGTTGACGTGGGAGGTACACACGAGGAACGGGCGATCTAGGATGAATACTTCGGTGAATATTCATCATCTTGCGGGTATCTCTGTCTAATTGGCGCAGCTCATCTACCCTCCACTTTACTACTCCGAAGGAGTAGAGCAGAATCGGAACGACAAGCATATTAGTTGCAGACACCTTGTTCTTCCCCGAAAGTTCGGAGAACCAAATCTTTCGGAGGCGGTGTCTGTACTTGCCGCGGAGAGAATCTTTTATTTGTGCCTTTGTTGCACACCCAGATATGTATAGGTCTCTCCGGCATCCAGATGTCTTAGGATGCTTCCGTCTGCGAGCTGCGCATCTTCAGGGAATTCCCCGCATCGTCCTCTCTTGAGGTGGACGACTGCACATTTGTCCAACCCGAACTCCATACCAATTGCCCGCGTATATTCTTCGACCACCCTAAGAGCGTTTTGTAGTTCACGCTCTCCGGAGGCATAAAGTTTAAGGTCATCCATATAAAATAAATGGGTGACCTTATGCCTCCGGTCGCTAGGTGGCCCACATTGATATCCGCGGGTTTGGCGGAGCCCAACAGACAACGGCAGCAGTGAGATGCAGAAGAGGAGAGGACTCAGGGAGTCACCCTGGAAAACTCCTCTCCTAAAAGCCACCTGCTCTGTCGTGACCCGCTGTGCACCTGATGTTATGGTGAAGCGGGTCTTCCAGAGCGGCAGCAGCTGTTCTATGCATCTCACTAGTGGTGCTGGTACTGCTAGACATTCGAGCAAGTACAACAATAGCTCATGTGATGTTGTATCAAATGCCTTGCGGTAATCAATCCAGGCCATCGATAAATTCCGCTTGTATTGCACAGAATCCTGTGTAATACAGCGGTCTATCAGCAGGCTGTCCTTGCAACCTGCCATGCCCTTCTTGGCACCACGCTGTTCGTGTATCTGCTGGAAGACCGGATCTACAGACCTCAGTGTCCTAGCATACAAGATACGTGTAAATATCTTGTAGCCGGAGTTAAGGCAAGTGATCGGCCTATAATTCCTCGGGTCGGAAAGATCCTCCTTTTTGGGGATAAGCACAGTACGTCCCTCGACGAACCAGTCCGGAATCTGCTGCCCCTCGTTCAACCATGAGTTGAAAACTCGCGCCAGACGGCGGTGAGTGGAAGGGAATTTCTTCCACCACCAGTTGTAAATGCCGTCTGGGCCCGGGGCAGCGAAGTTCTTGGTACCAACAAGTGCTTGTTGGACTTCCTCCGTACTGATTGCCGGGCACACTTCTTCTGGCTCTTCAAGATGTCTGTGGCATAGAGCCTCGAGGTGTGCAATTGCTGGAGTGTCGCTATTGAATGGACGCGTTGTTTCGTAGGTTCCCTTCCAGAAGGTTTCGACATCTTCTACAGTCGGCGGATTCTCGACAACCCGCTGTGGCTCTTGAAAGAGGCGAGAAGGATTCGTACGGAACAAATTGTTTTGTTCCATACTCCTCACCCGCCTCTTCAATGTTTTCTTTTTCGCCATGAGCGCTCGGATCCTATCTAGACAGTGCTGCTTGATGGTAAGCATCACTGTCAGATTGAGAGTGTGGTGTTGACGTCTTAATCCGGCTGTTATGCGCCGGATTCTGGGAGTAAAAACTCTACCAGTCGTCTTATATTCCACCACACTCTGGATCCGAGAAGCATGTTGTCTGGCCGACTGTATTTGCCTTCTACTTTCTGTACACGCAGCTTGGCTTTCTCAACCCCGTGATTGGTTGACCTCTCACGGGGAACGAGTTGCTTCGCGGAGTTGTACACGGCACAGTTGATTTGCCAGATGTCTGCATCTTCCGGAATTTCCTCATCGATGACCACGTCCATTCTAGCCAGGTCTTGTGGCTTTAGGTTAGCCCTGGTGTTAAGGCTAACCCTCGTCCTTAAGTCTACGTCGGTGAACTCTAAAGGATGTTCCCCATCAGCTGGTAATTGCCGCGGTGGGTCTGCGGCTAGCAGTTCTTCCGGCTGACGGGGAGCCCTTACATAACCTGTCCTGAGCAGAAAGGATACTTGATCTCTCAGATGTTGTTGAGAGAAGGCGCGATGCTCTGGATGCATTTCGCACCAAAGTGCATGCAATCGCGCCATGTATCCCCTTCGCTCAGGTTCGCTACTCTCGCGGCAGGTTAGCAAGTCATCCCGAAGTTCCCTCGTCCACTTAAAGCGTCCTTGTCCATTGCGGTCGTTACCATTGAGACGTTCCGGTGAGGCCCCTCCCACTTGTCTCTGACCCCCATCCGATTGGGGTCGGTCGTGAGGGGCCCTTCTCCTTAGGTTATATGGAACCAGAAGGGAAAGGGGTACTAGGTGGTTAGCCTTGGTACCCCACCGGCCGGCATTTGTCAGGCAAAGTTGCCTCTGCCTGTCCAGGGTGCACCAGCGTGGAGGTTGCCGGTCCTTTGCACCCCTTTATTATTTTTTTTTTTTTTTCAGTTTCCCGATTCCGGTCAGTCCTCCCGTGGCCTCCGACGCCTCACGGGGAGTAGCGCCGGCGCATTAACTACAGCCACTCCCCACATCCCGCAGGGTTAGTGACTGTAGATACCAAAATCGTGTGCCCTAAGCAGACGGAGAGGACCCAGAATGACCGCCTTCTGCATTTGACCTGCCAGCCACTCGGCTGATTTTTGGCAGGCCGGTATGATCTTCAGTTCCGAGAGTAGCGTAGGCTTTATCCCTCCGAGTACACCGATTATAAGGACGACCATTTTTACCGAGTAGCCTGGGTACAGCACTTGGAGCTCGTACCGGAGATCGCGATATTTGGTCCGTTTCTCTTCCTCCTTCAAGGTGATGTTTTTCTCTGCAGGTGCCGAGAACTCGATGACATGCATCACCTTGAGTTGATGGTCGATGAGGACAATGTCAGGCTTATTAGCTTGGATTAGCCTGACAGTCGGGAACGAGTAGTTCCAGTAAATCCGGCATTTCTCTTTCTCGACAACGGACTCAATATCTCCGGGGACATAAGGCAGCACTGGTGTCTGGTCTACCCCGTACGAGTGCCTTAGATGGTAGTATAGCACTCATAACGCCGCGTTATGCCGGTGGATGTAGGCCGAAATCGCATATATGGGGCATGCAGATAGTAAGTGCATGAGCGATTCCAGCGCCTGATGGCAGGTCCTGCGGTTGATATCAGGAACCTCTACACGCCACACGCGGCTACGGTAGACCAAGGTGTTGATAACACCATCTTGACAGGCCATAATGAATCCCTCGGTCTCCGACTTAAGCCCTGCTGACCTTAGAAAGGCGAAAGTCAGCCTAATCGATAAACCAAGTGTTTCTATGTTCTTATAGAAGACACCATGCTGGGGTTTATCGACGTGCTGCCGAAACAGATTTTCCTGTTCGGCAGCTCTAATTCGGGCTTTCGGACGATTTGGCTGAAGTTTGGTGACTGACTCAACATCAGCACCTCGCCGGCCTCCTCGCCTGATGTCATATTCGAGACCGAGTTCATCTGCGGCTCTTTTTGCTGCCTTGAACAATCCTGCTCCCACTCCTACAGTTTCGTGATGTTTTACGAACCGCAAGAGGGGATCTGAGCTCCTGAGTATGCTACATGCCATACTCAGTACTACTCTGCCATGCGTACACTCCAAGCTCAAGAGTCCTCGGCCCCCCCCGTTGACGTGGGAGGTACACACGAGGAACGGACGATCTAGGATGAATACTTCTGTGAATATTCATCATCTTGCGGGTATCTCTGTCTAATTGGCGCAGCTCATCTACCCTCCACTTTACTACTCCGAAGGAGTAGAGCAGAATCGGAACGGCAAGCATATTAATTGCAGACACCTTGTTCTTCCCCGAAAGTTCGGAAGACCAAATCTTTCGGAGGCGGTGTCTGTACTTGCCGCGGAGAGATTCCTTTATTTGTGTTACATCCTGGATGTGCCTTTGTTGCACACCCAGGTATGTATAGGTCTCTCCGGCATCCAGATGTCTTAGGATGCTTCCATCTGCGAGCTGCGCATCTTCAGGGAATTCCCCGCATCGTCCTCTCTTGAGGTGGACGACTGCACATTTGTCCAACCCGAACTCCATACCAATTGCCCGCGTATATTCTTCGACCACCCTAAGAGCGTTTTGTAGTTCGCGCTCTCCGGAGGCATAAAGTTTAAGATCATCCATATAAAATAGATGGGTGACCTTATGCCTCCGGTCGCTGGGTGGTCCACATTGATACCCGCGGATTTGGCGGAGCCCAGCAGACAACGGTAGCAGTGAGATGCAGAAGAGGAGAGGACTCAGGGAGTCGCCCTGGAAAACTCCCTCCTAAATGCCACCTGCTCTGTCGTGACCCGCTGTGCACCTGATGTTATGGTGAAGCGAGTCTTCCAGAGTGGCAACAGCTGTTCTATGCATCTCACTAGTGGTGCTGGTACTGCAAGACATTCGAGCAAGTGCAACAATAGCTCGTGCGATGTTGTATCAAATGCCTTGCGGTAGTCAATTCAGGCCATCGACAGATTCCGCTTTTATTGCACAGAATCCTGTGTAATACAGCGGTCTATCAGCAGGCTGTCCTTGCAACCTGCCATGCCCTTCTTGGCACCACGCTGTTCGTGTATCTGCTGGAAGACCGGATCAACAGACCTCAGCGTCCTAGCATACAAGATGCGTGTAAATATCTTGTAGCAGGAGTTAAGGCAAGTGATTCGCCTAAAATTCCTCGGGTCGGAAAGATTCCCCTTTTTAGGGATAAGTACAGTACGTCCCTCGACAAACCAGTCCGGAATCTGCTGCCCCTCGTTCAACCATGAGTTGAAAACTCGCGCCAGACGGCGGTGAGTGGGAGGAAATTTCTTCCACCACCAGTTGTTAATGCCGTCTGGGCCCGGGGCAGCGAAGTTCTTGGTACCAACAAGTGCTTGCTGGACTTCCTCCGTACTGATTGCCGGGCACACTTCTTCTGGCTCTTCAAGATGTCTGTGGCACAGAGCCTCGAAGTGTGCAATTGATGGTGTGTCGCTATTGAATGGACGCGTCGTTTCGTAGATTCCCTTCCAGAAGGTTTCGACATCTTCTACAGTCGGCGGATTATCTACAACACGCTGTGGCTCTTGAAAGAGGCGGGAGGGATTCGTACGGAACAAATTGTTTTGTTCCATACTCCTCACCCGCCTCTTCAATGTTTTCTTTATCGCCATGAGCGCTCGGATCCTATCTAGACAGTGCTGCTTGATGGTAAGCATCACTGTCAGATTTAGAGTATGGTGTTGACGTCTTAATCCGGCTGCTATGCGCCGGATTCTGGGAGTAAAAACTCTACCAGTCGTCTTACATTCCACCACACTCTGGATCCGAGAAGCGTGTTGTCTGGCCGACTGTGTCTTGCCCTCGATTTTCTTTACACGCCGCTTGGCTTTCTCGACCCCATGATTGGTTGACCTCTCACGGGGGACGAGTTGCTTCGCGGCGTTGTACACGACACTGTTGATTTGCCAGATGTCGGCATCTTCCGGAATTTCCTCATTGATGACCGCGTCCATTCTAGCCAGGTCTTGTGGCTTTAGGTTAGCCCTGGTGTTAAGGCTAACCCTCGTTCTTAAGTCTACATCGGTGAACTCTAAAGGATGTTCCCCATCAGCTGATAATTGCCGCGGTGGAACTGCGGCTGGCAGTTCTTCCGGCTGACGGGGTGCTCTTTCATAACCTGTTCTGAGCAGAAAGGATAATTGGTCTCTCAGATGTTGTTGAGAGAAGGCGCGATGCTCTGGGTGCATTTCGCACCAAAGTGCATGCAATCGCGCCATGTATCCCCTTCGCTTGATTTGTCAATGTAGTTTTCTGCCACTGGTGTGGATTTCCATCCACTGTGGCGTTTTAATGAAGTGATGTCACTACCAGCATCAACCCATATTGTGGCAGAACTGTGAGGAAAGCAGTGTCCGATATATAAATTGGGATCCAGAAGATTTAACTAAGCAACAATTTCTTTTCCCTTATTTCCAAATTTGGTTATTACTACATTTTGTATGGTTCATTTTCCGTTTACGTAATTGAAAAGAAAATATAAGGTTATACAATTTTTTTGACGAAGATTCATGTAAGTTTTGCATAGTTCATAATATTTTTCCGTAACTGTGAATTTTCGTGTTGTTTTTGTTTTTGCATAATTAATTGTGACTAAAAGGGTTGATCTAAAATTATTTACATCTTTAAATTCCAATTTGTGTAGTTCATGCCTTTTACAAGCTCCCATAATACCAAAGATACACGCCACCTATAAAAAACATAGTTTTTCATTTACTTTACATTGAAAACTAAGATCTGCATACCTTTCACAATAAATATTTAACATCTGAGGCTTCTCCAATAAATTGTTTTATTTCATTCGTATAAAACGTTTTTGATTTTTTGTGTTTATACCCTTCAGATTTTTACTTTCTTATACCTAATATAAGGAAGTATAGTAATCGTGATTATTTTCGACCTCGAGATTTTGATTGATATATACGTTTTGAACCCTTTTGAATCCATTCTGATTATTTTCCGAATGACGTCTGTCGATGAGTGTGTGTGTTATGTGTGTGTGTGTGCGTGCGTGCGTGCGTGTGTGCGTGCGTGCGTGTGTGCGTGAGTGAGTGCGTGCGTGCGTGCGTGCGTGTGGATGCGTGTATGTGTGGATGCGTGTGTGTATGTATCCGCAAACTCAAAAAATACTAATTAGAGACTTCCCAAATTTAGCAGTTAAAATTTTCAACAACAATTTAGCTGATACATTAAATTTGGTGAATGTGGTACCACCAGAAGAGATAATAAATGAAGAAAAAAGGTACAGTTTTTGAGCTAAATTTGGTACACATGTTCTAAAGGCCAAAGACAATGATAAATTCGGTGATGAGCAAAATTACCCAGGTGCAAAGGAGGTCCATAGGACCCAAACTTTTTTGTATTTGCCTTTACAAAAACATATGTTCTTGATGAAAGATTATAAATCACATCTACTTTATCAAACCATTAAAATATATTTTCCAAGTACTTCAATAGAGCTGATGTAAACTGAAATTTTTTATACATTTTATCTCATAATATGGGATTAGGATAAATTTAACAGTTTGACATTTGAAATGTCTAATTTAGTTACAAAAATTTTAATGTCAATAAGAATAACTTATTAAAATATATGACATGAATTATTATTGACAGTATTGAATGACGCTGATAATTAATTCTTTAAAAATTTTAATGAAACATTTCAAGGTACACTATTAAAATTTATTTGAGGTAAGTGAAGAATTAAATAGAATGATTTTTTTAGATCAGGATGATATATACTGGTATAAGATAGTTATGTGCTGCCCACATCAGACATTTTTTTTAATAATAATAAATAATAATAAATAATAATAATGATTTGTGTCATTTTTTTTGGTAACATCAAAATAAACAATTAAGATGTTTTCTGAAAAGTTACTAACCTTATTTTGTCCCTCCAATCTATAAACGGAGAGTAAAATTTTTCGTATGTTTTTGCTGATTTTACTGGTAATAAATTGTTTGCGGTTCTTGTAGCCTGTTCTACAATTTCTGGTGGAGTTAAATTCTCAATTTCACTCTCGCTATCGCACATTTTTATCGAGTTTTATTTGCAAAAAGCACAAATTTTAGGAATTTACAAGGTAAACAGTAAATATGAACTCTCAAAATTGATAAATGTTAGATCTGTCATGCTCATGGCAATATTTAATATTAGCTGAATATTGCCGTGATGTTGAATTTCTGTTGATTATAAACTTGTGAAAATTATAAACTTAATGAAAAATCTGTATCATAATGTATTTCATTAAAGTATAGGTAGTAAATGTCTAATAAATCAATTAAAGTATGAGAGTAGAAAAGTATATTAAAGGTGTTTAACTTAGTTTAGTAATCTCCATGGATCAAACCTACGTAAATACTGTTAACTAACATTGTATTAACAAAAGTGCATATAATATTAGCAAACAATATAGATCTGTATAATCCGTGCCTGTACTCACAGATTGAGATGCATGAAATACAGTGAATGCTATTCTAGTAAAAATGTAAAATAGAGACTACACTTACCCGTGAGGATTCGTCAAATTGAGAAAAGCTCAAGACATACTAGCATAATCAGTGAATGTGTTTTATCTTCACCAGTTTATTAGAAACATTATGGGGTGTCTTTTCCCAATATATTTAGCATAATGAAGATATATTTAATTGTTACTGTCCTTGTTTTTTTTACGTTATGCCAATGGTATGATGTAATAAAAATCAAGCCATGGGTTTTCCACAGCTCTCGCGAAATTATTACAACAGTACATATTGTATAATTGAAATTCACGATTTATGCAGTATACTCCAGAGAAATAAAACTTCCTCTGCGGAATGAGGCCGAACAAGCTGAATTTTTGCAGAGACCTTCGTTTTCATGTTCTAATGAAGCACAAGAAAATCTCATATGCCTACCCTTGTGCGTCTTGAGATATCGAAGGTCAAAGGTCATGAAAATCGGTTTTTCGCGAAAATCTCGCTTCCAGTGCATCTGACGTCGTAAGAACCCATAACAAAACTTACGTAAAATAGTATTCTCTACAAAATTGTTCATATACATTTTTTTTCGTACGACCAACCGTTTTCGAGATATAGCATGATAAAGCGGGAGCGCGCATTCGTAATAGGTGATACTGTATTGCAGAGCTATAAATATATTATTTTATAAAAAAAAATATAATAAATAATTAATAACAAATAATACATTCTTTTACACACCACGCCTTATGTTTCCTTGCCTTCCTCCTCGTCTTCGTCGGGTTCCACTAGCACCTCGATCAACACATTATCTTCGTCAGACGCTTCCTCTATATCTGTTCGCAAAACCTCTTCAGGCTCAAGGTCACTGAAGTCTTCGATGTTTTGCAACTCTGTTGACGGGTTCAGGCATGCCTGTCCGTGACACTGACCATAAACTTTGGAGCATGGAAGCCCGACTTTTCTACACCCGCACTGCGCACCACACCCCTTTTTACAATTACAGAATATTGTATTTAATAGTTCGTCTGGAGCAGGTGGCAAACTGGCTTGGATTCGAGACCGACACGATGCGACGCGAAGAGGCGCTTTACAATGCAAGGGGTTTAGGGACTGCGTTTCGGAGAAATACGGTCATGGTCCACTTCTTTTATACCTGGATGATTATACTTTTCTTGTCTAGAATAAAGAAATGTTTTTTATTTGCATTATAATATATAGAAGCTTTGCATTTCATTACAAAAGTGGTGTGAAATAATACATTGTTTTGTTATTTATTATTTATTATATATTTTTTTATAAATAAACAAATTTTTAACGGTTTTAATAATGGGAATTTAATTTTCCAGTCTAACAGATTAAGAAAAGTGCTTTTATATTTATAGTTCTGCAGTATAATACTGTATTACCTATTACGAATGCGCGCTCCCGCTTTATCACGCTATATCTCGAAAACGGTTGGTCGTACGAAAAAAATGTATATGAACAATTTTGTAGAGAATACTATTTTACGTAAGTTTCGTTATGGATTTTTACGACGTCAGATGCACTGGAAGCGAGATTTTCGCGAAAAACCGATTTTCATGACCTTTGACCTTCGATATCTCAAGACGCACAAGAGTAGGCATATGAGATTTTTTTGTGCTTCATTGGAACATAAAATCGAAGGTCTCTGCAAAAAAATTCAGCTTGTTCGGCCTCATTCCGCAGATGGCCTTTATTTTTCCCTTATTTCCCTGGAGTAGTATATCATTGAAAACACTGCACTGCGATTACACTTAAAACACAAAATGTGCTATCTATTACTCCAGATATACAGGGTGATCCTTACACAGAGCAACAGTAGATTCCGAACATCAAAATATTACGATTTAGCAAAACTTACCTTTGTCCAAAAGTTGATATTAAAAGAGAAACAGGGTGTTAAAGCCGACACTTTAATTTTAATTTTTTGCCGTAATTTAAGCAGTTTTGAAGATATCGATCTGAAAATTGATAAACGGATGTTATTTGGAATGAAAAATATAATTCTGTCTCCAATTTTAACTTAGCTTCTAGAGGGCGCCACATGTGCTTAAATTTTTGGCAGTTAATTAAAAACTTTTGTCGCTTCATCATTTTTAAATAAAATAGCTTGAATGTTGCTAAAGATAATCGTTTTCGAGATATTTACAATTTAAGTATTCCATGTAACTTCTCAATCATATTGAAATTGTTTCAAATCACAGTAACCTAGAATTGTCCGACATGAGCATCTGATTTCAACAAGACAGCACTCCTTCACATTATGGTGTCCAAATGCAATAGCATCTTAATGATACATTTCCGCAACGGTAGAAAAGGACATATAGAATAGTCACCTTGACCACCTGATTTAAACTCAGCCCTCCTGAAACAAAAGGTCTTATCTGCAATTTATTGATTTTCAGTTATTTATTGCTTTGAACTTATGGGTATGTTACCTACACATTTACTAAATCATAAAGTCCTATCTGATGTTTTTAAATTACAAATTCTCATAAATATTTTGCCTAAGTGAATATTTAGCCAATTCTCATCAGACGAGCATGACATAACCAGTCGCCTGACGTCACCGATATGGAAATAAGTGATACATCAGAATACAGCAAATGATCAGTCAAACACCTTTGCTTAAAACGTTATTAAAAAAGAAAGATAGAGGTTGTATGAAGAAGTTTTCATACTTCTGCAACGCTCTGTAGTTATAGAGATCTACTTTTTGCATAATTACCATTTCGCTACCATTTCCAGGGATGGTGTTGGGTAATTTTAAAATTTAAATAGAATCCCCTATCGAATTTATTAATCTTAAATATCCTGAAAATATGATACAAACCGGAATTCGATACGTTGACTCTAATCCAAAATGGTGTGTTCTTATTTAATCATTTTTCAAAAAAATTTTGTGACTATTTCCACTATCATATACAGCTGTGCTTTACGTAAAAAATGTTTCTTTTTAGTAAGTACTTTTTATGAAAACAATTAAACTTGACGTTCAAACTTTTTAAAGAGTTACGGAAGTCTCCCAATTTCTTGGCAAAAGTAGAGCCTGATTTCAAAAGACCGTCTCATGTTCTCTAATAACTAAGAAGTAGGAATTTTGGGCAATACGGCGTAAATAAGAAGAGCGAATGCATGATGCGCGGTATACTTACAGGTTTTCCTTCACAAATGTTTCCATTTATAATGACCCTACCTTGTAAACTACTTTGTGGTTTGATTAAAGATGGTTGGAGGTCGCAGAAAGGTGCAGATATAAAATAATTCCGTTTGAAGAGGGTTGAAACTTTGGTAAGTATAACACTAACACTAGCGGTTTTAGTAGTTTTTTTTAAAGGCAGTTGAACGTTCTAAGGAGCGTATTAACACACCAACACTGCGAAATTGTCGACACTAACAGCATAAGTAATCGCGAATCCACGAAGCAGTACATTCTGCAGACTCGGATTGCCTCGTCATTATTAACGTCCTCTAACCGCACTACTCTCAAGAGAAACTAGGTAATAACAATAAAAGAACTAAAAAAATGTCTTACACTAGCTGTATGTGCAACAGTTCTCAACCGTAATCATTTTCAGACTGAACAGAACAATCAGGTAAACAATATAAGGTCGACGCAGTTACTGTCACTATTGTCGCCAAGGTTATTTATTCGTCCATCCCCACATATTATATAATTCTCAGAGATCGACATCACCTCATTGATTCGGGTTTTACGTACAAAAACTTTAATATGTAAGTAAACAAAAATTATCAGAAATTATCATTTACTTTATCATTATATCGCGCGTTTTTAGGAATATACATAGTAGTAATTTTTAACCCGTCTGTGGGATGTTGCCCAGAATTTCTATCTCTAAATAATTAAGTTGTCACAGCTTAGAATTGAATTACTGATAGTATAGAGAAAAATAGTCCATAACATTTAAAACCCCCAAGAATATATCAAATAATTAAAATAAAAAAATTATTTTAAAGGCGTTTTATTTTTGTTCAGATTGTTTGAGTTTGTTAATTATCTCTATTTAGGCATTTTTAAGTGTCATTTGAATGGTACTCTAATTCTAGTATCTCGTAGGGATCATCTACAAAAGTGCGCGATATCACGTGATTATGTCAATTTAAATAGTTACATAAACTTTTTTACGTTAGGAAAGTATAATAATACTTCATCTTTTAAAGTAATCTAGATATATTTTCAAAACATCTTTCCCAGCTCTGTGTTAAATACTTCATACAGTTGTATTGTACGCTGTACAATAATTAATTTTCGTTCTTTAAACATAATGTGGTTTTTTGTCTCTTGCTAGCAAAGCGCTTATTGCCCTCATTTTTTATTTTCGCTCAATTTTTCTGCTTCTATATATTTCTTTCGCTTCAGTCACATTCTTATATCGAGTCATCCATTTCTTTTTATTCCTTAGGCTTTTTACATTAAGCTGTTTGGAACTCTCATCAAAACATCCACAAATATTTCCGCGGCCGTCTCTTCCTCTTGTTCCATGATTCACTATACTTTTATGATAAACCATCCAAAAATTTTTTTCAAAATATCTACTACTGATATAATACACAAGAATTAATTATTAAAAAAAATTAATAAAAATTTTGACATAACAGTAGTTTTTGTATTTAAATTCTTTCATAGTTTCAATTTTATTTTATCGATGATTAGCGGAAAATATTTCCATGACTAATAATTAGATAAGAATTAGAAAAAAATATTCCTGTTTTTTGAAGGGTATCAGCGTAGTTGCGCTAATAAACCTGCAACACTTCGCTCTCGAAGTTAAGCAGCGCTCAGCTCAATCTGCACCTTGGAGGTAGGGATGGCAATCTTCTGAGAAAAGATTGATTCTCAAGATCGATTCAAGTAAAAATCGATTAGCAAAAGATCGATCCTTAAAAAATCGATCATTTAAACAAACGAACAGAATTACAGATTACAGAATCACTGGGAGTGGGTACAGATAACAATAATACATTGGTCAATACAGTGGTTAGGTACCACAAATTAGAAACACTAATGATATTTTATATAGTTTTTTGTGAATTGATAGCTAATATACCTGTCAGTGGCCACAGCTATACTTAGGAATGTAGTTAAGTAAAAAGAAAAGGTATTGGCGCCACGTAATTTTAAACTGACTGTATATTAAGTTAACTTAGACAATATTTCTCTAAAACCACGAAACCTCAGAAATATCATAATTTATTATATCAGAATAACCAATTATTGCAAGTAATCAT
This sequence comes from Rhamnusium bicolor, assembly GCA_029963845.1. Taxonomy (NCBI): domain Eukaryota; kingdom Metazoa; phylum Arthropoda; class Insecta; order Coleoptera; family Cerambycidae; genus Rhamnusium; species Rhamnusium bicolor. Next base: position 32,346 of record JANEYF010004612.1, on the reverse strand, counting down.
ACAAAAAAAAAGATCAAGGAGCATTCACGCCACACCAAATAATAGTCGCAAATAATATCTAATATGTAATTTAATAGAAAAAAGTTACTTACAAAAGGAAATTGAGTAAAATTATCAGGAACTTGTGTGAGCAGTGTATATAAGAAACTTTAATCAAAATGTAAAATAATGCAAAATATGTGAGGTACCTATAATAGCAAAATAGGTAAAATATCTTGGATAAAAAAAATATAAATTATCCCCAAACGTGATCACGGACGGTTCACAAATTACTTAATAAGTTATAATATTTGTTATACTTTATATACACATATTAAATAGAACCAGTTTAAAGACATACTTCAACTAAGTAAATGATTGAAATTATATAATGTATGTCAATTATATAGAGAACACTAGCTGACCCGGCAAACGTTGTTTTGCCATGTATATTATTATAAAAAATAAAAAATAAAAATTAGGGGTGGACCACCCTTAACATTTAGGGGGGATGAAAAATAGATGTTGTCCGATTCGCAGACCTAACCGATATGCACACAAAATTTCACGAAAATCGGTCGAGCTATTTCGGAGGAGTTTAATTACAAACACCGTGACACGAGAATTTTATATATTAGATGTACGAGTTGCACAATAAAGATAATCGTAATCTAAGTACTTATAGTTAGATAAACTAGGTATGTACTGGAATGCGAACACAGCAATTTAAATTTAAGGAAAAGTTAAGTGCAATTTACCTCGTTTTCCTTTAAACATATGACAGTAAAATGTTAAGAACAATAATAAATTAAAGTAAGGTTTATTTGGCTTTTCTGTTTGGTGGATGTGTGTAGTATATATCGCAAAACACCAGCTAGCTCCTTGGATTGCAATGCTAGGATTCCTATTCGAAACAATAGAACACCCTTGGAAATTTTCTACCAAGCTTCTAATTGAGTGAACGGTCAAATATTTATATTATCTTACTCCTGTACACGTTAATTAGAACGCAAGTAAATTCCGTCGAACAGATTATTTGCAATTTTGCAAAAATTAGCAGTGGGTTCGGCATTTTTAAACTCGTCCAACTTTAAATCTTTCTCCAAAAACAATCAGGCATCTGCCACACTATTACTGAAGGTCTGTGCTGCAATCTTGACCTTTTGTTTTTCGTTCTCCCAGTTAATGTGCCTTTTTCTAATTTCTGTGGCTGCATGTAGTCCTTCTTTTTCCTGTATTTCTACTAATTTTTCAAAATACTCCCATTTAATTGTTTTGCCATCAACATCTACTAAAATCTTCAGCGCAGCTAATAAATTACGCCATAACTTTAAACATATGGCATGGATCTAAAAATATGTAAATTGGATCATTTGTTGCAGGATTCGGAAAATGCGTTACTAGATTTAGAAAATCTTCAAAGTCGGCACCTAAACAACGTGCCATATTTAAATTAGATGCCGCTCCATCAAAGGTAATTGAGGTTACAATGACTCCTGTTTGTTGGATGAAACAAAGAAGTTTATTGATGAGATTGGCTTTTTCTATACCTTTAAGTCCATCAATTAAAAAATATTCCACGGATACCTTCCAATGACCATTAACATCTACTAACATAAATACTAAAGCTTCTCTTGCTTCGGGCAAGGTGTCACCCTCAATAGTGGTCCCTATGTTAACGAATCCTGAAAATTTTTGTCCTGTCCATTCAACCCTACGCATTATGGCAATTTCATCCATTACAAGATTATAAAGAACTTTTTGGCCTAGACTTTCATACTCGGACACTTTAGCCTTTAACAGTGTCTGTGCTTCCTCTGTAAAGCCTGGGCTTCCATCAATGGAACGATACCAGCTAAGAGTTAAAGCAAATGCTCTTAACTCTGGAGGATACTTTTGTCGAGAGGGTCCTTTTATAATCCGATTTAAGATTTCTCTTGAATTTTCAGGAATCGAGGCCTACAAAATACAATTATTGCTTTTTACGCTCGCTCTTTAACAAATTTGAATATACATTTTTGGCATCTAGATGTTCCTAGATAAAATTTATTTAAACCCACTTGCATCATTCTAGCAAAGTTTAAGTGTTATTTAAAATTTCTCGTTTGTTAACTTTTTTATTAGACAGTAACATAGTTTTTAATTGTTATCAATAAGTTTTACTACATCAATTAAAATATACATTTTATATAACTGATGGGTGATGGGTGTGTTTTAATACATATTTTGCAAATGGGCCTTAACTTTATTACAAAATTTTACTTGAATAACTACTTCCGCACTTTTGTTTAAGTAGTTATTGGTTCTTAAATAACTGAACAATGAGGTTAGACTATCAACTCTCGATTTCAGGATGTAATTTTCCCTTCTAAATTTTCTCACTCTTGCTTTTAACTAGTTTTTGTTGCAATGGCCCAACTTCTTTTAGCTCTTCTTGGACTATTCATATCATCTGACGAACAATCTCCAAAATAACGGAGTAAGGGTTTTCTCCTACAATAAAATATACAGGGCATTTTGTAATATACGAAATAATAAAAAAATATATAGAGTAAATGATAGAGCTACGGTTTATTATTTCAATACTCATAACTGATGTAATATCGCGTACAAAATTATAGCACCAATTTTAGACTATCTGGTACAATATACACTACTTTTAACAAGATGCCAGTTTCTTTAGTTAATAAAGGAATAAATTAACTTTCTGAAGTACCTACATCAAATTGCAAGTCTCCTTGTCCTCATATCATATCAAAAATTGTTTTGACACATCTACCAGTACTTTTGTCAATAAAACATAATGATATATTTATCAAAAGAAAACATATGCATGTGTTTTAATGGCTAATGCCAAATAGCTTTATTAGAAAGTATCGGCGAAATATAACAATTTCACATAATACATAGAATATAACATTAAAATTTTTTTTAAATCAAAGGTCATTTCTAGTGTTTTTCGATTACTCGAATTTGTTACAAAGTAATGAGGATATAAGCTCTAAATTTGTATTACTGATTACTTGTTCTTTAATTTTATCTTTTTCATTTAAAAAAAGACAAGTAAATCTAAGATAATTGGATATTGAACATGTCAGTTTAAATAATACGCAAAAACTACTACAAAATTAATCACGTAATAGACAAAATTTAAGAATACTCTATAAGTTAATCATTAAAAAGAATTGCAAAACAAGTTGAATGCATCTTAATAGTGTTTACAGAACATACCAAATAAATAGTGGAACAAATGTGTTCCTAGCAAACATAAATTTATGGAAAATATGTAAGCAAAATGCATACCTCCTCTTTGGTTTTAATTTTATATCTGACTCGACCTCAGAAGCTGTTAAAGTCGATGAAGTTTTGTTTATTGACGTATCTGACTTTGTAGGACTAGGTGGTAGTGTTGAAGAAGATCCAGCAACTGATTTCTCTGAGTGGTCAGAGCTTTCACTAGCCATCGATAACAGTGATATAATTTGTTGATGATGTAGTTTCAATCTTAAATTAAAATTTAAAACATACAAACAAGTTTCACAAAGTCCCTAAAAATTATAAATCAAAATAATACAATTTTTTGTTGTTCACCTGGTACGCATTTAGGATGACATTAAATAAAAACATAAACATAAATTTATGGTGATTTTTCCGGAACGAAATAAAGAATTTTTTCGGAATAATAGAAAAAAATTAAAATCCGGAAATTTTCTGGGAACAAAAAATATTTTTTTTCTGGGAAGAAATGACGAACTAAGAATATTAAAAAGTAACCAAGGATTTTAAAACTCAATTTATATTAAACTATGACTTTTAGGAAAAAATCATTCAATCAATTGTATAATGTGTACATTTAATTATTAATTAATTTAATAAGAAATAAAACTTAATATTATTTTTTCTGAATTGTTGTGATTGGTCAACTTAAGAGTTCTAAAGTATTTATTTTTAATAATATGCTTTCAAAGTATTTTATTACTTTTTCATTTCTTCCTCATAAATATTAGAATTTTTGCAAATCATGAATAATTTTTGTAAAAAGTACAATGTATTAATACTTAATTGTTATAAAAACAATTGTCTTTTATTTGTAATACAATGCACTACATTTAATTCCATCTTTTCTTTCCAAGTTTGATTTTTTAAAAATTGCATTATTACCTACTTATAAGTTATAAATAAATACGATGTTAACAAACTACATTCTTAATTATTATAATTTATTTCCTATATTAAATTGTGTATTACTATAAAAAATTGCAACATTGATGATATGACAAAAATTAGAACAAACTTTCAACCAAATATGCCTACCTTTTCTTAGGAATTTCTTTTTCACCAAGTCAGTCACTCTCTGAGCTTGTTCCAACAATAGACACGTGTTTCGTTACATCGGGCATAAATTGTACCTTATAATATAATAAATATATTTTAATGTATTTTAACATGGGTACATTATGACTTACTTTTTCTTAGATGTTTCACCTATGTTTTTGTTCTCTTTTCCACTGTCCGCTGAATCAGCGTCATCATCACTGGAAGTAAAATAAGTATATTACACAGAAAAACTAGCTCTTAAATTTTGTACCAGATAGTTTAATTATAATAATTAATTTTTGATTTAAATTTTTGGCCATTAGAGATTCATTCAGATATTACTAAAATCGGAAAACTTAAAAATCAGCTAATTTATGTATTTAAGTTTTGTATGTAGAAGATACCCACCTAATAAAAAGTACTTTTTGAATTTTTGAACTGGTCGCTATAGATGGCATGGCACCCTTTTTCAAAAATTTTTTCCCAGTAAAAGACTTTTTGGTATATTTCTTCAGAGGAAAAATGGTCGGAACATAAAGCATCATATGGGCTAACTTAATATGGAAATTATAAGACCAGTGATTTGGCACCACAATTTTTTTCATATTCAATTCTCTTGGAAATCTGAAATTAGTTTAAAAATCAAAAGTAATACAAAGCAACAAATAATTTTAAATACCACCTATAATTATTCCTCAGCAAGTTAATACAACATTTATATAATAATGTTACAGCACTAATGTTACTATTTCCCACAGACTAATCGTGATATATAATATAAAATGCTCATAACAGTTTTGTTATACAGTTTTCATATTTGTTTTTATATGAACGTTCCAACACCATAATATAACTCTAGCATAGCCTAAATTTCTTCGATCATACACATGATCGAAGCTAAATTTAACCAGTTGCCACTGCTATTGACTAGTGCTGGGCGATGTTAACCGATGTTTCAGGAACATCGATGTTTCGTTGACGATGTTCGATATTCTGACATCGATGTCAGAAGTGCTAACATCGAAGGTAACATCGATGTTTGCCATGCGATGTTGCCCCCATTTTGTAAGAAGTTTTCTTATAAATATAAACGTGAAAATTTGCTAAAATTATTTTCTATGCAACCTTGATAACGAATAATTAAAAAATATTTTATTTCATTTATTTATTTTTACTTGACAGAAATAGAAATACAAGAAGAAGTAATTAATTATAAGACAAAAAAGAATATGGCACTAAACCTTTTTTTGTTTTATTTTGAACCCCAATAAATCTATCTTGTTTTATTAATTATAAGGTATTTTAAGATAGGCAATCTTGATAATATAATTGATAATGATGGAGGTATCTGCATTTTGTTTCGTACCTATAACTTTTTAAAATGCAGTAAATGCCTAATGTTTTTAAGAATCAGGATATCAGTTCTAGTTTAACATTGCATTTTTTTTTTTTTTTCGGTTTCCCGATGCCGGTCAGTCCTCCCGTGGCCTCCGACGCCTCACGGGAGTCGCGCCGGCGTATCAACTACAGCCACTCCCCACATCCCGCAGGGTTAGTGACTGTAGATACCAGAATCATGTGCCCTAAGCAGACGGAGAGAACCCAGAATGACCGCCTTCTGCATTTGGCCTGCCAGCCACTCGGCTGATTTTTGGCAGGCTGGTATGATCTTCAGTTCCGAGAGCAGCGTAGGCTTTATCCCTCCGAGTACACCGATAATAAGGATGACCATTTTGACCGAGTAGCCTGGGTACAGCACTTGGAGCTCGTACCGGAGATCGCGATATTTGGTCCGTTTCTCCTCCTCCTTCAAAGTGATGTTTTTCTCCGCAGGTGCCGAGAACTCGATGACATACATCACCTTGAGTTGATGGTCGATGAGGACAATGTCAGGCTTATTAGCTTGGATTAGCCTGACAGTCGGGAACGAGTAGTTCCAGTAAATCCGGCATTTCTCTTTCTCGACAACGGACTCAATATCTCCGGGGACATAAGGCAGCACTGGTGTCTGGTCTACCCCGTACGAGTGCCTTAGATGGTAGTATAGCACTCGTAAAGCCGCGTTATGTCGGTGGATGTAGGCCGAAATCGCATATATAGGGCATGCAGATAGTAAGTGCATGAGCGATTCCGGCGCCTGATGGCAGGTCCTGCAGTTGATATCAGGAACCTCTACACGCCACACGCGGCTACGGTAGACCAAGGTGTTGAAAACACCATCTTGACAGGCCATAATGAATCCCTCGGTCTCCGACTTAAGCCCTGCTGACCTTAGAAAGGCGAAGGTCAGCCTGGTCGATAAACCCAGTGTTTCTATGTTCTTATAGAAGACACCATGCTGGGGTTTATCGACGTGCTGCCGAAACAGTTTTTCCTGTTCGGCAGCTCTGATTCGGGCTTTCAGACGGTTTGGCTGAAGTTCGGTGACTGACTCAACATCAGCACCTCGCCGGCCTCCTCGCCTGAGGTCAAATGCGAGACCGAGTTCATCTGCAGCTCTTTTTGCTGCCTTGAACAATCCTGCTCCCACTCCTACAGTTTCGTGATGTTTTACGAACCGCAAGAGGGGATCTGAGCTCCTGAGTATGTTACATGCCATACTCAGTACTACTCTGCCATGCGCACACTCCAAGCTCAAGAGTCCTCGGCCCCCCCGTTGACGTGGGAGGTACACACGAGGAATGGACGATCTAGGATGAATACTTCTGTGAATATTCATCATCTTGCGGGTATCTCTATCTAATTGGCGCAGCTCATCTACCCTCCACTTTACTACTCCGAAGGAGTAGAGCAGAATCGGAACGGCAAGCATATTAGTTGCAGACACCTTGTTCTTCCCCGAAAGTTCGGAAGACCAAATCTTTCGGAGGCGGTGTCTGTACTTGCCGCGGAGAGAATCCTTTATTTGAGTTACATCTTGGATGTGCCTTTGTTGCACACCCAGGTATGTATAGGTCTCTCCGGCATCCAGATGTCTTAGGATGCTTCCGTCTGCGAGCTGCGCATCTTCAGGGAATTCCCCGCATCGTCCTCTCTTGAGGTGGACGACTGCACATTTGTCCAACCCGAACTCCATACCAATTGCCGGCGTATATTCTTCGACCACCCTAAGAGCGTTTTGTAGTTCACGCTCTCCGGAGGCATAAAGTTTAAGGTCATCCATATAAAATAGATGGGTGACCTTATGCCTCCGGTCGCTGGGTGGTCCACATTGATACCCGCGGGTTTGGCGGAGCCCAACAGACAACGGCAGCAGTGAGATGCAGAAAAGGAGAGGACTCAGGGAGTCGCCCTGGAAAACTCCCCTCCTAAATGCCACCTGCTCTGTCGTGACCCGCTGTGCACCTGATGTTATGGTGAAGCGAGTCTTCCAGAGTGGCAGCAGCTGTTCTATGCATCTCACTAGTGGTGCTGGTACCGCAAGACATTCGAGCAAGTGCAACAATAGCTCGTGCGATGTTGTATCAAATGCCTTGCGGTAGTCAATCCAGGCCATCGATAGATTCCGCTTGTATTGCACAGAATCCTGTGTAATACAGTCTATCAGCAGGCTATCCTTGCAACCTGACATGCCCTTCTTGGCACCACGCTGTTCATGTATCTGCTGGAAGACCGGATCAACAGACCTCAGTGTCCTAGCATACAAGATACGTGTAAATATCTTGTAGCAGGAGTTGAGGCAAGTGATCGGCCTATAATTCCTCGGGTCGGAAAGATCCCCCTTTTTGGGGATAAGCACAGTACGTCCCTCGACAAACCAGTCCGGAATCTGCTGCCCCTCGTTCAACCATGAGTTGAAAACTCGCGCCAGACGGCGGTGAGTGGAAGGAAATTTCTTCCACCACCAGTTGTTAATGCCGTCTGGGCCCGGGGCAGCGAAGTTCTTGGTACCAACAAGTGCTTGCTGGACTTCCTCCGTACTGATTGCCGGGCACACTTCATCTGGCTCTTCACGATGTCTGTGACACAGAGCCCTGAAGCGTGCAATTGCTGGAGTGTCGCTATTGAATGGACGCGTCGTTTCGTAGATTCCCTTCCAGAAGGTTTCGACATCTTCTACAGTCGGCGGATTATCTACAACACGCTGTGGCTCTTGAAAGAGGCGGGAAGGATTCGTACGGAACAAATTGTTTTGTTCCATACTCCTCACCCGCCTCTTCAATGTTTTCTTTATCGCCATGAGCGCTCGGATCCTATCTAGACAGTGCTGCTTGATGGTAAGCATCACTGTCAGATTTAGAGTATGGTGTTGACGTCTTAATCCGGCTGCTATGCGCCGGATTCTGGGAGTAAAAACTCTACCAGTCGTCTTATATTCCACCACACTCTGGATCCGAGAAGCGTGTTGTCTGGCCGACTGTATCTTGCCCTCGATTTTTCTGTACACGCCGCTTGGCTTTCTCGACCCCGTGATTGGTTGACCTCTCACGGGGGACGAGTTGCTTCGCGGCGTTGTACACGGCACTGTTGATTTGCCAGATGTCGGCATCTTCCGGAATTTCCTCATCGATGACCTCGTCCATTCTAGCTAGGTCTTGTGGCTTTAGGTTAGCCCTGGTGTTAAGGCTAACCCTCGTCCTTAAGTCTACATCGGTGAACTCTAAAGGATGTTCCCCATCAGCTAATAATTGCCGCGGTGGGACTGCGGCTGGCAGTTCTTCCAGCTGACGGGGTGCCCTTACATAACCTGTCCTGAGCAGAAAGGATACTTGATCTCTCAGATGTTGTTGAGAGAAGGCGCGATGCTCTGGATGCATTTCGCACCAAAGTGCATGCAATCGCGCCATGTATCCCCTTCGCTCAGGTTCACTACTCTCGCGGCAGGTCAGTAAGTCATCCCGAAGTTCCCTCGTCCACTTAAAGCGTCCTTGTCCGTTGCGGTTGTTATCATTGAGACGTTCCGGCGAGGCCCCTCCCACTTGTCTTTGACCCCCATCCGATTGGGGGTCGGTCGTGAGGGGCCCTTCTTCTTAGGTTATAAGGAACCAGAAGGGAAAGGGGTACTAGGTGGTTAGCCTTCGTACCCCCCCCGGCCGACATTTGTCAGGCAGAGTTGCCTCTGCCTGTCCAGGGTGCACCAGCGTGGAGGTTGCCGGTCCTTATTATTATTATTATTATTATTTGTATAGGTACTTATTTCAAATTACATGGTTGCAAAACACATATGTATTTTAATTTACATTTCCATTGTGCAATTTGCTGTGGCAATTCCAAACTCAAACAACACAATAACATCGATGTTTATATTACATCGATGTTTTTTTACCGATATTCTTCCTGCATCGATGGCGGTCTCCGATGCCAACATCGATGCTCAACATCGATGTTTCACAAACATCGCCCAGCACTACTATTGACACATTATTGAACTGGATCTGTTATTCGATGTTCACAAACCTTAGTGTTGTGTTGCTAGTATCTAGGTAACGTTTGTCAAAAATAATTGGTGTTTACAAACTCCCAGAGTAGAGCAGTTATGGAAACACTGTTACTCTAACTTGAGAGACAGTATAATAGTGTGGTGTAATACCTATGTATTTTGATAATATGATATGAAATTGAATATGAAATTTTAATAATGGTAAAATATTACACAACACTGTACGATGAAATTGTACAGTATCTTAGTGTATATGCAATAGTGAGTTTTGAAACAAAGCTAATGTTTGGTGGGATGTTACACTTATACTTATTTGTAAAGAAAACTGTCTAGAGTATTGTGTATAAATATCATTTATAAAATTATTAATTATTTAACTAAGCAGCCCAACAAGTACCTACGCCTAAGGGATAGTTATAATTAATTTATAATAAAGATAATACTTACGTATGAAAAGATTTATTGGATCCTTTTTCAAATCTATTATTGCATATTAAGCACGATTTACCCATTTTTAGAAACAAATAATTGTCAAAAAGTCACAAAATTTAATTAATCACAGAAATAAACTCACACACTGAACAGAATAGCCTGAGAATAGCAATGGCGGATAACAACAAAATCCACAGACTACATTAGAATCAACACGAGTACATCCGAATTTAATCGGATATTTCAAAAGTAACCAATAAGGGCATTAGGACGCTAAAACCCCCGCGACACATGTTGGAACAATGGACACGCCCACATTCTAAATCTAGTGTTTATGATCGAAGGTCAGAATGGATTCAGGAGGGTTCAAAACGTATAAATCAATCAAAATCTCGAGATCGAAAAAATTACGATTATTATATGTATTTCCTTATATTAGGTATAAGAAAGTAAAAATGTAGATAATTTCTTATATTAAGTATAAAAACTATGGAAATTCTTCGCTAAATACTTAAGTAATATTTCTGTAACAAGATATTAATTAATAATGAGCAAGTTATTTGAACATTTTATAAAACGATTAATCGGTTTCGGTGTATATTAATATTTTGATTATATTTATTATTGCTGCCAGTGTAGATTTTAGCGAATATGTTAGAACAATAAAAGACAGCCTACGTAAAACTTAAATTATGTTTATAATCTAATCTTATTTTGAACATGTATATATGTATGACGAGATTTTCATAATTGTTTTCATAATTTCCGCCAATTATTCAGTATGCTGACATATAAAATTATAATGGCAAATCAGCTTTAGAGAGAATAGTTTTCAACTATTTCAATTAGATCTACTATTACAATTAGATTGTCGCAATCATCCAACACAAATCAATGATATTCATTATTATTACCTGTTATCTATTAGTTTGAAACCAATATTTAATTTTCGTGTACAGAAACTAATTAGTTTCTGACAAAAATATAGATTTAGCGATACTATTTTCAACATATGTACTTATCACATATTCTATCACTAATAATGACTAGACGCCATTGTATTTCTTGTATTCAATAGAATGCACTGTATTGCAACAGCATGGAATTAGAAACGTTTCCCTCTTACCTATCCTTTTGTTCTAAACAGCCTTTAACCGCGGTTTTCATTTATTTGTTGATCTAGAAAGCCGCCCTGGATCACTCATGGACGCGAAGTATACAGATTGAGCAAAATTCAGTTTTAGTATCCTACAATAAGTGCGATTAGCAAACACAACCGTTGGAAGCAGCTGGAAGGTTGACCGGCAGAAATTCGCCGAACGAGACGGTTGACTATTCGCTAACTGGAAATTGCGGTTCAAAGTAAACATCGACAAATTTTACGCTGTTTCTAATCAGCACAGGTGATATCTTGCGTTCAACGAAATTACACCTGTTAACAGTAATAATAAACTAAATGGGTTAAGCCCTAATTCTCAGCAGTTGCATTCGCTAAACGCGCCCAATACCGACAATTGCAAGTATAAAATAAGAACAGAAACGACCAGGCCCTCCGCCAATTGAGAAATTTGTAGGTCGTGACCGTTTCTATCCTTGTCCCATACAATTGTCGACATTATGGTTTCTTCCTCGCGTTCACTGGTAGAGGCAGAATATCAAAGTGAAAATATGCTCCATCTGTATGTCTCCGTTTATATTTAACTTTCCGCTGGAAGGGAAATTAATATAATCACCTCGAAAATAAAAATTCGAGTTTTCGACATATTTTCACGTTTTGAGATCCACATAAGTGCGTGCGTGTGCATGCATTTGTGTGTGGGTGGGTGAGCACATACGAGCATGTGATCAAAATGTTGTGTACGTGAATCTCAAGTAGGGAAAGCTTGAGGAAAGTTAATCGTTACAACGTGTGGCGGATAAAATATATTGCAGTCAAATCACCATTTTCAATTTAGTTAGTGCAATTTATTGCTGAAAAGCCTATTGCTACTGCAAAAACTACAGCAGAAGAGACTAACTTCCCTGCGTTAGTAAGAACGGCAAGGAAAATATTAAGACGAGGCTTCTTCAATTGTTCAGCAACCAAAAAGCCACGGTTGAGCGAAAAAAATAAAGACAAAAAAAACACAAGTCTCAAACGAAAAACTGGATGGGACGTGACATTTTTGGTACAGTAGTGTTCTCTGATGAAATAATTTTTCATTCCTCATATAACGGGCAATTATGGGTCTACCGGCCAAGAGGTCGAAAATTTGAGGTTTACTTGCACAAAACCGACAATAGTGCAAGCGTTGCACCTTGTTGATGGTGGCAGATGGGAAGGTATATGGAGATACTCAACAATATAATGCTTTGGTCTGTATGAAATAGAATAATGATATTCAAGTTCTTCCTTGAGCTGAACCCGATAGAAAATATTTGGGTATTTATGAAAAACAAATATATAACTATGAATTGTATATTTTTTTGTCTGAAAACAAATTAATAAATGCATTCAAAACGCATGGAACAATTTGCAAGGAAACTACAATATGACAAATTTAATTGATTCTATGCATCGAAAACTGCAAACCATTTTAGACAAATGGATTTCTAGAAAAAAATAATAAAATAATTATTGGGTATTACATAAGTATTCTTTCAAACCTAACATGATAATAACAATAAATACGTATAGTTTTTTGTATTTTATACTGTCATTCTTATCTGAATGCGCTAGTGTAAAAGTTTTAGGCAGATGTTAATCAGACACAATACTTCCAATACAATTTAGCATAGAGACTATTAAAAGAACTACTCAATCTAGAAGCAAGAATTGCATTGAATTAAATAACAGTATTCTTAGTATTAGAAGCAAAAAAATATTGAGATTAAAGAAATATTGACTCACAAAAAAAAAGTTTACACTCAAGAAATGATTTCCTCCAGTTACAATACAAAAAACGAAAACCCATGGTATGATATATATCTTCTTTCATTCTTCCTGAAATCTTCAGGGGGCTGGTTCACGAACATATTATTTATAAAAATATTTAAATTACATAATTCAAAATATGAACATTTATCATATTTATTTTGATATTTTAAATTGTTTTCAATGTCAGGGCTAACACCAAAAAGCCAAATTAACGCAAAGTAATTTTACATAAAACCTGGTAGCTCGATAAAAAACTGTTACGATTTATCTGGCCGCTATTTAAATAAATATTAGAGGCCCCATTTATTCGCTTTCGCATATGCCCATGCAATTTTTAAAGCCGACCCTGTACACTGAAATAAAGAACTCTGTGTATGAAAGAAAATTGAGAGAATGAAAAGAATTGAGGAAAAAATAATGGTACAATTACGACTTTTGCTTATCTAACCAACCTCATACCTATATAAAATGATATGAATGTTTCATGAATGTCATGATTTATAAAGACCACATGACAAAGATGAAATAATACACACGAAAATATTGTATACTCGTATACTATTTTACGGTTCCTATCATATTTTCCAATTCTTTTTATTTAATTTCTCACTCGAAAAGATCTGTATACAGAGTTCCTGATCAAAAGTAATGAATAATTGCTGTAAGTTTGCCAGTAACTTTTTTGAAAAAAATGTTTTAAGGGATATAACGACATTTTTATTTGCGTATATATGTGGGTGTCATTTACATTTTTTTTTTCATCAGCGGTATTTGAAATACGTCATTAATTTTATTTTAAATGACAAACCATTTTTTTCATATATCTGATGAAGATTTTAGTCTTCTTTTCATCGGTATAAACTTTGTACAAATTAGATAAGAAAAATATTCAGCAAGAAATTAAAAATCGTTTTATTTATTTATTACAATTCTGCTTAAATGCTCTACAAGAATTAAATGAAATTATGATTAAAATGAAATCCACAATAAGTGCCAAAAATCTAACTTTTTCGATACTTATATCCGATTATTGTCGTCTAACAGTTTTTGTTTTTGATAAAAATAACGAAAAGTACAATTTTATGTATTCGTCTTTGTCCTTTTTTTTGAGTATTTATTTATATGCAATCGACTGTGTGAAATGGTGTAACTTTCTGAGCCTTGGAGAAGAAAAAATAAGATTCCAACTAGTGGAACTTATTTCACCAGAGGTATCCAAATCGGAAACCGTTGATGCATATGTTCACTAAAATTTTAATCACATTGTACAGAGTCATTCCTAATATATTGGGCTTTATTTGAGGAGTTATCGAAAAATGTTGAAAACGACAGTTTTATGGATTTTTCTGAATTTTCATAATTTGTTATTAGAAAAAGCAAGCGACTATCAGAAGTGTAAAATCTTTGCGTGACCTCAATTTTTTTTTAATGGAACACCCTATATATTATTAAAAATTTGTAGATAATTCATTTCTGATTTGACATATATTTATTTTGTATGTTTGTTCTAAGCATTTCTTAGATATTAGGACTGTTATCGAGTTCTGGGCACCTGCGGTGAAAAAAAATATCGTTAAAGGAGGAGAAACGGGCCAAAATTCTATGATTCTAATGCTGTGTCCTACGTATAGTTTGCGAAACAGACGTCCGGGGTAAGACTCTACGGAATGCAGAGCCTGATTTACCTGTATTGTTCGCTCATTTACTTTTTTATATAGGTTTTTGTGCTAGCAACAATTTAACAATTGTATAAAAAAGTATTAACTTGAAATAAAAGTACTGTATTTAACGTTTTGACTACATATACAGAAGTTACAGTAATCAAGTTTGCTTAGAATAAAATTTTACTACCCAGCAAGAACCGCGAGGAGGTATGAGCATTTCTTGTCAGAAAAGGATGGGTATGGAATATTAGTATAGTATAAAGAGATTATTTAAAAAGTAACAAGAAAGCTTTAAAAACAAAATAAAAACAAAAAATATACTCTTAAAATAGTAACAGAAACAAATATTTTTCTCAATAAATGAATTAAAAATAAATTCTAATAGTAAAGTTATTACTATAATAAAAACAGAGACATATTTTTGTCAAAACGAAAAAAAAATAAAAACATTAATAAGTAATAATATCCTGAAAAAGAATGTTTCTCAAGCACTGAACTACGAAAGCACAAAATGAAATTAAATAATGCAGTTGATATCACAAAATTCACTACTTCACTTCACTTTACCTCACGTCACATTGCTTCTTCCCCTGAATCCTCGTCCTTCTCACCCTGTTCTTCATTTTGAGATGAACTACTTCCTCGTTTAAATTTATAATAAATTTATTTCCATTATTTATATGAAATTTGGCAATTTTCAAATAGTCATCCTCAATTGTAATTATTTTCGTAATTATTTTTCCCAGTCTTCCTTGTTAACATTCGACACTTCATTTTGAATTAACTCTACGACTTTTTTATCGAATTTCGGAAAAATATTTCCTTTTCTGGCGTTTTTCTTCAATTTACACCAAATTAATTCAATCGGGTTGAAAATACAGAAATATGGCGGTAATATCAACACTTTGTTGCCATATCTCTCCGCTACATTATCTATAATATACTTCTTCTCATAATTTTTCATTTACAGAACTTTCAACAGTTGTGCTTTATTATAATTTTCCTCATAATAAAGATCATATTCCATTAAAAAAACATGTACCTACAGCTTAGTAGAACTCTTGTTAGAAATTTTATACAGTTGTCTCGAATGATACTTCGCATTGCCAAGAACAATAATGTTATTCGGTTTTAATTTTGGAATTAGTGTATTTTCAAATCTTTCCTCAAATATTTCTCCCTCCATGTTCTTGTGGTAATCCACGTTACAGTCCCCATGTTTTTCCCCACAGTTTCAATGCATTATCAGCCCATCCATCAACTGATCCAAAGTGTAATATAATCAACCGAGTCTCTTTATTAGGGGGCAATGAGATTGGTTGACATTTTCTAGATCCATCAGTCCATCCTTTTTTTACGGTGTCATGAGTATCATACCAAGTTTCATCTAAATAATAAATTGGTCTATTTCCTCTTCTGAGTTCTTTTATCTCTTCTAGATATGAATCGCCAATCCACTATTCGTCTACTTTCCATAGTCGCCATGCCTTTATTAATAGTTTGATAATTAAATCCAATTTTTTCTCAGCCAAGTTCCTAAAGTTCTTTTAGTATATTTTAGATGATAATCTATTTCTTTAATTTTCTGTCTGCCACGTCAATAGTTTAGATTTCATTTTCCTAATACGCGTCGTAAACTAAAGTTCTTAAAAGTTTTGCTAACGATGGGTCCAGAGTTTTTAATTGACTGACGTCGGATCTTTGTTTTTCTTGGGAGGGCACCTTCTTTCACCAGTTTGTGTATTGTCGGACGGGGAAGGTTAGTCAGAGATGCTGTTTCACTTAGTACATCCAAATCATACAAATTAGGGTCATTAACTCGTCGCTTTAAAAGATTATTGTAAACATTAAGGCAAATTTGTTTCGCTTGCTCGTTCAAATTTAACCGATTCTTTCTTACTGAAAACACTAATGAACTTTTATTTTCTTTATTACTGTAATCACTATCACTCTCATTATCACAAACACAATAAGATGCAGACGTAGCAGCCTCCCACGGTCGAAACATTTTTACATCAAATACCTTCTTAAATTATTTTCATCAACACACCAGCAAATAAACAGATATAAAATAATTATTAATTATATGACACTATTACACAACTCACTGCAACACGATAACTTTCTTAAATTATTTTCAAAAACATGCCAGCAAATAAACTGATATTAAATAATTATTATTTATTTTATAATATTATACATACAATATATCAGCACTGCTAGAATGATTCGGTAACAAAATTAAGTGTGGCTCTGAAGTATCACAGAATGTAAGTGAAACTCCGCCTCGGTCGTGTCAGCAAAAACAACAATCATCGTTCTCGCTTTAACGTAAACTATGTAAAAGACGGAAGATGTCATATGTTATACATTTCCCACCTACATGTCGCGTCTTGCTCCGCACTTCCCGTCACAAGATAGGTTTCGCTGACTATTAATCTGGGAACTGTGATGTGTACGATGTGGTGCGTGCTACACGGAGAACGTTTGCGATCAAACCCTAGAGATGTCCTATACAGGATTTATTTATATATTTATTTACGTATTATTTAATTTTTTTAGAGTTGGCATTATTTTTTCTTTATTATTTATGAAAATATTAATTTATGTTTTTAAAATTACTTGTTTCGAAAAAAAATCAATATTCGATTGTGTGCTGTTCTGATATTTTTCATAATTTTATCTGTGGCGTTTCGGAAGAAACACTGAAATTGTGAAATATTCAGATATTTTTAATAAATACGACGTTTTTTTTATATTGCAAATAAGTTTGAAATAAATCATAAATTTGGAATAAGCGTTGACAAGTCTAGGAATCTTGTTTTCCTCTTTTTTTTTTTCTAGGTATTTTTTTTAGTAGATAAAGTTTTTATTTCTCGATCTCCATCTTTATTTTTTAATTTTTTTACTCGTTCCTGGTGTCTCCTATTTTTGTTAGTTTCATGTTTTTTTCTTATATTCTTCTTTAGCCCTCTTTCTCTTTTTTATCTACTTTGTGTAGAACCTCTAATTGTTCTTTTTATAAATTATCCAAGTTATCTGTATCTACATTATTTTCCAAATTAATATTATCGGAGTTATCGATTTTAGATATTGATGTCCCTATATTAATACTGTCTAAAGTATGGGGACATTTAGAAGTTAGCTTCGTTCCGAGAATACCGTCCATTTCTTCAAAAAACTGAAATCTGCTTGGACTTCTGCCAGACTTTTTTCTGGTTATCCTTGGTCTGAGTGTAATTATGAACAAGTGATTTCCATTTTACCCGACAGAAGTTGGCATTACAGCTGATACCTTCACTCAATAAATCATTGGTAATTTTTTCAAAAACATATTTCCTCTTTTTAGCATTAAATTTTTATGACGATTTGCCATAGATTTATTGAGAGCTGCCGTTTCTGAATATTTGCATGTTTGCTACCTATATCCAGTGATTTATATAATATATCTACCTACCTCTTTACAAGTAGATGAGTCTGGAAATCTATTTACGTCTCTGGATGTAGATGGTTCCAATTGGAACGAATTGTTATCTTTTGTTGCTTCAGTCTCACTATCTATAGCATGTTGTAATATAATTGTTGCAAATTGCACATCTGAAATAGGTGTTATATAGGTAAATAATGATGTAGGTACATATGATACAATAGTTCAATATGAGTATACTTACCTTCATGTGCTTTAATATAGTTTTGCAAACTGTTAATTGATACGAGATATTGGATTCAGTATCCTCGATGGTCAAAATTTTGTCTTCCATGTTATTATTATAAATATAGTTGGAATATTTCTACGTAAACGTAAACACGTTACATAACCTACAAATTTTTGACATTTAAAATTTTGAAGCACCACACACCAGTAATTTACTGGTGCCCTGAGAGGACGGGGGCAGGAATAAATTGAGCATTTCAGACGTACCCAGCTCTACGACGTGAAACGCATAGGTACAGATCAGATTTTCCCTGTAACGCTCTGGGGCGCACTGGAGCGCTTCGGGTGTAAAGCTGGAAAGCGACTATGAAGTACAGAAAAGGCGTGTTTTGTGGAACAACAACGTTCTGGATATTAAGACAGGTTAACGATGGAAAAGGAATCAGCCAGATTTTAGGTGTAAGAACTCTACCTCTTATCATGTATTCCACCACACTCTGGGTTCGAGAAGCATGTTGTCTGTCAGATGTCTGCATCTTCTGGAAGTTCCTCATCGATGACTGTGTCCATTCATTCTAACCAGATCTTGTAGCTTGAGGCAAAGTTTGCTAAAATATTTATTTAGTAAACTTTGCTTTAAGATTAACCCTCGTCCCTAAGTCTACATCGGTGAACCCTGAACCCTATAGGATGTTTTCCATCAGCTGCTAACTGCCGCGGTGGAACTGTGGCTGGCATTTCTTTATTATTATTATTCACATACGTATAGAATTATTTCAGAATGTTAGGTGTAAATATCACTGATGTAGGTTTCCACAAAACACTATATACTGCACTCGACGCGTGTTTCGCCAACCAAGTTGGCATCATCTGGAGATGATGAGTTTTAATCATCTCCAGATGAAGCCAACTTGGTTGGCGAAAGGCGCGTCGAGTGTAGTATATAGTGTTTTGGTGTTTTATGGAAAACTGCATCAGTGTTATTTTCACATCAAAGGTTCCAACCCACTTCAGGAGGTGTAAATATATGTGATATTTACATTTCAGAATAAACAATGACTGCCTGTGTAAATTTAAAATTAAAGTTTAATGAGATTGTGGTACAATTGGTATGAAAGGAAATTTTTAAAGAACATATCAGTTTATAACGCACAACCAAAGAAAAGAGAATGAAATTAAAATGGAAATGTAAAATGTAATACTTTTACAAAATTTTCTTATTACAAATTACAAATAAGTACAAAACTTATATAATAATATTAATAAATCGTCTTTATTGAATGAACTAGGTACAGATACAGTACTATTTAATACATGGGCGAAGTTGAGCCTAAGGCATACATTTAACCCAATTTGCTTTAATTCTATATATCTTTTTAAACAACTACTTTCCTCGTTATTTGTCCCGTTGATTTTTTGAACTACAAAAAAGATATGTTCTGTACTTGTTTGTAGTATGTTTTTTTGTAAAATTATTACAAATAATGACGCGTTTAACTCTCACTATATTTGTATTTTATAGTTTTTTTAAACATAACTTTTATAAGAAATTTGTACAACGCATTATTTAAAATTTATTTTGCTTGCAAATGTTTTGCACGGGCACATTTTTGTTTTATTTAACTTTATTTTCATTTAACATCAATTTTATTTTGCAGGAAGTAAATCCACAGACAGGCACTAGATTAGATTGTCCATGGCCATGGTCAGATAAACGCCCCCAGGAGGACGGGTATTGTTTGCAGCAACGTCAGCAACGGTCTCCAAGATTTGTTCCAAGATCTCGAGAGACAGACTTTGGTAATAATAACTGAACACAAGTATAATACCGCAATAATTTCCCTATTATATATAAAAGGGCTTTATTGTTGTTCTGAATTTCACATTAGGTATTGCTTATTTTTTTATATTCTTATTATTTTTACCTTAAAGTAATTATTAGTAACTTTCTTGTATATGTAAAAACTATACCAGAAACATCATATTTTTCTGTAAGGAATCACTTTTCAATCTAAAAGTACCTTTTAATAGGTACATGATTCTATGATTAAAATAAAATGAAAGAGAGAGCGGATGTTAAGTTGCATGATGGAAGTTTCTGATATACACTGCACCATATTTAATACAACTGCTAATTAAATTATTTATAATATCTGATAGGTTTCTTTGGGGGATTTCGGTCAGGTATAACTAATTTTATTTTTTTTTCTAACGTTTCGGTTTATTACACCATCATCAGAGAAACTATTAATTATTAGGTATTTGTTTTAAATTTTGTTAACTGAGTAAAAACAGACAATCCAATAACATGTAACAAAATTTAAAACAAATAACTAATAATTAACAGTTTCTCTGATGATAATGTAATAAGCCGAAACGTTAGAAAAAAATAATAAAATTAGTTATACCTGACCAAAAAATCAGATATTTGATTTTAACGGTCAAGAAAAAAAAATGTATATTTATATATATATATATATATATATATATATATATATATATATATATATATATATATATATATATATATATATATATACTTAGAGAAAAGTACTGACATCTTGTCAGATATTACATATTATAAAAAACTGAATAGGGATCCTACGTCCCCGTACCAACAAAAGGCCAATAAATTAGTTTCTAACCTAAAAAACAATGACTTAATTGATGAGAACTTGGCAAAGTCTATGACTATATACAACTCTGTTCCTCCCAAATTTTATGGGTTACCTAAAATTCACAAAGCTGTTTTATCGCTAAGACCGATTATCTCATCGATTAATGCTCCCAATAGTAAAATTGCTAAATTTATAACAGATATTTTAACAAATTCGTATGACAAAGACATCGAATACTATATAAAAGATTCCTTTGCATTTTCTGAATTTATTCAAGAAAAACAATTACCAATGGGTTACATACTGGTCAGTTTTGATGTTGTTTCACTTTTTACTAATATTCCGATAGATTTAATTTATACTAGTGTTCAAAAAAGATGGAACACAATAAGTACTTTTTGTCATATGACATATGATAAATCAAAATTAAACGGTGTTCACATTTACCATTAAAAATATTGTAAAAGTGGTGTGAAAATTTACACATTTTGGTGTAAAATCAAACACCATCAAATATTGTAAAAAGTACACTCATTTATTGAGTAAATCTTACCATTTTTTGGATTAGAAATTATCTTAAATACTACATTTTCGTATATTATACACCATGCTTAGTGTGATTTTACGTTTCTGCGATTGCGTCAAATATCTGACGCATGGTAATCAGTAATTAACAGTTGATGATCATACAATACACAAAACCGTGTCTTGACTTAGTACATTTGGTAGATATTTTATATATTATCTTCAGTGGCGATTTATGTGCTGTGAGCTGTAGAACACAAAGAAAAACAGAAAAATGAGAATAGCGATTGGATTATTAAAATCTATTACGGGAAACGAATGACTTAAATATACCTAGTTATGTCATTCTACATCAGCTTTTTAGTGCAAAAGACAATATACTCCATATAGTGTATAGTGTACAATTAATTGAGTTATCTGAAATGTGGCATTTACATTTAATAAAATACATGACATTTTCACATTTTTGTAGCTTATTTAAAATGAATGTGTTTTCTATCCCTTAAGAATATCACCTTTTAGAAAATTTGTATTTTCAAATTCAACAATTATAAGGTGTATAAATTAATCAAAAATAAAGTATAATTTTACAATTCATAGGTGTAAACATTTTACACACTAAATAATGGTAAAATTTTACACTGTACCATTGGTGTCTAGTATACACCTAATTGGTGTGTCCCAATATGTACCCCGTGTGGTGTCAATTTGGTGTGAAATTTTACGCCGTATTTTCAACTGTGTATAGAAATAGTTGGTTTTATTTTTGATATAACATACTGTGTGTTTGAAGGTGACTTCTTCAAACAAGTTTTAGGTACACCAATGGGTGCAACAGTCTCGCCCATAATAGCTCAGTTTGTTATGGACGACCTGTTAGACGAATGTCTAAGAGATCTCCCATTCCGGTTTGAGTTTTTAAAAAAATACGTGGATGACATAATTTGTGCTTTACCGGAGGATAGTGTTGACAGGGTGGTAGAAATTTTTAACAATTACAACCCACACATTCAATTTACTGTTGAAAAAGAAACAGACAACAAAGTTCCGTTTCTGGACACACATGTTATATAAGGGAGACAGGATAACACTGTCATCCTCGACTGGTACAGAAAACCATCCAGCTCTGGGAGATATATGAATTACATATCTCACCACAATGAGAAAATGAAAATCAACCTAGTGTTGGCGTTAAAAAATAGAATTAAAAAAATTTCACACCCCTCCCTGGTAGAAAAGAATATGAAAATCTTATACAATTTACTGTTAGATAATTCGTACCCACCAAAACTTTTGAAGAAGTTACTTTTTAACACACTACAGGTAAATGGTAACAATAATAATAGTAATAATAATATTGACGGACATATTACATTGAGATATGGGTCCTTACCGTACATCAAAGATTTAGCTTCGTAAATTATTAATATTTTCACACATGAACCATCAATAAAAATTGCCCAAAAAACAGCAAAACCACTTAGCACTATTTATACTAAGGTGAAGCACAAAGATGATGCTCTTGAAAAATCGAATGTTGTATATAGTATTCCTTGTCACAACTGCGAAATGAGATACATAGGCCAAACGTCACAGTCGCTCCAATCACGTATTACATTGCATAAAAGTGATTGTAGAAACGGCAAACTTTCGTGTGCATTAGCAGACCACTCAATTGCTACTGGACATAAGACAAATTTTAACCAACCAAAAAATCTTAAATGTAGAAACTAATCTAACAAAAAAGACTTTTCCTTGAAATGGTAGAAATTAACAAGGAAAATAATACAATGGATAGGAGAACTGATATAGATAGTTTAAGTAGTATTTATTCATATTTGCTTCACATCAACAATTAAACCACATTTTCAAATTAGGTTTTGCCATCTTGGGATGTTTGTCCCTGGTAGGTATGTTGTCAGGGATGAATTTTGATGTCATCCTTGATTGTATTTCGACTTGAGGACTTGGGTCCCAATATGACAAAACTAAGGGGGTAAAAATAATCCATAGATTCAAATCAGGTTCCATCAGGGTGGGACGTTTGCTCTTGGTAGGTTTGTTGTCAAGGATGAACTCAGTGACAAAAAAATAGGGAGGTCATCCTTGATTATACTCCTGTCTGGAGACTTGGTTCCACAGTGATGAAACTAATAGGGGAGATGGAACAAAATGGTTAATCATTTAATTTTGACAATTTACTAATAATTTTAAAACATTTTTTTTAACTTTTTGTTTACTTTGGGTGGTGCAGTGGAGTGTCACACTGAATAAGGAATCAGTGACAATTCACTACTCAGGGTGGAATTTCTGCTGTAATCCAACCGTGCCTCTTATAGGCAATTGTGATACTTTCTCGGAACTGGTTCCACAGAAAAAAAGTATAGTATATTTTTCTTCTTGGTCTTAACTTAATATATCAATTAATAATTAAATTAAAATAATATGGATAGGTTTCGCTGAAATCGGTGTTGCTGTCCTTACCACTTGACGTGATGTTGAGAATTACCTTGTGACAATCATTGGGGGGTTTATTCCTAATAGGACGTCTGGTCAGGAGCCGCGATACAGAGTTCAGGGAAAAACTAACCTAATAAACAACAAAAGGGAAAAAATTCTATTTTACATTCTTTTAACTAGATACATAGGGAAGAGGAAGTATAATATATTTTACTTCTGTGTTTGAAAGAAAATAAGAGGTGAAAGACACATTGAGGGAAGTACGCAAGGGACAAAAAAGACCCAGTGACAATTATAGGGGGTTGATTACACCTTTTGATTTATTTCCAACAACGAAGGCTTCACCTTTTAGTTGAATAAATTAAGTTACTGACAGTTTTTTCCGTTTCGGTTCACTGTTTCAGTCTTGGTTTCAGCGTGTTGCCGGGAATTAATCCTGTGACAATCAATGGGGGGTGGTCCTTTACAATACGTTTAATTCGGAGACCATAGCACCGATCCTAAGGGAAAAAACAAATTCACAAATTAAATCAGATCGAAGGTTGATTCTATTCGGGGGAGTGTTCTCAGGAACTAGATAACTTAATGACAATATAGGAGGTTTTTTAGCCCCGTGAGTGGGCTCCATCGAGTTCAAGCACACCTGTCTGAAAGAAAATTTGAATAAATTCAAACTTTTCATAAAATGTAGAATTTTGAAAATGCCCGCGGTTTTTAGTTATATTTTGGTTGGATTGTTTGGTGAGTTGGTATGAAATATTTGTGGTGTTGAGTAACTTGCATTTGAACCAATTACCAGTTGACATGTACTAGAGTAGTGGAGTACATCCACCATGGAGTTGAATCCCCCTGTTTTTTATTCGATTAATTTGGTCATTATGCAGCAATTAAAATGTATTAAATAACAAAGTAGATGTCAACATTGCATAGTGAAAAAATTTTATTGTGTAACGTGATGTTAGTTTTAACTTATAATCTCAACTACTTACTGGCATAAGATAAAAAAATGTTTTTTATAATTTTTTTACACGTAATTATGAACCCTTTTTATCTTCTTTTGTAGTCTTGAGAAAGAAAATAAAATATTTTTTAAAGCTTGGCAAAGTAGAAAAGAGTATTCTTTATTAACCTAACAAAATTTGGACCGCATCGTCATTAATAAAAAAGAAGCTGTTTATATTTATATATATATATTATATATATATATATATATATATATATATATATATATATATATATATATATATATATATATATATATATATATATATATATATATATATATATATATATATATATATATATATATATATATATATTATATATATATATATATATATATATATATATATATATATATATATATATATATATATATACATATATATATATATATATATATATATATATACATATATATATATATATATACATATATATATATATATATATATATATATACATCTGGGTCTCAGCTCTAACATGTTTTCCGACGGAGAAATACCTGTGCTTGTAGTGGGAGTATTTCGATAAGAAAATAAAAAACTTGATAGTTTTAACAAAATTTGCTGTTCTGTTACATCTTCTTTTTCTGAAAACAACGATTTTTTAAGACCTTTTTTTACGGTCTGTACTCCCCTTTCAGCAAAACCATTGCTGGGCGGATGCCACGGTAGAGATTTGAGGAGTTATTCCGTTTGCTTGACAGAAAGAAACAAATTCGGCTGAGTTAAAGGGTGGGCCTCCATCAGATATTAATTCTACAGGTAGACCAAAAAATTGAAAAAATCTCTTTCAATTTTGCAATTGTTTCAGAAGCTATAGTACCATGCTTCATTAATTTAACTTCAAGCCATTTCGATTTTTGGTCATATACAAGCAAAAATGTATAATTAAATTTCTTAAAAAAAATCAATAAAAATTCTGTACAAATTATGAGGTGCCTCTGGCCAAGACAAAAGAGGGTTAGTACTAGTAAAATGTTGACATGTGCTTAAAGTATGGTTTTACATTTTCATCTTCCACAGTACTTGGCCAACCTGACAAAATGAGGTCTTTTAATTTCAATAAAAGTTAATCCTTGCTAGTAGTTTTTCTAGTATCATCGGCATTTAAAGGAATTTCATTGACTAAATTAAACGAATAAAGAAAATCAGAGCCTAGGTTTGCTTTGACAAGGGCAAACGTGACAAACCATCATTATTTATAGATTTTCCTTTTTTATAGATAATATCGTATTGATAGCCAGAGAATGTAATTGCCCAGCTAGTCACTCGTGAAGCAGCAGTTGTAGGTATGTTCTTATTTTTTGCAAAAATAAATTGAAGCGGTTGATGGTCAGAAATAAGTGTGAATTTACGTCCAAACAAATACTTATGAAACTTTTTAACTGCAAATATCAAAGCTAATGATTCCCGTTCTAAATTACTGTATTTTTGTTCTGTGGCGGACAGAGTGCTTGAAGTAAACATGACAGGACGTTCCACTCCATCAACCATATGACTAAGTACCGCACCTTCACCATAACTGCTCGAATCACATGTAACATAAATCGGTAATTCAGGATCATAATGTGTCAACACCCTATTAGATGTCAATAAATCTTTACTAAGCTGAAAAATTTCCTCATCTTCTTCTGACCATTCTTTGGAAAAATCAGTACTGGACTTACAAAGATCATACAATCATTTTAATTTTGATGAGAGCATATGTATTTTAATATGATAATTCAAAAGTCCAAGGTAAGATTCAGCTCGGTGACATTATTTGGAGAACGCGCCGATTTTATAGCTTGAATTTTCTCCTCCGTTGGATGGATACCTGAAGAGTCTATCAAATGCCCCAAAAATTCAACACTAGAATTAAAAACTTACACTTTTTTTATTTACTTTGACGTTAAACTGTTCAAGCTTCTTCAGAACTTCTATGACATTCTGGTAGCACTCCTGCAAGGTAGAACCATAGACTAATATGTCATCTAAGTAACACTTTGTGCTCTTTACGCCTGCAAGAATACTGTCCATAACAGTTTGAAATATTCTGGGAGCTGAACTGATACCATACGTATTCCTCGTAAAAGCAAAAAGTCCAAGATGAGTGTTGATGACTAAAAGTTCTTAGGACCTTTCATCAACCTCGAGCTGCTGGTAAGCTCCTTTTAAGTCGATAACTCTAAATTACTTATTTCCACTCAAACAAGCAAAAATACCTTCAGGAAGTGGCAAAACACAATGATCTGCATCCAGAGCCGGATTCAAAGTTTTTTTGAATTCAACGCAAATCCTGATATCTGAAGAATTTCTCTTCGGTACAACCACTAAAATAGGACTAGCCCAATTACTAAAATTTAATTTTTCTAATATACCTGATTCACACATCTTTTGAATTTCAGACTCTACTTTATTTTTTAAAGCATAAGGCATATCATAGGCTCTATGAAATATTGGTTGTGCCAGCTCCTTTAACTTTAATTTGACCTTGAAATTTTTTTAAACAAGACTCTGTTTTTTCATCAAAAAGCCTTTTTTGAAATTGTCTTTGATAGAGGAAACCAATTCCAGAATTTTTTACTCATTTTCCAAGGACTTGGATTCACTTTTTACCGTAGTTGACATCACGTTGACATTATTGAGCTCCTTATATGACTTTAGAACTTAATTTTACTTCTATCTACCTTTAGCTGACAAGAATCACTCGCCAAACATGACTCTGACATAGACTGATATTTATTATTTACGTATAATTCAGACTTACAGACATTTTTTGGGTCATTTTGACTATTAAATGACAATTTTTGACGCCAATCTGTGTTTAGCATGTTTAACCAGTTTCGACTAAGCAAAGGTGCAAACTTATGGTTAATATTAAAAACTACTAAGGATAAATTCACTGCAGTGTTTGGTTGCTATTTTTGACAAAAGCATCAGTTTCACCCAACATTTTCACACCATCACCTATTAGCATTCTCAGGTCGTATTTGACATTAAATAGGTTCAAATCCGACAAGTACTTTTGGTAGTCTCTGATGTGCATTACAGTACGATATACACCACTATCAATTTCAAATTTTATGCACCTACCTTTCAATTCCAAGTTTACCTGAGCTGGTTTTACTTTGCGAGTATTTTGGATTGACGATAAAAACCCAAGCACCAAGTCATCCACTGAGCAAGCATCTGAACTTAATGAATCACTAACATCTTATTCATCAAGGGTATTGACTCTTATCTTTTTTACTTTTTAAAATCCGTCGCCTGTCTGCAAAAATCTATGTTTATACGTTGCAAACGAACGTTCTATCTCGACAGGTGTTATTGACTCATACTTAAAATAGGGGAACATTCATAAAGACACCATATTTATTAGAAGCCCTAAACAATCCACTTCTTTACCCTGTAGTAGATCTATTATTCGATGCACTGTGACAAAACCAGGATTATTTTTAAAACAGTTTCTAGTTTCTTGTTTACCTGTTCAACGATGTGTCCAGATAATTGATACATATATTGTCGAAGATTAAACACTACATTCATCGCATCGATTATGGTAAATTCTCCTGTTTTGGTCGACCGCGACGTTCAAGTTGTTCTATAGCGAGAGGGATTTGTGAAAAACTTGAGGGTGAAATTTCTAAATCTTTTTTAGATTCTGGGATCGACAATAGCTTCTTGAGCATTTGCAATAGCAACAGCTCCTTTACCATCCAATTGTAGTACGACTCTTTATATCGTCAAAGTGTAATACGATGCTGCATTCAGCCAAGTGCCCCATCTTGTCAGTACAGGCTGTGGAGGTAGGGGTATATTGCGTAGAAATTCGTGAAAAAATCACATAAATATGTACGCAGCGAAGCACCTGTAGATAAGTATTGCATAACATTCTAGCTGCGAAAATAATACAAATGCTAATTCATAGTTTGCATTAGGTACATATATGATTGTTTAAAAGATATTCGAATGTCTATGCAACATGCAACTACATAATTTGCAATCAGTTTTATGTTATTAAACAAAATTTCATTTATAATCAATCTAATACTTTTAGATTTTTAGATGCATAGAATGTTTTTATAAAGTACGTGATTAATGAAAATGCATAAATAAAACGAATTAGTTATGTGATTATATTTATACAATATAAACAAATTCATATGACATAAACTTGCATTTCTTATCAAGAGTTCTGCAGACGATACTGGAATGACTCGCCGATATTATCTATCCTTTAAAAATAAATTCTATTGTTTTCGTTATTACACCAGTCTTCGAGGTAAACAAATTAGATGATATGAATTACAATTATAATATTTGTCATTTTCATTAGATACAAAACGGAAATAATAGCAGGCCCTCTGGGATTGAATTATAAAACTCGTTAAATTTGGATAACATTTATTGATTTTCTTCAAATAGCTATTTAATTAAGTTGCTAACAGATAAATATTTTTCTCAGTCAACTTTCATTTGATTCGTTTTGATAATTTGAAAACAGCTTTTTGTTTTCATTGTAGTCATCTCCAGATAAATCTTACTGATTTCATGAACACAGATAATTTGACTGTCGAATTTTTTTAATTGCTTCCTGCGTAGTTGTTTGAGTGTTGTTTTATTAAAAATTATGTTTTACCGTAATAACTTTCTCGATTGCTTATCATCTTAGGAGCCACAGCATTGATTATCTTAAAGAAAAGTTAGGTAAAGAGAACTTAATTATCTTGACGGTTTTTCAGACATCTGATAAACACTGAAAAAGAAATGTTGGCTGTTTGTTTAGGTTTTACTTTATTCCTGAAGTAACTTCTTGTTCTCTGTTTAATTTTTTGTAAAACATAATGCTAAAATGTTTAGTTTTCATTTTTTGTTAAAAGCGCCATATTTAATTCTGTGGGGTTAAGGCAGAAGATGTTACTGTCAGTTTTGACAAATATACAGAAAAGTCATTTTTAAAAATATTTGTTATTCTCAATGTGCCAAATAAAATAGTAAACACAGCATTTTTTTAAGTTTTATTTTTTGAAAAAACAAGTGACAATAATAAAAAAAGAATACACAAAACCTATAATAAAACAATCCACACACCAAATAATAGTAATAATAAATATGTATCCATGCCATACATACCAACAGTATCCGAAAAAATAGCAAACGTATTTAAATAACACGATATAAAAATAGCCCATAAACCATACAATACCACGAACAAATTTTTCACAAAACTTAAACCTAGACTACCAACCGAAGACAAAACTAACACTATATACAAAATAGACTGCAACAACTGTAGTGGTACCTATATACCTAGGCCAATCTAAACACGACAGCACTAGCCAAACACGCCATAGAACAAAACCAGCGATTTAATTTTAACAACATACAAATATTAGGAAAAGAACCTAACTATAACCGAAGAAACATACATGAAATGCTGCAAATAAAAAGACATACCAACGCTATAAATAATCGCACTCATATAGAAAATTTAAGCGAAACCTATTTTAACTTAATTAAATGATTGGGGTACATTACAACATGAAATCAATTTTTACATCTTACCGATACAAAATAATAATTCTTGAAATAAAATATCTTATTATATATTCACTACTTAAGCAAAACACCTACAATAAATCATATGTATACATTTCCAACGTTATCTCTGTAACATAAACAAAACTTTAAGAGCCTACAAACCATGTTAAAATATCTCAGTTGCGTTAAAACAGACAATCTAATAACAAAATTTAAAACAAATACCTAATAATTAATAGTGTAAGTAAATTGTAATGTAAAATAATCATAACTATGTTTTTAAAATATTGTATTAATTGTAGTTCTCTGATGATGGTGTAATAAACCGAAAAATAATAAAATTAGTTATACCTGACCGAAATCCCCCAAAAAAAAAACTATGTTATTTGATATTAACGGTCAAGAAATGAAAAATATATATACATATATACATATGTATATATACATTTGTATATACACATTATATATACATATATATATATATATATATATATATACATATATATATATATATATATATATATATATATATATATATATATATATATATATATATATATATATATATATATATATATATATATATATATATATATATATATATATACATCCTGCTATCACTATTGCTTCCTTTCATATTGCTACATTAATGCATCCACCAGAAGGAGCAAGATATGTCAAGTATTAATTGAAATATATTAATTATGACGTTTCTTCCATCTCATAACTAGTTGCAGGTTATTCCTATCTCAATTTTTATAATATCCATTTCTCTTTCACCTACATACCTTATTGCTTCCTTTCATGCACTGCATTATTACTTCCGATTTGTATATTTTTTTTCATTGAGCGTACTTTATTGCGTCCTGTATATACATTATTTCGTCCGACAGTGTTGTCAGATTGAAAGTATTGACACGTTTCAGAACAGGCGAGAAATATTCTGCTTTATTGATTGGCAATTTTAATTTGCAAGCTAATAAAAGTAAATTCACATACGCAGACTCTCAATCTTGTCTACTTAATTTTCTGGTTATCACAAAATTGAAGATCAATCCCTCGTACTGGTTAAAACCAGCGAACACATATTTTTAGAACTACATCTTTTGAAAAAAGATTGCTGATCAATATCTTCTACTGATGTGGTCAACTAGGAAGTTTTTAGAATGTCTAAGTAAACTCCTTTTGTTTTGCTGTCTGCTATTAAAACCGATGTATTCTATTTGTGAAACTACCCATTCACCCCAGAAAATATTTTTTAGAAATTAGAGGTGGGTCCATTTAGATAGTGAAACTGAAAGGAGGGATTTTTACTTAGGTATCAGATAAATTTTCAAGTTGACCATATCAATAGGTAAGGTTGACTGACAGGCTTTTTTAGAAGGGGTAGGTTTACAAAATATTGGGTTACATCGGTATTGAAATGGCACAATCAGTGGTTTGTGTATTATGTTCACAAATTTTCAAACTATAATGGGTTTAACATAAGGGGTTGACCCGCAAATTATTCAGGCGCATCTCCCTCAAATTTACACTCATACGAATCTACACACAGAAAGTAAAATAATGTTTCAAAATAAAAACTGGAGATCATAAATAAATCTTTATTAAAACACACAATTGTTTAAACTTAAGAGAACATTGTTCTTAGGAGAGAGAGAGAGAGAGAAAGAGAGGTCTGATATGGAAATATTTGTTATTTTTGGTCATAACTTTTTTCATAATACATATAGTCATGTCCATGGCCTCGCCATGCACCTATACAGTAATCTTATGAACACCCAGTAGATTATGTTTTACTAAATGGTACAAAATAATTAAAACAATTAAACACTTGTTTATTTAAAATAAAGAATGTTTAGATACAGTTAA